>QRFJ01000167.1:574400-934487 GCA_006176705.1 Cocos nucifera
AAAAAGAGAAAGAAGGACTGGGGTAGAGTGAGCAAACCCTTATTGATGATGACATGGATAATACTTAAGTTCAAGAAGTTCAGATCTGCCATGGTAAAGTAGTAATTATAGAAAGAGTTTTTATTTAGATTTTTACTATCAGACTTGAATCGAATGAGTTACATATATGACAGAGACTAGGTTACGAGTTCACTTAACCCTAATCTGATCGGGGCTCAAGATTAGAAGAACTTAATCACATAGGTAGCTGCACCAAGAGGTTCGCATTCAGCTCTGATGGGTTACCCACCATATACTGCTAGGCTGGTCATTGGTGGATTTTGGGGTAATTAGAATGATTAGATGATCGATCATTCTAGTCGTGTTGAATCAGAAGAGTTCTGATCCATTCATAAGGGGTTGTCGGTGAGTTGATATCGGACGTGAGTTCAAACCCTAGTCTCTCTATCATATGATGTAATTATTCGATTCAAGTCCAATGTGACCTAAATAGAAACTCTTCTATTATTTCACTCTGCCATGGCCATGGACTTCTAGACTTGATTCTCATGATCATCATGGCTGCTCCTCTACCACCGAGGTAGTAGATTCCATCTTGATGCAATCCAGTTCCTACAATGAACATGCATAGCCAACATACACCTCAGGATTCCATATGGCTAGAAGATCGAGTAATGGTGTAGTCAAACTATAACACCCTCAAGGTGAACTGCGATGCATCTCAGTCAAAGAACCAGACACACACTGCAACATGAGTCAGTTATTGACGAGAAGGTAGAACTTCCTAATGACTACTCGAGGTGGTCACGCTCAGTGCCCTTGTTCTCTAATGAGTATCTATACTCTCGCTCTGGTGTCTCCACACCATAGACTCAAGACTCGTCTACTAAAGAAAAGTGATTGTACACCATCCTTCCAGATCAATCACCATCCTCATGATGATCCTATGGTCGAGAGCATTTTATGAGTTAATAATGATTATTCATATCTTAAATTTTTAACTCTTGAAAATATGAATTATCATTACCATTAACTCAAAGGATGTATCACAGACACTAAATACACATATGTGATAGAAAATAACCCATTTTATTTATTTTAGTCAAAATTATAAATTTGCCCCTAGAAGTGTATTACAAGTGTCAGCCAATTCTGGCTTCTAGGGCACATATATCTAACAGGAAGATCCTTTTTTGAAAATAAGGTGGACAAATTCAAGTAAAGTTAAATGAAGGTCATCGTCATCTTAACTTAAGATTAGCCAAGAGTTTAAAGTAATGCTAAAGAATTCAACAAGTACAAAATCATGATATAATAAAAGAAGATAGCACCACAAGTTAAAAAGAAGATCCTTTTATTAGATAAAGTTTGTTACAAGGGTCGCTGGGATCAATTACAAGGGGAAAGGAAGAGAACAAAATCCTATGTAAACCTCCTAATACCGGCCTTAGCCATCATCAAAAAATTCTTCAAACCCTTATTTGATCTTCACATGTCTTCTTTGCTACCAGACATTCACTAAACAATTTTCGAACTTTCATAGTTTTACCTTCTGATTCTCTTAGTCTTCTTCGAAGTATTGCAGATTTGGCCTCAGCATCTTTAACAGCTCTCTCTTGATCTACTAGTTGAATTTTGAGTTGGAGTTCGAATTTATTCTTGCCATAAACTTTGAAAAGATTTACAAGGCTATTCTTAACAGAAGCAAGCTCATCTGAATTTCCTCTTGGAGCGACTTGAGCATTGTTCTCAAGATTTCTCATAAGGTGAGCTATTCTTCTTCTACTGCCCAAAGTTATTGTTAGAAGTCGAAGTTTTTTGCACACCAGCCTAGCCTATGCTCATCATATCTCTCTTCAGCCGCACATAACTAATTTTAAAGATCAAAAAATCTTTTAGAACACTCCCAACTATATTCCTCTTATTTCTGAGACCAGTATGAATTTTTCTCCAAAAGTTAGATCTTCTTCTCAACATTCCAAAGATTAGCTTCAAGAAAACTTATCTTGACAGTCAAAGACCAAAATCTTTGACGAGCAAGGTCTAATATTCATCGAAGCTCATCAGATAGTTGGCATCTTTTTGAAGAATATTTCCTATAGTCATGCTTTATGGCTCAGTGCAGATGATTGATTTCAACAAAAGATGTTTTCATATATTCTTTGATTTTCAAAGCTCCTCCTCAACCTTCTTTAACTTTTTATTAGTTAGACAAACCTCTTCTTTCAAGGTTTTCATTTGAGTCTCGAGAGGGATTCCTTGAGGTAGAGGAGCAGCTTCAATCTATGATTGAGCCCAATGATAATATTTACAAACCATATTCTATTTCATAAATATATCATGGCATGCAAAGATATGAGAAATTTTTGTTTCATTGCTCAAAAAGGTTCTGAGTACATATAAAAAGAAAAAAGAAATGTACAATTAAAAGTTTTCCCCGATCTCAAGCTGGGGGACAGCAGAAGAGCTTGGTTCAGTTGGAGAAGCAGTGAAAGAGCTTGGTTCAATCTTGATAGATGCAAGTACCTCGGTAGGCTCATGAACAGTAATGGAAAGATCGGTAGTGAGAGGATCAGCAAGAGGAGAACTGACAGCAAAGGGATTGATTTTGGTTTAAGAAGGGTTGGCCTCATCTTCTGACTCATCCTCTTGGAAGTCGAGGTCCATTTTAGGGTACTTCTCCGAAATCTTCCACTGGCAAGTGTTGAAACCTGCATCATAGGCCTCCCTAATGAATTGGACTTTGATGTCCCTAAATTCTTTGGAGACCTTGAACTCTTCCATAGCTGTTAGCTTGATCTCCGCCATCCTCTTTTCCCCATCTCTTTGAACCTTTTCAATTTCAGCCTCCACCTTCTTTCTCTTCTTGGTCTCTATGGCTAAATCAATCTTTATTTCTTTCAAGACCCTTTCAATCTCTTGGAGTGCCTTTTTTAGATGCTCAATCTTGGCTTTGGCCTCAAAAACTTTAGCCTTGGCTGCTTTGGCCTCCTTCAAGGACTTGAAAACCTCAGCCTCGTGGCTGTCGATTGATTCAATGCTAGCAAACAAAAAATGACCCAGCTGTGGGTAGCAAAATTAGTCTTACTATTTTAAAATATACATATAATTTGAAGAATGACAAGGTGGCTACCTCGAGGAAAGATGCAAATGACTCTCTCTTGTAATCTTTGAAGTTCATCTAGTGAATTTTCTCGATCTCGGTTGGCAATATACATCATTTCATGAGAGACCGAACCATCCTCCAGCTATCGAGTGTGGCCTTCTCCTGATCAATATTATTAGTACTCGGCTCCCCAAACTCCTACTTTTGGAGTTTCTTGGTAATGGCTGATTTTCTTTTCTCTTTAGCCTTCTTCTTCTTCTCGGTGGCAAGTGTTTGAGCAGCAGCTTTGATAGAAGTGTTCGAAGTAGGTAAATTCCCTCCGACCTTTGGAGCCATGGTGACAAGATCTGAAGCAGTAGGGATCGGTTCGGAGGTTTTGACTCATTTAGATGAGCTAGTTGAGCTTGATCCCTTCCTCTTCTTTGAGTGCCTCGCCTCCAGCAGTTTAAGCTCTTAAGGGGTCATTTCTATCAACAAGATTAAATGGAAGTTAAACAGAGATAAGAAAATAAAAGAAGAAAAAAAAATAATACCTTCTAGATTAGCGAGGATCAGGCTAAAGTTATAGAGAGTCTGGTCTAATAGTACTTGGGTTGGTAGAGAAACTTTATAATCCTTTAAAAATTTGACAGACTCAAGATCATCGCTTTATAACCCCGGAGCCTTACAGACTGATTCTCTAAGTTGACCCCAAGAAGAAAGTTTTCACTCAATTGATGGGTTGACAACAAAAAAAAAAACTTTTCCTTCTAGCTATGAATGGAAAAAGGGACACCCTTAATCAATTCCTTCTGATCAAACTAGAGAGAAATGTACCACCAGTTCTTAGCAGTGGGCTAGTATTTGAAAATAAAAAAGGTTTGAATTAAAAAAAAAAAGTAGGTTGGACCTTGGCTAGAAAGCAAACTACTAAAAATTCTATTATGAAGCAGAAAGAGTTTGAAACTATATAGGATAAAGATATATTGACAAAGCAGAAGAGGTCAATTATAAAGATATGGATTAAGTTTGGCTCGCAGAGCCTCTATTTACAAACCTAGCCAATCCAGAAGAGGAGAGCAGATTCTTTCATCCAATCCTAGTAACTCGAGTTCGTACTCGGGAGGAATAGCGTACCGAGTTTGGATGAATGAAAGGTCTTCAGAAGTAAGGGTGGAAGTGATGGTCCCAGAGATGAAGATCGGTCTGGTTTCATCACCAAAGCCAGACTCAACCTTGGTCCTTGTGTTCAGAAGGTTTGGTTCGGATGAGCTTTTGGAAGGAGAAGATCTGGAATACTCAAAATCTTGAGAAGGCATTTTGGATCAAAAGAAATGAGGTAAAACTGGATGAGCTTTTGGAAGGAGAAGATCTGGAATACTCGAAATCTTGAGAAGACATTTTGGATCAAAAGAAATGAGGTAAAACTGACTAAAAATTAGGGAAATTTAGGGGGAAAACCTTCAAAAACCAAAGGAAGTACAGATGAATTCTAAAATACTCCTAAAATCAGAAAGAATGCATGAAAACTAAAAGAAAAAGTTAGAATACTAACCTAAAAGATGCAGAGGCTTGGTGATGCAGTCCGAATGGTGAAAAATGGATGGAGGTTAAGAAACGAACGAAGGGTAGAGCAGTCAGACTTGGGGAAGATGATAGCAGGAGGAAAATCAGAGAAGATGTAGGCCAGAATAGGAAAGAAAGAGAAGAAGGAAGCTTAAATAGTCGATAGTGCTTCGAGCAATTATGATTGGGAATCGCCCATGCTTAATCCTAACCTTTCGTGTGTCAAGCTAATTATTATGGTTGTAGATGTCACACAAAATAATTATTATGCCGTACAATCGAGTTCAACATCAAAAAGAATTTTGAAATTCGAGGTCATCTTGGGTCATTCTGCAATAAAGAAGCTTCCGCATTGGTTCGAATAATCTAAAAAATATCACATCCTGAAGGCAGAAAAGTAGAATGGGACTTCAACGATCACAAAGGATAATACTCCCTTCATCCGAGCATTGAACTTGGGAGTAGGGGGATAAGTATTGGAAAAAAATATTTTCTATCAATGTCCAACGCAATTAGATCTTGCCGGTCTCCAGAAGGTGTCACCCAGGCCAAAGTTATGCTCTCACCCAAAATGAAGTTCGGCTTATTCTCAAAACCATACTCAGTATAGAAGGATCTACTCCCTCAAGTTCAGCAGACACTGATCTTTGATGCAACCTTGATAACAATATTGTCACAACAATAGACCTAATCATGATCTGACCTTCAGTCAGAAGGGATTTTGATTCCTAAGGATGTTCAGTACTTGATTGAATCCGACCTTGGGGGCGAAGTAAATGTCAGTCATTTTGCAACACTAAAGTTCGGTAAGATTCAACCCTGCTCGTGGCCGAGCTTCTTCAACTCAATGTTCAGGACCTCGACACCATTTCAATCAAGTCTGGCCCCCAAGTTCATCCAAACCTAGTGTTCAATCCAGTTTGAATGGTAAGTCCTCCAGCTCTTTCTTTCCTATCTCAACTTCTACTAAACGACTTCATGATAAAATCTCAGCTTCTATTAAGGGCCGACCTTGAAGGTGGCCGAGCTTCTATAAGTAGTTGATGTAGCTCTACTATAGTTCAAATAAAAAATTTGACCTATGAGCTCAACATCATTGATCCAAGGAATGATCCTCAAGTTTAGGTTCATCTGATCTTAAACTCTAATGGCATAACAATAGGTCAATCGACCAATAAACAAGCTTGGAAGTATCTGACCTTCAATTCAAACAACAATAAATAATAGCTAACTACCAGCAAATAATGACAACAGATAGCCCACTCTCCATAACAAATTCTGAACAGTCCACTAACATTCGATTACAACAGTCGTTATCAAGTTATTATAAGCTCCATCTATAAATAAAACTCTCCAAATATGCTTTCTTCTCTAAACATTCTCTCTATTAAAAATCTTCTGTTTACTCCATTCTTGTTAGCTAGACTACTAACTTGACCATCAGAGGATCTATGCTGGAGCCACCTTTAGCCAGGACTTTGCCTTACAGGTTCCACTGGCGAGATCCTAAACTCATCTTTGGCAATTTTCGGCGACAACCCATTTTCTACACCAACACCTACCATTTTGAATAGTGTAATTTGATAGCCAATCCCTTTGTTGACTGAACTATAATTATTAGTCCTATTGACTAAGATTTTAATGATCGGGCCAACATAAGAAGTTGCTATAACTCTTATCCCTCCCTACTTATTATAACTTCAAAATAACCATACCCCTCAAATATATAGTCCTTAATTTATCGTTCCCTAATTTACCATCCCTTCCCACGGTATGATAAAAATTATTTACTTGCACATGACCTAGTGGAAGCAAAACCTGGTTCTCATCAAAGCCTTCTCGTAAAGGTCTTGTACCACATGCTCTCAAGCAGCCTCTTACCATTTTAAAAAAATGGAGAATCTCAAAGAACCCTTAATAATTTCTATTTCTAACAATTAGTTATACTAAAGGGGCATTTAAAGCAGAGATCTCCAAAAACCAATAGAGTTTTTGATAGTCTTCAAAAGATACATATTTCCTATAAGGAAAAAAAAATGGATAAATAACAAAAAAATAATAGAAAATAGTTTGTAATTTCTACTGAACTTCTAGGTCATCTAATGTGATTTTTTAGAAGAAATAAATACAAAAGTTCAAACAATAATTAGAGAAAAATCATCCATGAATTATGAATTATGGAGTGGTATTTTCATAAGCTTTTAGAAGTTCATGAACAATGGGACGTCTTCACTAAATCGTCCATAGATTCCACATTCAACCTCCACTTTAGATGATTCAAGATCCATTACATGAAAATTTAAATATAGCGATGTTGCTGAAGCTTCTTTTTGGACTATTTTTCATAATGCCACTAAATATGCACTTCAAAATTTAAGCTCAGTGGATGTTTATTGGTCAAGTGCCAATTTGTATTTTTTCTTGATGATGTGCTTATTACTCAGGAAATCTCTCTGAATGTGTTCCACCCTACAAATAGATTTTAACATGAATCTCAAGAAATCAGCCTTTAGGTTTACTCAAGCATAACTTTTGGTGTAGCCATGCAACTCTCTCAATTTTTGACAGCCTTCCATCACTTGTGTTACTCTTATGAGGCCTCCTTTCGGATGTTTAAACTCCTAGTATAGGCACAAAGCGGAGATAGAGTCCTTTGACTCCATCAATGCATTTCTAACTTGCTCGTTTTCAGATACCGTGTAAGCATGTTTTTGTACAAATCATAGAAAATAAATTTGAGTTGTACATTGCAAATTTCCTTTTGTAGTTCAACTCATATCTTCTTTATATATATGTCTATAAAGCAAGAGCATCAACCATCAAGTGGTTATATGCAGGGGTGCAATTGAATCAAGGTATTGACATGCTATGAGCTTACTCGGGCTTGGACCAATTAGTAAATAATTCATGCTCAAATTAATTCCAAAGCTGGCTCATAAAAACACTGAACCTAAATGGTGGTCTCGTTCGTATATGGTGACGAAAGCTGAGCTCGAGTCGGCTAAAACTCAAGCTTGAGGAAATTGAGCAATTAGTGACAAAAGAAAAGCTAACCTACCAATGTCACAAGAGATCAATGACCATGTTTCGGCATCAAGGAAGTTTCCTTGTGAAGGTCCAAATGCACATACCAGCCGCTATAGCTTGAATGGATGCATATGTCGATGGTATTTGAAAAAATCAAAGAATGGATCACCCCCTAGAATTTGGTACCAGCAGCAAGTCTGTCTCTTCTTAATTAGTAGTCCAGTCCTCTCCGAGACCACATTAAGGATACTCACAATCGAAATACATGGTGACAGACAGAGAGAATAATGAAACAACAGGAAGAATAGAGAGAAGAACGAAAAATAAATAAATAAATAAAAGCGCACGATATTTATCAAATTTGATCAATTGATCTATATCCACAGATAACACAAAAACTGCACTACCTATCTATCTTACAAATTCTAGACCCTGATATATCAAATTCTAGCTTCTGATGTATCAAATCTCTAGGATACTAAATTACCCTCTTTTCTTATAGCTATAAAACATATATATATATATATACATACATACATATATACTATTTTAGGCTGACTATTATTCATCTATCAATGATTGTTATTCATAACCGACTGTCATTCATCGACCGACTACTATTTATTATCGACTATCATTCATCGGTCGATGACTATCATTCATAATCGATTGTCATTCATCGATCGAGCCAACTGTCATTTATTGGCTGATTATTGTTCATGGCTGTCTGTCATTCATAGCCCATGACTATCATTTATGGTTGACTATCATTCATCGATTGACTATCATTCATAGCCAACTATATCATTCATTGGTCGACTATCATTCATCGGCCAACTACTATTCATGGTCGACTATCATTCATTGCTCAATGATTGTCATTTTAGCCGACCATCATTCATCGGCTAACTACTGTCATCCATGGTCGACTGTCATTCATCAACCGACTACTATTTATGGCTGACTGTCATTCATTGATCGACTACTATTCATGGCCGACTGTCATTCATGGTCGACTGTCATTCATCAATCGACTATTATTCATGGTCGATTGTCATTCATCGATCGATGACTATTCATGATCGACCGTCATTCATGGCTGACTATTATTCATGGCCAACTGCTTAATCTATAATCATAAATCCACAATTAATCAATGGTAATGATAACTCTCCAAGACCATTAGTGGGCGTAACTGCCCACTAACTCCATAATGATGGTTTAATAATGGAGATTAATTATCCTTTAGTGCCATAAAAAGTAGAATCCATGATGTCTAACTATGACGAATGGTTCCTAACAATTTGCTTATAAAAGAAAGATAAATGAATAGTATTGTAAGATACTTTGGGGTGATACTCTTCCAATTCTCATTCTTCTTACCTGTTCGATCATTTTTCTACTAATTTAAGCATCAGAGGGTCCCTACCAGAAATATTTTTGATCAATGAGGACTTCTTTTGCAGGTGTTCTTCTTTGACGATAGGTGCGATAGAGGATTTGCCACAATAGATTAGCATGCCAAGAAGGAGAGCAAAAAAGTTTTGAAAGCATAATGGCAAGAGGAAAAGCTCAGAATACGTCCATCAATAATGGCAGGCGATCTTCCTGTGGAGAAGGCCATCTAGGCCAAAACATTATGCTCCACAATGAGTGGTGATGGTGGATCAATAACATCCTATCGCCTTGAGCCAATAGGTGTAGGACCTCACAGCTATGATACATGACCTCCAACAATCAACAGCGATCCAACATTATTCAAAAGCACTATTAAGCCCCCCCCATCTATATTCTTCTTGCAAGACAGTGGTCTCAGAACATCATATCCAAAGTCAAAATCAAATTGAGATAAAATTCAAAGTTAAGATGAAGATATTTATCGATATTGTTCATAGTCTTCAACATTGTAGAATAGCAACAATAATAAAGGAGCTAGCACCACAGGCTATACCTTCAAAGCACAGCCATCATGCCCACTTCGCATTGACAATACCCTCGGCACTTGTATCATGCTGACCCTAGGACCCTAGCATTCACGACATGCCAACTCTCGACATATTTAGCATTCACACTATGCCAAAATCTAAAGAATAGCAGTCCTCTTCTCGATAAGCATCCAAAAAAAAGAAACAACCATGTTCTCTCTCCAATTCTTTTGAGGAAGATTCCATATATGGATATTTTTGTCATCTTGATGAGTCATAATGGCAGATCGATGACTACAACCTTAATGATGTCAAATCTATCAAAGAACTTTTCTTTTACAACATTGTGCCGAAAGAAAAATGATGAATCAATAGATGATTCGACAACAAATATGAGCTTTGGCTCAAGTCCCAAAGGATCAAATCAAAAAAATACTGATCTCCAGATCGAGATGAATCCCAAGAGGACTAATATGCCGACTCAACTCTGGTAGGTCAGAAGTATGCCGACTCGACTATGATCAAGCATAATAATATGCCAACTCAACTATGTTTGAGCAGAATACTATGCCGACTCAACTACGGTCGAGCGAAACAATATGCTGACTTGACTATGATTGAGTGGAATGCTATGCCGACTGGACTACGATCAGGCAAAACAATATACCGACTCAGCTAAGGTCGGAGGAATACTATGCTGACTTGATTATAGTTGGATGGAATAATATGCTGACTTGGCTATGGTTGGGCAGAATACTTTACCGACTCAGCTACAATCAGGGGGAACAATATGCTCGGGCGGAACAGTATACCGACTCGACTATGGTCGGCCAGAAGAATATGCCAACTTGACTCCAATCGGTTAGAAAATATTCAACAATTATCTATGATGAATAATGATTACATTCAAAGAGACAATACTTTAAAAAAAAAATTTCATTACCAACTGAAGGCTACAAAAGCCGAACTAAGGTCCAGTAACAAAAAGAGAGAAATTACACCGATTGCCACTCGAGTTTCGATGCTGCAAATCCAATCATTGCTATCGCTTAAATCCCCTAGACTCTGATAGCAACCAAAACAACCATAGAATCAGAGCTTAAAGTCATGGTAGAAGATACACTAACTCCCATCGTTCAATGTGTCAGGTCACCTTAGACTTAGAAGTGGGGGGCAATGTTGGGATAATCAAATCTCGCCTCAATTCAAGATTGGCTCCTTGCCACATGCCCATATAAGAAGAGCCAAGAGATCCCAAGAGGAGAGACTCTAGAAGAAAAAAAATTTCATGATTCAACTCTCATAAGAATTGTTCATGGCCAACTATTATTTATCGATTAATGACTGTCATTCATCGACTGACTACTATTCATGGCTGACTATCATTCATCGGCTGACGACTATCATTCATGGTCGACTATCATTCATTGGCCGACTACTGTTCATGACTGACTATTATTCATCGGCCAACGACTGTCATTCATGGTCGACGGTTATTCATCGACCAACGACTATCATTCACAACCAACTATTATTCATTGGTCGACTATCATTCATGGTCGACTGTCATTCATCGATCGACTATCATTCATAATCAATTATCATTCATTGACTAACTACCATTCATGATCGATTGTCATTCATCGATCGACTACTATTCATGGCCAACTATCATTCATCAGTTGATGACTATCATTCATGGCCGACTGTCATTCATCGACTTACTACTATCATTCATGGTCTACTGTCATTTATCGATCGACTACTATTCATAGCCGACTATCATTCATAAGCCGACTACTATCATTCATGGCCGACTATCATTCATCAGCTGACTACCATTCATGCCCGACTGTCATTCATTGATCAATTACTGCTAATGGCCGACTGTCATTCATCAACCAATAATTGCCATTCATGATCAACTGTCATTCATCGGCTGATGACTATTTATGATCGATTGTCATTTATCGATCGACGACTATCATTCATGGCCGACTGTCATTCATCGATTGACTACTGTTCATGGTCAACTGTTATTCATGGCTTACTACTGTTCATGGTTGATTGTCTAATCTACAATCATGAATCCATAATTAATCAACGATAACGACAACTCTCCATGATTATGGTAAGCAAAACTATCCACTAACTCTATAATGATGGCCTGATAATAGAGATTAACTATCCTTTAGTACCATAAAAGCGGAATCTATGATGTCTAACTATTACGAATGGTTACTAATAATTTGCTTATAAAAGAAAGGTAAATGAACAATATTGATAAGATACTTTAGGATGGTACTCTACCAATTCTCATTCTTCTTACCTGTTCGACTATTTTTTCACTAACTTAAACATCAAAGGATCTCCACCAGAAACATTTCTAGTCAATGAGGACTTCTTTTGTAGGTGTTTTTCTTTAGAGATAGGTGCAACAGGGGATTGCCTGCAACACTTGCAATAAACTCTATAATTGGCAAAGGTGACATGCATGCTTTGTTTGCCCATCTAACATCCCATAAAAGGATGGAGTTATTCTACCAAATTCCAAGGCTGATGGTATATCATGCTTTAAGAGTTTCTATAGGATACCAGTCGATGGAGAAATGCACAAAATGGTATGGAACATAATATTGTATAGAAGCTTTGCCATCGTAGGGATGGATTATTTTGAAATAGATTTTGAAATGAAGCTCGAGATCTAGGCTAGTAAAATATGATCCAAACTACATTCAACTACCATAAATATGTTTGGATTTAGTCTAAATAGATTGATCCATTTAACTTGTTTGTTATTCATATCGTAGTAGAATTTTGATCTTCTGACCCATTGAACCCATTTATCAAATGGGCCAAATTTGGTCGAGTACCCATTTAATATCTATCTTGTCTAAAATAAAGCCCACCACCTATTGGAATAGTTTGAGTTTGTTTAAAATTTGAAACGAGTGCCTACTCACCCAATGGCCCAACTCGAATACTGAGAGCCAGTCATTGCCCTTCGCCAATGTGGTCCATAGTCCTAGGACTTCTAGATTGCCCCTTTCTCTACCTTCCTAGTTCATGACTTCAACTATCCATAGAGGTTTCTTCTTTTGACTGAGCAATCTAGCCAACCAATCCCACCACTGCATAGTCTCCTACTGTGAAACCCAACACTTTCTGTGCCCATCTTGGGCTGAAGTTGGCAAGACTTATCGACTTCAGTTTAAAAATTTTTAAAAAAATGATCAGAATAGGAGAACCTTATCCCCTTTCAGATCCCATGTTTTGGAAGAAATAGGGCCATGTGAATGGTTAGAATGGATGTTACGAGCTGGTGAAGAATGTTCGAAGTCTGTTTGGGATGGTTGCACCAGTGAACGGCTAGACTTATCTGCCATTAAATCAAGCCTTATCCCTTCCAAAATTTTCTCTATTTAAACCCCACCCCTCTCGGTTGATCCACCATTGAAGTGCCTCTCACCCTCTCTTTTTCTCACCTCCGACAGCCACCGAGCCACCATAGCCGAGTATCGCTACCCCATAGATCCCATTCTTCCCTTAAATGCCATTGATTTCTCAATTTTCTTTCCATGTTTTGAGTTTGATTAAGTCTCTTTTGCTATCAAAAACTAGCATCATCGGCCATGATCCACTGCCACCATCACGGCCAGTAAGCTCTCCTCCCTTACTTTCTTTTCTTTTTGGCTTGGGTGCCACCGCTATGGCAGTAAGCGGCAATGCTCCTTTTCCTTCTCTTGGCTCACCTGTGCTTGACTGAGCCACCACTGTCGACACTCCAGCCATGCCACCACTACTGGCCACCTTTGCTGCATCACCACCAACTCCACCCCTTCTCCCCATTTCCTCTATTTCCCCTTAAGAAGCCATCGAAAGACCCCATTTCAACATAGAGAAGAGAGAGAGAGAGAGAGAGAGAGAGAGAGAGAGAGAGAGAGAGAGAGAGAGAGAAGAAGAAGAAGAAGAAGAAGAAGAAGAAGGAACAAAGTGGATTTGATTCAAAAAAAAGGGATCCAATTGGCCTAGACCAAATTTCTCTCTCTTTCCTATATTGGTTGAGTTAGACCAAATAGATCGATTTTGATTGAACCCAAATCGAGTATCTCTCTTTATCTCTGATCTAACTCAGACCAATTTTCTCTCTACCAATTTACTCAGACCAAGCCTATTCTTTCTTAGTTAGAGTATTTTTCCCATTAATTGATGAACCATAATGAAAATGAATTTTGATGACCACTTTTAATGGTGGCTGCAAAAATATAGTCACTACATATCATTTCTAGAGACAATTAGGGATGGCTGCCATACAAAAAGTCTTTTAGTAGCAGCCAAAAAATATTGATCGTCAAATGAAGATATTTAGTAGAGGCTACAACTAACTACCACATAAAGTTCTATATTTAGTGATGGCCAATACTAAGTAGCCACTAAATATAATATTTTTATGGTTACTATAGGCCATAGAAAAAGTTATAATTTCAGTGGTAGTAGTAGTATTTGGACACTAAAAGGATCACTTTTGGGGCAATATTTAATGGCGGCTAATTTCCACCCTCACAAAAGTTCTAAAATTTACAAATGACCGCTACACAATCACCACAAATAATTCTCTTCAGTGGTGACCATTAGGAACTCCCACAAACATGATACTTTTAGTGACAATTTTAAAGTGGTGGATACTAAATAATAGACTATTAGTGGCAACCAAAGAATGGTGACCACTAAATAACTCTTTTTAGTGGCAACTACATAGACCCTCATAAAAAGTCAAATATTTTGTGGCAACCATAAGAAGATAGCCACTAAACGAGATTTAGTAGCTTCCACGAATAATTGGCCATTACATATTGGCTTTTTAGTGGTGGCCACAATAAGTAGTTGAAAATAATAGCACTTTAGTGATGGAAAAATATGATTGCTAAATGATTGTTTTTGAGTGACAACCATCACAAAGTGGGCACCAAATGACAAAAAATTTTAAGACCCCTAAATTACAAAAGTAGGGTATAAGTTCTTTTTTTCACTAATGATTTTCAAACCAAGATATACAGCTTCTATTTATAATGGTGAACTCTGTCCTTGCATAATTTGGATTAGATTCCTCTTCCTAGTTCTAATAGGGTTCGGGTTATATCCTTTACATGAAAGAATGATTGATCTTCTTTTGCAACCTTAACCATTGGATTGTGCTTTGCACAACTCTCAAAGAACAATGTCAGCTTTGTGATCTGTACTATGATGGAAGTGGTTTGTCGTGCTTTGAAAGTTATGCAAATCAGATCTAATGGTTAAGATCATGAAAGAAGATCAATCATTCTTTCATATGAAGGATACAATCTAATCCTATTCTAATAGGACTCTCTTTCCTAAAAAAGATGAGAAGTAAATATAAACTTAGAAAAGCTAAAATTCTTCAAAAGATAAATCTTGACTTATGTATCAATTTTGCCTTCTATTGCTCCACCTGATTCTTTTCTAATTAGGAAATACATCTAATATAAGTCTTACCAAAAAGAAAACTTTTAGTTTGACCAGTCCATTTTAAATCCAAATAATAGTATTTGGGCTTGATCATTAGGGCACTGCTCTATAAAAGGCACAGTGTCATGTCATAGATCTCAAAATATTATCATCTTTTTTAAAAAAAAAATTATCTCAATCGAATGTTAGATGATCAAGTAATGGCCTTCGGAAGGTTATCCTGCAACTCGATCAACTCTCCTATATGATAGATCTCACTTCTAGACCCTGTCCAACTCTATATGTAGTGGCCAAAGTAGTCCAAAATAGTCCATATCGAGTCTGATAATCCTTTTGAATCATAAAGCTCGACCAGTCCTGAAATGAGATATATTTGAGTCTAACTTAGTTCAGAACATTATCTCGACAAACTTGAGTAGTTGGTTAATTTTAGATTGAGCACAATTGTTTAACCCTTGTTTAACTTGGATATTAGATTTTTAATCTTACAGTAGATTTGATCCTTGGCCTTATTAGCTTATAGATACCCTTGCAGGTTAAACACAACTCATGAGAGTAAAAGGGTTGGTCTACTCTTCATCCCTTATTCATCGATCTAGCATCAAGCTATTAAGAATTTCATCATGCCAAGTTATATGAGATAAGTAGACTTAGGTTATAAAATCATTAACATTATTTGAGTTAAGAATACAAGATCACTGTAGTCAAATATATACTTAATTTGAGTATATTTGATTTTATTAGCATGTAGAGATTAAGTTGTAAGAACATAATGGATAATAATTCATATATAAATATAGACCCCATATAACCACATATGGGTCAATGAAAAATATTATTAGACTCAGTTGAGCTTAGTTAAGCCCCAAGGTGCCACATATGGGTCATGATATTAAATTCTAAGGTGTCCAAAATAGCACTGTCCAAAATAGGTTAGTCTGTGTTTCCTTTTTTCTTTTGCCTTTTCAAGTGTAGAATCCCTCACTTCACTTGTGTTTTTATTTCTTTTCAAAATCCCTTACCCTAGCGCCCTCACGCATTGTAATTTCCACACCCTCATGTTGGAATTTTCACTAGAATTTTTCTCATGTTGAGACTCTTATCACTCCGATTATTCAAAATAGGTGAGTTAGTCTACTTAAAAATCTAACTAAACTAGCCACTGTCCTATTATTCACATGGAGTAAGGAGTTCCCTCATTATTTGGACTCTTATTTAAAAGAAAAATCCATCATGCTATCGCTTGATATTTATGTACAAAGGAGGTAGAATTTCTCCACAATATTTTTTACTACTGTTAGACTCTTCTTATCCAAAAACTAAGCATCCCACATCCACATGCACAAGCCCTAGTGCAAAGATTTCTATCAACATTGGGACTCTTGTCATGGGAAAAGAATTGATGTCTTCTATTTTCATGGGTGTCTTCTACTTCCATGGGAGCATGCCTACTGTAGCCCCCCAATCCCACACCCAACAAAAACAATAAAAAATAGGAGATGCTCACTATAGCCTTCCAATCCCATTCCTAACAAAAACAACTAAAAAAAAGTACGTACAAGGTTAACATTAAAAAAAAAAATTTGTTTCCTCCCTCATGCTCTCATTCAAAGAGTTCTCTCTACCTTGCACTCTTATTAGAAAAAAAAGGCACATACAAGGTTAAAGAAAAATTGCCATCATTGTATAGAGTTCCGTCCATGCTGGGACTCTTATTACAAAAAAATTTTCCTCCTATTGCACTCCAAAAAAATATATAAAATAAAAAATAGGCATTGTATTCTGCTATAGGAGAACTTAGAAAAAACCTCCTTAGACTCATGTTGCACAGGAAGGCATTGGACTCTCATCTCTTAGTTATCTTGCATCCTCTCATCCCTTAGTTCTCTTGCATCCTCAGACAAGCTGCTTGTTTAGATCTACATTAATCTGAGATCTCTTTGATCTCTATTAGTATG
This sequence comes from Cocos nucifera, assembly GCA_006176705.1. NCBI lineage: Eukaryota > Viridiplantae > Streptophyta > Magnoliopsida > Arecales > Arecaceae > Cocos > Cocos nucifera. The sequence continues at coordinate 591,449 of QRFJ01000167.1, forward strand.
AGAGCTCAAATCTTCTCTTCCTCTCCCTCTCTATCTCTATCCTATGATTAACCCTAGTGTTTAATGATTTATAATCCTTACAACTTTTGATTGGCTAGAAATTGATCTTACAAGGTTAATGACCACAGCTAACTTTTCATTAGGATCTATACTTGCTAGAAACATAGCACTGATAAAGAATTTCACCTCTTGCCATGGATGATTGCATTGGGTTAACTTGTGATAGTTTCCATCATGGGTCAACATCAAATTTTGGATTGAAATGCTATGATTATTTTATCTATGGAAAAACAATATAAACTCATCAACATCATAACATATTACAACATAAGATAACAAATTATATGTATAAGATCTTTGTAGCACCAATTTTGTATGTTGGCCTGACAAAATAAATTAGAACTAAAAACATATTAATAAGTCATTGTACCTCTTGTAGATGAATGATGATCTCTGGTTAGGCTGCTTTCTCTCTCTCTCTCTCTCTCTCTCTCTCACACACACACACACACACACAATCATAGAGAGAGAGAGCACACACCTAAATCCTTCCAAACCCTCATTTGGTACTATATGCATGACTGAATAAGTATAGAACTAGATTTTTAATGTTTTCTTAGCTAAGAAGCCTTAATAAGTTTCTATATCGGACTCACCATATGTTAGTGACTAAACCAAGCAGTATAATATCGAGTAATTGCTTTATATATCTTCTATAATTAGTAGTTGTCTTTTGATTCTTTTTATCTTTTCAATATGCAAAATGATGGATAAGAGTTGGATATGACCCAACATAGATTAAGTTATGAGTACTTGAATGGAGTTAAAGAATTTCTTGATTTTGTATTCTCTCATTCATCTTGACCAGATAAAATTTTATGTCCCTGCATCAACCATAATAATGTATACTACAAAAGTCAAGACGAGGTGTAGTTTGATCTAGTTAGCAAGGGGATAGTCCCAAATTATATTAAATGGTATTATCATAAGGAATATGAATTCAATGAGAACGAAATTAGTGAAGAGTCTGATAATGATAATGAGGGTGTGTATATCATGTTAGAAGAGGCATTAGGAATGTCAAACATGGACTAGAAGAGGGATGGTGCCTCGCATTATCTCGATGAGCCTAATGAAGAAGCAAAAAAAAATTATAGGTTGTTGAAAGATGCTCTGCTTTATCCTAGATGTACTAAAATTTCAAACTCTCTTTCAATGTGAAATTATTGCATTTAAAATATCATCATGGATGGAGCAATAAGTCATTTAGCATGTTACTTCAATCGGACACATTTCTAGAGGGTGAAACATTGTCTAGTTCGTATTATGAGGCAAGAAAGATTATTCAGGATTTAAGCCTTACATATGAAAAGATATATGCATGTCCCCATAATTGTATATTGTTTTAGAAGGAATATGCCAATGCCAATCATTGTGTGAAATATGGTGCTTCTAGATGAATGTTTGGGGAGGTTGAAGATAACAAGGGTAAGGGTGTTAGAAAGAAAATTTTCATAAAGATTCTTAGATATTTTCCATTGAACCCAAGACTTCAGAGATTATATAAGTCATCAAAAATAGCTTCTGATATGAGATGACATGAAGAGGATCACGTTAAAGGTAGGTCCCTCAATATTTTTTCTTTTTTTGTTCTCATAGTATAGTTACCTTCATTTATGCCCCTTTTACAAATTATACAATTAGTCGTCATAATATTCTTATGCATTTATTTTTTAAGGTGAGCATTTGATATCTTGATTTTTATAATATATATAATTCATCTTATTTTTTATTTATTATAAATTATTATTTCTACGTAAGAAATCATCATTACTATAGGATATTATTTAGCTATGGTTATAGATTCAAGAAAAAATCAAAATACTACTACACAGCTCACTAGGATACAACCCTCACAATCATATTCACTACTGGTGAGATTTAAACCCATTTACCTTTCAAAAAAAGAGATTGTGTCAACACTTTGTATTGATGTAGATGTCTAATGCCAATATTATTCCTTTTTATATACAGCTTTTGAATGATGTATAAATTATTATATATATTCTAGTGGTTGAATTGAGTTGAGTTATACCCTCATTTTAAATATATTTTATGTACTTTGTTTTACATAATTAATTTGATTTTTAATAGGTCCATCTAGTGGTAAAAAATGAATTTAAGGGAAGGAACAAAATCTCAAATTAATAGCATTTAGACTTGGTGAAAATTTACCTTTGGAATTTAATGATTTTAGGCTGGCAATAGATATAAATATAAATATTTTCACCAACCATCTTGGAAAGATTGTTAGAAATTGTAAAGACACACCAATCACTTATAGACAATAGGAGGAAATTCCACAAGAGAAGAGAGAAAAGATGTATAAACATGCATTGGTAATGTAAATAAATATTACATAATCCTGATATTCCAATCCATTATATCTTAGATTAATAATTATGATTTATATTTTTATTTTCTACTTAAATTTTTTAGGATAAATTTGAATGTGGAAACTTAACATGTAAAAGATTGGATTATATAGAAAATAGAGAGAAAGTTTTCAAACTACAAGCATATTGAAAATGGACTATTATGATAAATGTACCACTAATGAGAAGAGGATTGAGCATTGTCCATTAGATATATTACAAGATCAATGGATAGAATTTGTTCATTGGATGGACATAATATACTTTTAGGTAAATTAATATTTATTAGAAGAATAATATTTATATTGATAATGGTGCTATATTACTTTTTTTCTTATGTAGATGAAATATAATCAAAATAAGCACAATCAATCAAAATAGAATTTGGATAACACTATAGGCACAAAAAGTTATGCTTGTATAAGAGTTGAGGAGGTATAAATTTATAATAACATTGGTGAATGTGTTTAATTTCATTCTATTTTTCTTTATGTCTCTTTCTCTTTTCTTTTCTTGTTGGCATATTTAAAATTATTTTGTATATTGAATGAATAATGATAAATTATTAATTATGCATCTAGACTGTGAACAAGAGGTGTGGGCCTACTCAATGGGGGATATTTTACTTAATACATAAGCAAAAGGATGGGACTATGGTTGATACAACATCACCATATATAATGGTAAATAGTCAAACTTTTAAGTCTAATTATATTCATATTGAACTTTCCCTATATGTGGCATGCCAAATTTTAAATATAATTATGTAATTATTATTTATTTCTTTTAACGGTTATATAAATACATGTATGCATGTAATTAGGAGCATTTTGAGAATTTGTCAAATAAAATTGGGGAACAATCTTCTAGCTTAATTGCAAAAGATAAAATTTTTTATAAGTTATGAAACCTGAGAGACATAGATGTATTCATGGATATGGATTAGGTCCCACACCTACTTCTATATTTGGAAAAGCTCCAACTCGAGCAAAACAATTAGTAAATTGAAAGAATCAAATAAGCATAATGAGAAAATGAAAGATGAAATAGGACAGTTGAAGAAGATGATTGAAGAGGAAAAGAAAAAAAATGAAGAGAGAGGATAGGTTGAAGTTTACCACTTTTATGGAGGAGATGAGGATTAGCATGATATCTTAAAAGACTTCTAATATCGTAAGTTTTACTTTTCTGACTATTTTTTTTATACATATATAGCTAATTGAACTTTTGTACATATAGAACAATAAGATCAAAATATTAGTTATATCATTAAAAGATTATAAGGAACATATTTTAGTTTTGTCTAATCTTTTTTATATAATATGTCATGCATATTACTTTTTATCTTTTATTTTTAGTTATAAGACTTTTTTTTTTATCTAATTTACTTTCGAATTAGGAAGTCAGATAAAAGATAAAATCATTGAGTACTATGGATTCAAAAGATAGAAGTCATAAAGTTTTAGCAAGTATATTTGGATGTTGTGCATTGTATCAGCTATTTTAAACTTGAAGTTTTAGAAAGTGTCGTATGAGTTTTAACAATCATTATAGGATGTATGGATATTTTCTTATGGTTGTTTTATGGATGTTTTTGAGTTCTTTATTCTTGTGATATTGAAACATTATTAGAGTGAGAATAAAATTCTTATTATCTTTGCTTGAGATAAATTTAAAGGCTTTGAATATAAAAATAAATTATTATTATTCTAGATATATTATTATATATAAGAATATGAGTAGTTACATGCATGTATTTCAAAATAATTTTTGAATGCAATGGAATAGATCTAGCTTAAACTCGTTTAACCCAACATGCATTAGATCTAATCTATGAACTATCTGTGCCCGGATCTAATACATACATAATCTAAAATTAAAAATACATATAAGATCAGATCTCAATTCCTTGCACGGGATGAAATATAGCTAATGAACCATGGATTTGAAGGTTTCTTGAGCTACACACATGCCCGACCTCCATAGGTATCCACATGAGGTTTATTTTGGATTAATGATATTGCAATCTCTCTGGAGTGCTATCTCTCTTATAGAGATCTTCGCTTTGATGGCCGATCTGGCTTCTGGATGAATAGGTACCAGTCTAATTTAGGAGAGAACCACTGAAAGGTTGCAAAAATAATCCTAAAAGGATCGGTGGCTCATTTATGGAGATGCTGACTTGAACTTGTAGGATATACCGATTTCAGTTTTCAGTCAGATCATGATGATAGTAAGAGTATGTCAAAATATATTTTTATCCTGAACGATAGAGTTATCTACTAGAAGAGTTCCAAGCAGCATACTATTTTTGATTCTGTATGCGAGGTGGAGTATATCGTGCATCTGATGCTGTGAAGGAAGATATGTGGCTGTGCAAGTTCATCAATGAGCTATGAGTGGCACCCTCCTTGGATAGTCAGTTTTGTTTTACTGTGACCACATTAGAGCCATAACTCAAGCAAAGGAACCAAAGCTACATTAGCACACTAAGTGTTAGATATGTGTGCCCTAGAAGCTAGAATTGGCTTACACTTATTATACACTTCTAAGGATAAAATTATAATTTGGACTATAAATAATAAAATGAATTATTTTTTATCATAATATGTATTTAGTGTCTATGATACATTCCTTGAGTTAATGGCAATGATAATTCTTATTTTCAAGAGTTGAAAATTTAAGACATGAATTTTTATTATTAACTTATAAAATGCTCCTGACCGTAGGATCATCATAAGGATGGTGATTGATCCGGAAGGTTGGTGTACAATTGCTTCTTCATAGTAGATGAGTCTTGAGTCTATAGTGTAGAGACACCAGAGCGAAAGTACAGATACTCATTAGAGAATGAGGTTACTGAGCGTGACCACCTCGAGCAGTCATTAGAAAGTCTACCTTCTCGTCAATGACTGGCTCGAAGCTATAGTTGTGTGTCTGATTCTTTGACCTGAGGTGCATCGGCAGTTCACCTTGAGGATGTTATAGTTTGACTATACCATGACTCGATCTTCTAGCAATTCGATATCCTAAGGTGTATGTTGGCTATAGCATGTTCATTGTAGAAATTGGATTGCACCAATAGAAAATCTATCTACCTCGGTAGATGAGGAGTAGCCCTATGATGATCATGAGAATCAAGTCCATAAGCCCATGACCATGGCAGAGTGAAATAATAGAAAGAGTTTCTATTAAGATTTTCATATTGGACTTGAATCAAATGATTAATCATATGATGGATATTAGGGTTTGACGAGATTATCTTAACCCTAATCCAATCGGAGCTCAAGATAGAAGAACTTAATCACACAAGTAACTACACCAAGAGATTCATTTTTAGTTTTGATGGATTGCCACCATATGCTGTTAGGTGTCACTGATGGATTTTGAGAGCAATTAGAATGATTTAGATGATCAATCATACTAGTTGTCTGAATCAGAAAAGTTCTGATCCATCGAAAGGTATTTCGATGATGTCGATGATAAAGATCGTGACATATCTCATTACCATACAAAACTAAACCTAACTAGATCACACAAAAAAGGATTTTGATCTAGATATCATCAATTGGACTAACCCAGTTCAATTGATTTGAATTAGATTTAATTAGGTTCAAGAAAATCATGCTAGCATACGATTGAGTCTAATGTTCTCCTTTAATTATCATTAAAAGTTATCTCAACTGAGCCAAATATATTTGGGCTCACTCAGATACCTTTACTTGATCTAATTGGAGCTTGTCTAGATCAAAAAAGAGTTGTCTTAATTTATGAGATGAATTTGAGACAACATCTACCATTTTTCGTTACCTGCTAAATCTTATCTTTTAACTTTGGTCAAACGTTGATCTTTGACACTTAGACATCTGCCCATGTGTCATGCACCCGTAGAAGAGAAGATGGGGCTTTGTCCCCCCACTAAAAAATGGAAAGAGAAGAGGCGCATGCCTAGGAAGGCATGCGCCCAAGGATAATGATGCCTGGAGTTCCATACAGATGGGACTCCAGGTTACTTTAGGGACTCTACCTAGGTGGCGCCAAAGAATTATCTTTGACCAATCTTGGCACCATCTAAGGATGATTCAATGGAGCTCTCATCTGATTGGATCAGATGATATCATCCTACCAATCAAATTTAGATCTGATTGCACAAAAGGTCATGATTGGCCAGGATGATGTGGCACTCCATGGCGCAACAAGGTCTATAAAAACCCTGTCTGCGCCAAGATCTTAAGAGCCTAACCTATTACCCATGCCACAAGACTGCCCCTCTCCCTCCTCCATGCCATCTTCAGGTCTTCTCTCTCCTACCCACGCCCAAGAATTTTTGGGCTTCAGTTTGGTGCGATCCAAGCAAGAGAAAGGGGATAGAAAAAGGAAGAAGGCAGCACTGCTGCAAGAGACAACTCACATTTTCAAAAAGAGTTTTGAAGATCTTCAAAATTAGATCCAGATCTAATTTTTGGAGAGATGATAAAGAAGAAGAAGATCTTCAGATTCTATCCGAGTGGATATTGATAGAGGTCAGGCACTTACGTGGCTAGATCCGAAATCTCAGGCAGACATCAGGATCATTACAGAATAATCAGATTATCCTTAATAAGGTAAATTAAATTAAATATAATTTATTCTCTATTTTATTTTATTTTATTTATTATATTAATAATATTAGATTTGAAAAGTTTCAGATCTGATTTGGATCTAAGAAAAAAATTTTTAAAATATCTCTCTTGATCCAATCAAATCTGAACGAATCTGATCCGAAAAACTAGATTTTTTCTTCAACTGATATCAGAGTCAGATTTTATTTTTATTAGATCAGATTTTAATTTATTTTAATCTGATAATTAGATGATTTCAGATGTCACATGAGATGTGATTAGATCTAAAATTAGAAAAACTAAAAATTAAATAATTTAGGCCTAAGTTGTATAAGATGTATGACTAGTTGTAGAATAGAATTATTCTATGTATAGTCTAGCATGATCATAATTTAATTTGATTGATTATAATTTTTAGATCTATTTATTTACTATTTTTTAATGCTATAAATATTATAATAAGATTTAAAAAATAAAAAATAAAGTTATTTAATTTTTATTCATATGAGATATGATGGATGCATGTTTAGACTAGTTGTAGAATAGTTCTATATAATTATCTAGATTAGATTTTAATTTGATATGATCAATTTAAATTTAATTTTTTAGATGATTATGAGATAATTTAGATTTAAAAATATGCATAATATGATACATGAAGATGTATGCAAAATATGTTTAAAGTTAGATCTATCTTATATATAAGATATATGATGTAGATCTAACTAGTTTTGTAGTTTTCATATTTTTGATTAAGACGTTCCCTTTGACCGTCCGATCATAAGAACTATCGGTGCAGAATTTGGTTAATGTCGGATTGAGCTGAAGCTAAGGGAGATGAGGTCACCATCAGTGATCTACAAAATAAAATCCTATCTGAAGTTGGTGGTGTGGCTCTGGTGGGATCCACTGATGATCAAGTCAGCTTTTCTGACCAACAAAAATGGAGTGCTCAGGCAAGAGCTCGACAAAGTTTTGAAAAGGAGAAGAGAGCTTAGAGCTTAGAGAAAACATATCTAGAGGGTCTCTTGTTATAGGCGGAGCTTGATTAATGGTGACAGCTGCAGCTATCTGATAGCGGGCTGCTCGAGGCCTGGCAAGTTCGATACGGAAGAAAAGATGTCGTCAGGCTGATGGTGACAGCCATACCATCCAATAGCATCATCTGTGGTAAACTGATGGCAACCATTCATCAAGATTTAATAGTCGTAGCTCTGAGAAAGCAGGCATTGGTTGATGGACTTTAGCATATGTCAATTTTAGAGGAGTTCAAACTCCTGAAGGGAATACGTCTGATGGAGATTATCTAGGAGTAATCCACTAGAGGAATTCGACTGAGGGAGAAGTCTGAAAGGAGTTCGACTCCTAGAGGAGTTCGACCAAAGGAAAAATTCAAAAAGAGTTCAGCTTCTATAGGAGATCGATCGAAGTTTGATTGGAGGAGCATGGAGGGAGTTTAGCTCTCGTGGGCATTCGATTAGAGGAGTGTGGAGGGAGTTCGGCTCTAGCGGGAGTTCGACTGAAGGAGTGCAGAGAAAGTTTGGCTCTCGTAGGAGTCCAATTGGAGCTCAATCGTTGAGAAATTTGATTGGACCTCGGCCGCTAAGAAGTTTCACTGATTGAAGAAATTTGACTAAGACTCGATCGTTGGAGAGTTTGGAAGGGGCTCGGATGCTAAGGAGTTCAGTCGGTTGAAGGAGTTTGGCTAAGGCTCGTCCGCCGAAGCTCTTCCATGACTAACGATTGCATTAGACTGAGCATCAAACTGGACTTTGGTAGGAGCGGGATTTATCTCTAATAATACTCCCCCCACTCCTAAGTTCGAAACTTGAAGGAAGGGAGTGCAGAAAAGGCGACTGCCGAAGTTCTCTTTAGGGCTCTGCACTAATTCAGATTGAAGCTCGTGGGAGATCTCATCTTCAGTTGAGATTGAAAAAGATCTCATCTCCTACGATCGAGATCGAAGGTTGAGCTCCTTAGGGAAGATATCATCTCCAACAGTCGAGGTTAAAGGTTGAACTCCTCGAGGGAGATCTTATCTCCTATAGCCGAGCTTGGCTCGATCGCTCAAAAGAGATCTTATCTCTGATTGAGGTTGAAGCTCGGAAGAGATCTTATCTCCTATAGCCGAGGTTGGCCCGATCGCTCGGAAGAGATCTTATCTCTAGACGAGATTGGCTCGGGCACTCAGGAGAGATCTTATCTCTAGCCGAGGTTGAAGCTCAGGAGAGATCTTATCTCCTACAGTCGAGGTTGGTCTGGTCGCTCGAGAGAGATCTTATCTCTAGCTGAGGTTGACTCAATCTCTCGGGAGAGATCTTATCTCTAGCCGAGAGGTTGAAGCTCGGAGGAGATCTTATCTCCTGTAGTCGAGGTTGGCTTGATCGCTCAGGAGAGATCTTATCTCCAATCGAGATTGAAGCTCAGGGGAGATCTTATGTCCTATAGCCGAGGTTGGCCTGATCACTCGGGTGAGATCTTATCTCTGGCCGAGGTTGGCTCGGACGCTCGAAAAAGATCTTATCTCTAACCAAGGTTGAAGCTCAGGGACATCTTATCTCCTACAGTTGAGGTTGGTCCGATCATTTGAAAGAGATCTTATCTCTAGCCGAGGTTGACTCGTCGCTCGAAAGAGATCTTATCTCTAGCCGAGGTTAAAACTTGGAAGAGATTTTATCTCCTATAGCCGAGGTTGGCCTAGTCACTCGAGAGAGATCTTATCTCTAGTCGTAGTTGACTCAAGAAAGATCTTATCTCCTGCTGCTGAGGTTGGCTTGGGGGAGATCTTATCTCTTGCAGTCGAGGTTGAAGATAAAGCTCGGAGAAGATCTTATCTCTACAGTCGAGGTTGAAGCTCGGAGAGAGATCTTATCTCCTACAACCGAGGTTTTGTCTGAGGGGAGAGATCTTATCTCCTACAGTCGAGGTTAGTCTGATCACTCAGAAGAGATCTTATCTCTGGCTGAGGTTGACTCGATCACTCGAGAGAGATCTTATCTCTAGCCAAGATTGAAGGTAAAGCTCGAAGGAGATCTTATCTTCTGCAGTCTAGGTTGAAGCTCAGAGGAGATCTTATATCTTGCAGTCGAGGTTGGCTCGTAGGAGATCTTATCTCCTACAGTCGAGGTTGGCCCGGTCGCTCGGGAGAGATCTCATCTCTAATCGAGGTTGACTTGATCGCTCGAGAGAGATCTTATCTCTAGCCGAGATTGAAACTTGGGGGAGATCTTATCTCCTACAGTCGAGGTTGGTCCAATCGCTCGAAAAAGATCTCATCTCTAGTCTAGATTGACTCAGTCGCTTCGGAAGAGATCTTATCTCTAGTCGAGATTGGCTCGAGCGCTCGGAAGAGATCTTATCTCTAGCCGAGGTTGAAGCTCGGAGAAAATCTTATCTCCTACAGCCGAGGTTGGCTTGGGGAAGATCTCATCTCCTACAGCCGAGGTTGAAACTCGAGGGAGATCTTATCTTCTACAATCGAGGTTGGCTCGGGAAAGATCTTATCTTCTACAGTCGAGATTGGCACGGGAGAGATCTTATCTCCTACAGCCGAGGTTGGTCCGATCGCTCGGAAGAGATCTCATCTCTAGTCGAGGTTGACTCGGTTGCTTGGGAGAGATCTTATCTCTAGTCAAGATTGAAGCTTGAGAGAGATCTTATCTCCTGCAGTCGAGGTTAGCCCGATCATTCGAAAAAGATCTTATCTCTAGTCGAGGTTGACTCGATCGCTCAGGAGAGATCTTATCTCTAGTCGAGGTTAAAGCTCGAGGAAGATCTTATCTCCTACAGCCGAGGTTGGTTTCGATCGCTCGAGAGAGATCTTATCTCTAGTCAAGGTTGAAGCTCGGGGGAGATCTTATCTCCTGCAGTTGAGATTGGCCCGATCGCTTGGGAGAGATCTTATCTCTAGCCGAGGTTGAAGCTTAGAGAAGATCTTATCTCCTACAGCCGAGGTTGGTCCAGTCGCTCGGAAGAGATCTCATCTCTAGTCGAGGTTGACTCGGTCAGTCGGGAGAGATCTTATCTCTAGTCGAGGTTGAAGCTTGGGAGAGATCTTATCTCCTACAGTCGAGGTTAGCCCGGTCGCTCGAAAGAGATCTTATCTCTAGTCGAGGTTGAAGCTCGGGATGCTCATGAGAGATCTTTTCTCTAGATAAGGTTGACTCGGTTGCTCGGGAGAGATCTTATCTCTAGCCGAGGTTGACTCGGTCGCTTGAGAGAGATCTTATCTCTAGCTGAGATTGGCTTGGGCACTCGGGAGAGATCTTATCTTTAGCCGAGGTTGACTCGATCGCTTAGGAGAGATCTTATCTCTAGCCGAGGTTGGCTCGGACGCTCGAAAGAGATCTTATCTCTAGCTGAGGTTGACTCGAATGCTCGGGAGAGATCTTATCTCTAGCCGAGGTTGGCTCGGGCACTCGGAAGAGATCTTATCTCTAGCCGAGGTTGAAGCTCGGAGGAGATCTTATCTCCTACAGTCGAGGTTGAAGCTCGGAGAAGATCTTATCTCCTGCAGCCGAGGTTGAAGGACTTTGACTCGCTCATGTTAGGATGAGATTCTCCTCCTGTTTCTAACATGGCTACTATTGACTGCTTCTTCTCTGTCATCACATAATTTTTGCACCAAGAAATAATATTAGTGAAATGAAAGAATTTTATTGAAGGAAAGTTACTAGCAGCACATCCTCGATTTTTCTATGTTTTAGGGTCATGGGAGCGTTGTTCCTCCGAGTTTCTTCAGATGGTAAGTCCTAGGCTAGATGACCTCCTCTATCTTATGCTGGCCTTCTTAATTTGGATCAAGCTTCTCTTAGATTTGAAGCTCGAAGATGATGACTCATCGAAGTACCAAGCTCCTCCTAGATGTGGCATCGATGATATAGGAGGCGGCCGACCTTTTTGTTGTTCCTCCATCATTGGTGGTTCTGGTTATGGCAGCATCCTTAGTTGATCTTCTTCTACTTCAGGCTGGCATCTGAGAAACCAACCCAGCCGGCCTCTCTTGATGAGCTCCTCGATTTCATCTCGGAGCTGAATGCATTCTTCAGTATCGTGGCCATGGTCATGATGGTAGAGGCAATACTTGCTTTGATCGTGCTTATTTAGGAGAGATCGTAATTCTTCTGATCTTGATAGTTGGTTCTTAATTTCCATCAAAACTTGAGCTTTAGGAGCGTTGAGGGGAGCATAGTTGCGAAACCTTCTGGATGGAGGACTTCTTCATGCCCTTCTATCTAGACTTCCTTGATGATGAGCTTGAGGAGGAGTTTGGGCTTGCTTGTGCTTAAAGGGAGCCCGTGAGTGCGGTCAAGCTTCATTCAGCCCTCCTGTGAAGCCTCCTAGGGGAGAACTTCGTGCCCTTTTGTCAGGGCTTGCTTGACGATGAGCTCTTAGAAGAGTTTGGCCTCACTTGCACTTGGGGAGAGTCCGTGAGCACAGTCGAACTTCATTCCACCCTCCTGCGAAGCCTCTTGGGGGAGAACTTCATGTCCTTTTGCTAGGGTTTCCTTGACAATGAGCTCTTGGGGGAGTTCGGCCTCACTTGCACTTTGGAAGAGTTCGTGAGCATGGTCGAACTTCACTCGGCCCTCTATCGACAGCGGGTCTATTAGACTCGTCCGCCCACCGCTCTTGTATGGTTTCTTCATCCTTCAACTTGAAGGCTTCTTTCGCACTGGCATATCTCTTGGCCTGAGCTAGCAGATTGGCAAAGTTCCTAGGGTACTTCTTCTCTAGAAAAAATAGCAAATCATTCTTCTGAAGGTTGTCCTTGAGTGCGGCCATTGCAACAGATTGGTCCAGGTCCCGAACCTTCAATGCTGTAGTGTTAAACCAGATGACATAAGTTCGGATGGATTTTCCCTCCTTCTGCTTGACATTCATCAAAAAATCTGAACCTCGGTGTGGACGTCGGCTACTGATGAAGTGAGATACGAACTGATGGCTCATCTGGTCAAAAAAGAAGATCATACCTAACTTCAACATCGAGTACCAGTTTTTTGCTGCTCCCTTTAAGGTAGATGGAAAAGCTCGACATGATATGGCATCTGGTGCGCCATGGAGTAGCATCATGGTTCGGAAGGCCTCTAAATGATCAACTGGATCGGAGGTTCCATCGTAACTTTTAAATTGAGGAAGCTTGAAGTTCGATGAAATGGGCTCTTGCATAATTTGGAGAGAGAAAGGAGGGTCGATGCAGATGTCATCATGATGAGCTAGGGCGAAGCGGTCGAGCTTCTCAATCTATCGATCCATCTCTCATAGTTTGTGATTGAGGACGTCGTCTTGATCACAGATCTTGGGGGGCTTCCGACTATAGATGGGGAGAGTCTTCTCTAGAGGGGAACCATGATCCGAACTTAGATCCTCTGCTCTCTATTTCTCCTTCTCAGTAGCGATGGGCATGCTGGCCCAAATGCTCTTCATCGGGGCCGATTTTCGACATCCTAACGGTGGGTTTCTTGGTGGAGTCACCATCGGAGGCTGCCATATGGTCTGCACCATCTCGATGGGACCCTGAACTTGCTGCATCAGTAGGTTGAACTACTCTGAATCTATCATGACCGTCGATGGAGGTCGAGGTTGAAGTGCCGGTGATGGAGCAGGGGTGGATGGATCCGGCTGAGATCTGAAGGCAAACGTGGTAGATCTCAGGGTATTCATCTTCTTTTAGGATATTTTTTAGGGTTAAATAAGAGGGTGGAGACGAATCTTGGAGGAGAAGGTTGGCAGGACCGGCTGAGCACTCCTTTAAGAATAAGGGTACCTCAGAGATAGAGTCCCTTCCTCCAGTGCCAATTCTATTATTACAGAATTTGGTTGATGTCGGATCAAGCTGGAGCTAAGGGAGACGAGATCGCCATCGATGATCTGCAAAATAAAGTTGCATCTAAAGTTGGTGGTGGTGGCTCCGACGGGACCCTCCGACGATCAAGTCAGCTCTTCTGACCAACAGAAATAGAGTGCTCAAGCGAGAGCTCGATAGAGTTTTGGGAAGGAGAACAGAGCTTAGAGCTTAGAGAAAACGTATCTAGAGGGTTTCTTTTTATAGGCGAAGCTTGATTGATGGTTACAACTGCAGCTATCTAGCAGTGGACCGCTCGAGGCCTGGCAAGTTCGGTACGAAAGGAAAGGTGTCGTTAGGCTGATGGTGACAGCCATACCATCCGATAACATCACCTATGGTAGACTGATGGCGATCGTTCATCAAGATTTAATAGTTATAGCTCTAAGAAAGCAGGCATTGGTTGGTAGACTTTGGCATATGTCGATTTCAGAGGAGTTCGAACTTTTGAAGAAAATACGTCTGGTGGAAATTATCTAGGAGTAATCTACTGGAGGAATCTGACTGAGGGAGAAGTCCGAGAGGAGTTGGACTCCTGGAAGAGTTCGACCAAAGAAGAAGTTCGAAAAAAGTTTAGCTACTATAGAAGTTCGATCGAAGTTCGACTGGAGGAGTGCAGAGGGAGTTCGGCTCTTATAGGCATCCGACTGGAGGAGTACGGAGAGAGTTTGGCTCTAGTGGGAGTCCGACTGAAGGAGTGCGGAGGGAGTTCGGCTCTCATAGGAGTCTGATTGGAGCTCAGCCGTTGAGAAGTTCGACTGGAGCTCGATCGCTGAGAAGTTCGACTGATTGAAGGGATTCGACTAAGACTCGACCACTAGGGAGTTCGGAAGGGGCTCGACCGCTGAGGAGTTTGGTCGGTCGAAGGAGTTCGACTAAGGCTCGTCCACTGAAGCTCTTCTGTGACTACTGATTATATTAGGCTGAGCATCAGACTGGACTTCGGTCGAAGTGGAATTTATCCTCAATAAGAATAAAGTAGGGTTTAAATGTCTTCTCCTCCCATTCGATGGGATGTTCTTTTGATGTATAGTGGTGCTGCATATTCATCCTTAATCAAAAATCTAAAACTTATTTTCTGCAAAATCCTAAATTCTTTAACCCTAGAATTTTATTTACATATTTTGTTTGTAAATCCTAAACTTAATTAAGAATTAAGATTATAAAATATGTTAAATCTTAAAATTAAAAATTTTTAGATTTAAGATATATTCATAAAATTAGATTTAGACTTGGGTAGCTCAATTAGGTCTAGCGGTTGATCAAATTGAATCAAGAGTTGGATAGATGGGATTAAGAGTGCTTAAATTGACCAGCATAATAGGATTAAGTCTGGATCAAGATCGAATCACATGAATGAACGATCAAGCTAAGACCTAATTAAGCTCAGTGGTTAGAGTCTAGATTGTAGGCTAATCTGATTGGTTCTGGCTCAACAATTTAGTATCTAAGGTAAGTCTAGCAGATACGATCGACTAGTTTTAAATTGGAAGCTACTCGACTTGAATGCATTCTTATCGAGTTAATGGCATATCCCTTCCACCGGTCTCACTTACCTGGCCATATTTATCGATCCAATCCTGATCTAAGATGGTTAACAATCCGAGCTAATCCATGCCACTAGGTTAGTCATAATTATTATGGCTATTATAAGTCAAGTTTAAAGAGACCTAAATCAAATCTTCCTAAGAAAAGATTAAGTCTAAGATCTTCCACCATTGTAGATATACGGATCCTTTCCGGGGTTGATTGTTCTCGACTGATCATAGTGGTTCAGTTGTATCGAAAAGATGCAACCATATCTATTAGGCATTGGATGTTATAGGCTGGAGGATAAATTAGGCTCAATATTTCGGATATGATGAGAGATCCAATTAGGAATCTAATCTATGCAAATGGTGGGTCTGACTTAACTAAGGAATGAATCAATATTTCGAACATGGTGAGATTCATGAATTAGAGACCAAGATTGGGTGCACCATGATTAGAGAATCATTGGACAAGAGTTATCCACTCATTGGCTAATCCATCATCAATAACTGTTAGGTGAGGTGATGAGTCAGTTGGTGGGACTGCACCACCCATTAGAAATTTATAATCATGAAGATTTTCGCATCTCTATAAAGAGAGTGTAGGAATTCGAGAAAATAGTAGAAGCTAATTTGTTTAAAAATTAAACTCCTAAATAAATTGGTCAAGTCTTAATTATAATATCTAACTAGAAACTTTGACTCTCTATAGAAAAATATCTACATCCAACCCACTAGCACGTATCTTGGACACCCATAGACTGATTGGACCCAATTATAAAGATTGGCTCCAAAACTTCAAAATTATTTTGGGTTCTGAGAAGTTAACTCATATATTGGATCAGGATCCCTCCACCTTATCGGCTCGTCCATCCGCTGAACAGAGAGCATCTCTTGACAAGTGGATGGACGAAGATAACAGGGCCAAATACTACATGTTGGGCTCGATGTCTGATGAGCTTTAGCACCAACATGAAGATATCAGGATTGCCTGCCAAATATTGGCTCACCTATAAGAGATGTTTGGTGAATAGAGTCGCACAGCCAAATATCAGATCACTAAACGACTATTCAAAGCTAAAATGCATGATGGATAGTCAGTCCAAGATCATTGTCTGATGATAATCAAGGACTTGGAAGAGCTTGAGAAGCTCAGAGTGAAGTTGGACCTAGATATGCAGAATGATATAATTCTGCAATCCTTAACTGATGCATATGGACAGTTCATCTTGAACTACCATATGCATAAACTTCAAAATACTCTGGTCGAGCTTATGAACATGCTGGTTACTGCTGAGCTTTCAATGAAAGGTTCTAAAGGCTCAGTATTTGCTATGGAATGAACTTCTTCCAAGGTCTTTTGGAAAGAAAAAAAAGTCTGTGAAAAAGTAGAAGGTGGAAGGAGGAAAGAAAAAGAAGGTAGAGCCAAAGAAGAAGGCCACTGATAAAGAAAAATATTTTTATTGCAACACTGATGGCCACTGAAAGCGAAACTATCCTACATACCTAGCCACTCTAAAGAATAAGAAGGAGGTAGGTCCTTCTAGAGGTATGCTTGTTATTGAATCCAACCTTATGATTTCTTCTAAATCTAGTTGGATGCTTGACTCTAGTTCTAGTGCTTATTTGTGCACTTCCATGTAGGGTCATGAGGATAGCAAGAGGCTGAGGGATGGTGAGATGATCCTACGCATTGAAAATGGAGCAAGGATTGCTGCTGTAGCTGTGGAAACCTACCCTCTTCGACTACCATCTAGTGCTTATTATGTGCCTACAGGAAGCAGAAATTTAATTTTTGTTTCATGTTTAGCATAAGAAGGCTATGTAATTAGTTTTCTTAAGGATTATTGTAATATTCTTTATGAAAAAAATAAAATTGCAAGTGATTTTCTTATTAACGATCTTTATCAGTTACATATTAATGCATCTATTTTTAATATCGAGCAAAATATGAATGCCATAAAATCAAAATGACCCAGGGATAGTCCAAATAATAGGTATCTATGGCACCTTAGACTCATATAGTAGAAGATAGGATTAACAAATTAAAAAAAATTGGGCTATTGAGTCCATTGATTTTTGAGTCATATCCAATTTGTGAATCATGTCTTCATGGCAAAATGACTAAACTTTCTTTTATGGGACATAGGAAAAGGGCCACGGATTTACTTGCCCTAGTACATACTGATGTATGCGGCCCATTTGATGTACCAACTAGAGGTAATTTTGTCCACTTCATAACCTTCACCGATGATTTATTTCAGTATGGATATGTGTATCTTATGAGATATAAGTTTGAAGCCTTTGAAAAATTTAAAGAATTCAGACATGAAGTAGAAAAGCAAACTAAAAAATCCATAAAGATTCTTCGATCAGATTGAGGAGGTGAATACTTTAGCCAAAAATTTTTGGACTATCTCAAGCAAAATGGCATAGTCTCTCAATGGACTCCACCTGAAACATCTCAACTCAATGAAATTTCAGAATAGAGGAATCAGACCCTATTAAATATGGTCCGATCTATGATGAGTTTCATAGATCTTTCTAATTTTCTTTGGGGACAGTTTGTTAACTACTATATATTTACTGAATAGGATTTCTGCTAAAATCATTCCTACCACACCGTATGAGATATGGCATGGTAAGAAACTAAGTCTGAGTCATATCAAAATTTGGGGTTGTCTGGCTCATGTCAAAAGATAACAAGCGGACAAGTTAGACTATAGGTCCTTTAGAACTTGATTCATAGGATATCCTAAAGAGTCATTAGGATATTATTTCTATGTTCCAAAAGATCACAATGTGATTGTGAGTCGACATGCCATCTTTTTTGAAAAATAGTTTATTCAAGATGGCAACATTAGAAAGCAGATCAAGCTAGAGGAGAAAGTCTTCCAAGAGCAAAGAGCTAAGGATCCTTGGGAACCAAATTAGGTTGAGCCAATACAATCACTACCTGCTCCACCTCGTAGATCAAAAAGAATTTTTCGTCCTCCTGAGAGGTACTTAGGTACTATTTCAGAGGAAGTAGAGAAAATGTTCCTCGTAGGTAATAGGGTTCAGGGTGATGATCCCAAAATCTATAATGAGGTGATATCAGATATCGACTCCGAGAAATAGTTAGAGGCACTGAAGTCAGAAATTGACTCGATGCACTCAAACCAAGTCTGGACCTTGGTAGATCCACTAGAAGATATAGTACTTATTGGATGTAAATGGATCTACAAGAGAAAGATTGATGCAGATGGAAATGTAGAGACATTCAAAGCTAGATTAGTGGCAAAAGGTTATAGTCAGCGTGAAGGCATTGACTATCAGGATATCTTTTCATCAGTAGCCATGCTTAAATTCATTCGCACATTGCTTGCTATTGCAGCCTATTTCGATTATGAAATATACAAATAGATGTGAAAATGGTGTTCTTAAATAGATATCTTAAGAAAGATATCTATATGGAATAGCCACTGAGTTTCATGTCCAGTGATACTGATCACAAAGTATGCAAACTGCAAAGATCCATATATAGACTTAAGCAAGCATCTCAAAGCTAGAATACTTATTTTAATGATGTGATCAAATTATTTGGTTTCATCAAGAACGAAGAGAAATCATGTATTTTCAGAAAGCTCAGTGAGAGCGCTATTGTC
Organism: Cocos nucifera; assembly: GCA_006176705.1. Taxonomy (NCBI): domain Eukaryota; kingdom Viridiplantae; phylum Streptophyta; class Magnoliopsida; order Arecales; family Arecaceae; genus Cocos; species Cocos nucifera. Next base: position 610,505 of record QRFJ01000167.1, read on the forward strand.
CTTCATGTACTATACATGGATGATATCACCACAGTTAAAATATGCTTATCTAAAGAATTCTCCATGAAAGATCTAGGAGAAGCATCCTTCATTCTTGGAATCAAAGTCTATAGAGATAGACTGAATAGGATGCTAGGTCTTTCACAGAAGATGTACATAGAGGAAGTGCTAAAGAGATTTAGTATGGAAAACTCCAAGAAGGGTTTGGTACCCTTCAGACATAGCATTCATCTCTCCAAGAAGATGTGCTCTAACACACCTGAGGAGATAGAATACATGAACAAGATCCCTTATGCTTGCAATAGGGAGCCTCATGTATGCCATGTTATGTACACGACCTGATATAGCCCATACTGTGAGTGTCACGAGCAGATATCAGTCGAATCCAGGATGAAGAACACTGGACTTCTGTGAAATGTATCCTTAAGTACTTGAGAAGAACTAAGGATATGTTGTTGGTCTTTGGTAATGGAGAACTCCAAGTCTAGGGGTATACAGACTCGGATTTTATGTCCGATATAGATGATCGAAAGTCGACATCTGGGAGTCTGTTTGTGTGCAATGGTGGTGCTGTCAGTTGGAAAGAGTTTCCAAGCAGACAGTGATAGCAGATTCCACCATGGAAGCAGAATACATCGCTACGTCAGAAGCTGCGAAGGAGGCATTCTGGTACAAGAAGTTTGCTATAGAGATCAGAGTGATGCCATCAGATGCCATTCCTCTGTACTGCGATAATAATGATGCCATAGCCCTTGCTAAGGAGCCGAGGTCTCATCAAAAATTTAAACACATCGAGCAGCGATACCACCTCATCCATGATTACCTCAAGAAAGGATACGTCGAGGTCAAGAGAGTCAACTCCGTAGATAATGTAGCAGACCCACTTACAAAGTCATTGGGCCAGCAGAAGATCAAAACCCACCTTGAGAAGATGGAACTTAGATTTATAGCCAATTGATTTTAATCAAGTGGGAGTTTGTTAGATATGTATGCCCTAAAAATCAGAATTGACTGACACTTGTTATACACTTTTAAGGGCAAAATTATAATTTTGACTATAAATAATAAAATGGGTTATTTTCTATCATAATGTATATTTAGTGTCTGTGATACATCCCTTGAGTTAATGGCAATGATAATTCTTATTTTTAAGAGTTAAAAATTTAAGACATGAACTTTCATTATTAACTCATAAAATGCTTCTAACCGTAGGATCATCATGAGGATGGTGATTGATCTGAAAGGTTGGTGTACAATCACTTCTTCATAGTAGATGAGTCTTGAGTCTACGGTGTAGAGATACCAGAGTGAGAGTACAAATACTCGTTAGAGAATGAAGGCACTGAGCATGACCACCTCAAGCAGTCATTAAGAAGTCTATCTTCTCATTAATGACTGGCTCGAAGCTGCAGTTGTGTGTCTGATTCTTTGATCTGAGGTGCATCGATAGTTTACCTTGAGGGTGTTATAGTTTGACTATACCATGACTTGGTCTCCTAACCATTCAAAATCCTAAGGTATATGTTGGCTATAGCATGTTCAATATATGAATTAGATTGTACCAATAGAGAATCTATCTACCTCAGTAGATGAGGAGTAGCCCTATGATGATCATGAGAATCAAGTCCATAAGCCCATGGCCATGGCAGAGTGAAATAATAGAAAGAGTTTTTATTAAGGTTTTCATATTGGACTTGAATCGAATGATGAATCATATGACGGATATTAGGGTTTGACGAGATTACCTTAACCCTAATCCAATCAGAGCTCAAGATAAAAGAACTTAATCACACAGGTAACTGCATCAAGAGGTTCATTTTTAGTTTTGATGGGTTGCCATCATATACTGCTAGATGTCACTGATGGATTTTGAGAGCAATTAGAATGATTTAGATGATCAATCATACTAGTTATCTGAATCAAAAAAGTTTTGATCCATCATAAGGTATTTCGATGATGTCGATGATAGAGATCGCGACATATCTCATTATCATATGAAACTGAATCTAACTGGGTTACACGAATAAGAGTTTTAATCTGGATATCATCAATTAGACTAATCCAATTCAATTGATTTAAATTAGATTCAATTAGGTTCAAGAAAATCATGCTAGCACACGATTGAGCCTAATGTTCTCCTTTAATTATCATTAAAAGTTATCTCGACTGAGCCAAATATGTTTGAACTCACCCAGGTATCTTTACTTGATCTGACTGGAGCTTGTTCAGATCAGAAAAGTGTTGTCTTAATTTATGAGATGAATTTGAGACAACAACTGCCATTTTTTGCCACCTGCTAAATCTTGTCTTTTGACTTTGATCAAACATTGACCTTTGACACTTAGACATCTGTTCATGTATTATGCACCCATGGGAGAGAAGATGGGGCTTTGTTTCCCTGCTAAAAAGTGGAAAGGGAAGGGGTGCACGCCTAGGGAGGCATGCGCCCAAGGATAATGACGTCTGGAGTCCCATACAAATGGGACTCTAGGTTACTTCGGGGACTCTACCTAAGTGGCACCAAAGAATTATCTTTGATCAGTCTTGGCATCATCTAAGGATGATTCAGAGGGGCTCTCATCTGATTGGATCAGATGATATCATTCTACTAATCAGATTTAGATCTGATTGCACAAAAGGTCATGATTGGTCGGGATGATGTGGCACTGCATAGCGCAACAGGGTCTATAAAAATCCTATCTCCACTAAGATCTTGAAAGCCTAACCTATTGCCCATGCCATAAGACTGCCCCTCTCTCTCCTCCATGCCATCTTCATATCTTCTCTCTCCTATCCATGCCCAAGAATTTTTGGACTTCAGTTTGGTGTGATCCAAGCAAGAGAAAGGTGACAGAAAAAGGAAGAAGGCAGCACTGCTGCAAGAGATAACTCACATCTTCGAAAGGAGTTTTGAAGATCTTCAAAATCAAATCTAGATCTAATTTTTGGAGAGATGATAAAAAAGAAGAAGATCTTCAGATCCTACTGGAGTGGATACTGGTAGAGGCCAGACACTTGCGTGGCTAGATCCAAAACCTTAGGCAGACATCAGGATCATCACAGGATAATCGAATTACCCTCAATAAGATAAATTAAATTAGATTTAATTTATTTTTTATTTTATTTTATTTTTTTTATTAGATCAATAATATCATATTTGAAAAGTCTCAGATCTGATCTAGATCTAAAAAAAATATTTTTGAAATATCTCTCTTAATCCAATCAGATCTGAATGAATCTGACCCAAAAAACTAGGTTTTTTCTTCACCAAGTATATTTTGCATTGCTACCATCCTGTACTAGAGATCATGGAATAATGTGACATCAAGCTTCAGAAGATCAATGAAAAGAAGATCATGGCCGACTCATTTACTAAAACCCTCGAAATCAAAGAGTTCAATGATCACAAGTGAAAGATGGATATAAGATATTATTCTAATTGGCTTTAGTCTAAATGGGAGTTGTTGAAAAATGTATCTTAAAGTCAATCATTTAGATTATAGATGATTGAGCTCATTATAAAATATATATGAATTATTAAATAAATAAAATATTATTATGACTTTTCATCACTTATTGTGTATCTTTCTTTATGAACTCTTTTGTGATGAAGTTCTTAGAAGTATTTAGAATTGATAAAGAAGGATTTATCATTTAGTTCTTAAATCAATTTGTAATCAAATGATATATTGTTATCTAGGATGATAATATTTATTGAGTCTGGATCATTGTATGCCATATGGATTGATTGTTTTCTTAACTAATGAGTATGGAGACACTAATATGGTATGCAAATGATATATAAAGATACATTTTATTAAACGTGTCTAATTATAGAGCTCTCTGTTGTCAAAAGTTGCTCACAAAGAATGTGGGCATAAGTATCTCTTAGACCTAAGATCACCATGATGACTTGCAAATAACTCATTGTACTTTGGTACTGAACTACCTGCATTTTTAATATAGTGATGGAAGGTTTTTAGATATAGTCAAGTACTTATGAAGTCAGTATATAAGTCAAAATGGGATTGACTCCTCCAAGTATTAGAGAAGATGCTCTGATGTGTTTTAATGCAGCAAAACCTTGGCTAGGATAATCCTTGTAAGGAGTTATAGGATTTATAATGTTGAGACATGATCTGGATGCACTGATTAGGAGTTGACAGTTAAACTCTGATGTCATTCTAGGCATTAAGATCAAGGGGATGAATTATACGATAACCATATGTCATAAGTTTATGGATATTGCATTGCAACTATTCGACCTATCAGAACATCGGGTACCATTGCTAGATAATCATATCGATTGATATGGAAATTAGTTCTTATACTACTGGCTTAGTGTTTCAACTTATGGGGTCATACATAATAGAAGTTTCTATCTGATCTAATGGTTGAACAAGAGTTTCACTGGTCTGGGACTCTGTAATCAAAAGTTCCATTGGATTAGGACTCTATCTTCTTAAATTCCACTTAACTGGAACTCTATTATTTTTAAAAAATTAATTAGTAATAAAATTATTGATTAGTTTAATTTGATTAAGTAATAAGGTTTGGATCAAATCTAATTGAATTGGATTCAATTTGGTTTGATCTGATTAGGTTATGAGATAACCTAATCACTAAGAAAAATTGATCCCTGATTTAATTAGGGCTTGAGCTCAATTAATTTCTAATCAGATTAAGATTTAAATTAAATTTATTCTAGTTTAATTGAGTCAATCCAAATTGGTTTGAATGGAGACCGAATTGAATAAATTAAAGAGTCCAATTAGATTTGACCTTATCCCTAGCACCTACAACTTTGATCACCGCCCATCTTCTTGGAAATTCAAAACTCTCGTGCATTTTTTCCCATGCCCAGATGAGTTTTGGCACCACATATTCTCTCCCCTTGACCTAATCCAAGTGTTGGATAAGATTGATATCTATCTTGAATTTTGAATTTAAGATAGGTGGTTGGAGGTTGGAACTAATCCAGCCTTCCCATCCTTATCCAATCTCATGCCTCTCTTTTGTTTTGTCGCTCATTTAAATGAGTTTGAAGAGTGGGGCATGTGCTAATTAAGGGAGACCTTCTGGGAGAGAAACTCTTATTCTAGGGCATGGCTTTCTAGGCATGAGAAAAATTAGAGAGAAAGAAGTCTTGTGCCACCATATCTATCTTTTATGTTGCTCATTTTAAATTGTTTAAGAGAGTGGGCGACATGTGAAACCTGAGAAATTGTTTCTCAGTGAAATAGAGAAGGGTGTGAAAGACTTCAAGGTGTGAGTTCTGAGTGTCCAAAAAATCAAGGGAGTCGGATCTCCAGGGTTTCAAGGTACAGTTTGTCCTAAGATTTTGACCTAGGGTTCGGAAAGTGAGAACAAGAGTTGTGTGTCACCACTCCACAAAACTTTTCACACTTCCTCTTTATCCTCCTTAGTATCTCTTCTAGTCTTCTGGAGCATCGCAATGATCGAAAGAAGGAGATTAATCAAGATTAATCAAGATCGGCTATTGAAGATTTTAGCGAAGAGCTAGCACTCTAGAGGAGTTGATCAGGATTTGGAGCTTCGTGTGGATGATCTATAGAGGCTGAATGCTCTATACGACTGCATTGTGATGTGAGGAGCCCTAGATCATAGATTTTAGTCATGAAGATTGTCTACCCGTACTCAGATATTGTGTTCTGAATATGAGTAGGATAATAAATTAGATTTACTATTCTCTACTTTCATATTTTCTTATGCATATATATCATGTCACATTTCTAGCATAGAGAGTTATATGATTAGAGTATATGTATACATAGATTAATTAGATTAATCATACATCTTCCACTATTATTTTTTAGAAAAATTTTTGAAATGTATGCTAGATCCCCCTGCAAGTATCCTTCATGAACTACTTCTCGAGATATTCGTGTATGATGTGAAACCGTCGCTCTATATGCTCAAACTTCTAGTGAGACCTGGGCTCCTTAACAAGGGCTATCACACCATTGTTATCACAATGCAGTGCAATCGCATCTGATGGCATCATATCCAGTTTTGTAATAAACTTCTTGAACCAAAATGCTTTCTTAGCATTTTCAGAGACGGCGATGTACTCAGCTTTTACGGTCGAATCTACAATGACTAGTTATTTAAAATATTTTTTAGTTAACCGATCCTTCATTACATAGAAAAATATACCCCGATGTAGATCTTTTATCATCGACATCAGATATAAAATCCGAATCAGTGTACTCTTCGACTTTCAGCTCCGAACCTTCTCCACAGACCAAAGAACAAATCCTTAGTCATTCTTAAGTATTTAAGAATATTCTTCACAGCAATCCAATACTCTTTACCTAGATTCGACTGATACCTGCTCGTGACACTCACGATAAGTGCTATATCAAATCAAGTACATAGCATAGCATGTATGAGGCTTCTTATAGCCGAAGCATAAGGGATCTTGCTCATGCATTAGATCTCCTCAGGTGTGTCAGGACACATCTTTTTGGAGAGATAAACACCATGTCTAAGGGGCAAAAGATCTCTTTTGGAGTTTTCCATGCTGAACTGCTTCAGCCCCTCCTCTACATATATTTTCTATGAGATTTTTATCATTCTCTTAGATCTATCCATATATATCTTAATACTAAAAATATAAGAAGCTTCTTCGAGGTCTTTCATAGAGAATTTCTTTGACAATCATTCCTTAACCGATATCAGTATAAAAATATTATTTTCAATCAGAAAGATGTCATCCACGTACAATATGAAGAATGTGAAAGCGCTCCCACTAACCTTTTTTGTATACACACGACTCGTCCTCATTCTGATGAAATTAAATAATTTGATCGCATCATTAAAGTAAGTGTTCCAACTCCAAGATGCTTGCTTGAGTTCATAAATGGACCTTTGTAGCTTATAGACTTTGTGATCACTATCCCTAGATGTGAAATCCATAAGCTGCTCTATATAAATATCTTCCTCAAGATATCCATTCAGGAAGATAGTTTTCACATCCATCTACTAGATTTTATAATCATAATAAGCTACAACCACAAGCATAGTCTAGATGGATTTTAGCATGGTCACTAGCAAAAAGGTTTCCTGAGAATCAATGCCTTCGTATTGACTATAATCTTTCGCCACCAGCTTTACTTTATAGGCCTCTACCTTGACCATCCGATCCAATTTTTTTTTTTATAGATTCATTTACATCTAATATTTACAATACTTTCAGGTGGATCTACTAAGGTCCAACTTGGTTGGAATGCATGGAGTCAATTTCTGACTTCAACGCTTCCTTCCATTTTTCGAAGTCTATATCTAATATCACTTTATCATAGGTTTTGGGATCATTCCTAATGTCCCTATCTTCCATAAAGAATGCTTTCTCTAGATTCTCTATAAGTATACCTAAGTACCTTTTTGAAGGATGAGAGATCCTACTTGATTTATAAGATGGAGGAGGTACCACATCAACTAGCTTACTATTGGGTTCAGGGTCTTGGACTTGATGCTCTTCAAAGACCTTCTCAAGCTTAATATTTCTAACTTCATCACTTCCTTCCATTTTTTAGAATCTACATCTAGCATCGCTTCATCATAGATTTTGGGATCATTCCTAATGTTCCTATCTTCTATAAGAAATGCTTTCTCTAGATCCTCTGTAAGTATACCTAAGTACCTTTTTGAAGGATGTGAGACTCTACTTGACTTACAAGGTGGAGGAGGTACTACATCAACCGGCTCACTATTGGGTTCAGGGTCTTGGACTTAATACTCTTCAAGAGACCTTCTCCTCGAGCTCAATGTTTCTCCTACTACCTCCATCTTAGATAAACTCCTTTTTCAAGAAGATGACATGATGGCTCACAATTACACTGTGATTATCTGGAAGATAAAAAAGTATCCCATGGATTCCTTAAGATATTCTATAAAATGAGCCCTAAATGACCTAGCCTCTAATATAAAATGGGGATAGGTCCTAATGGGCACAGCAAAAATCCTTGCTCCATTGTCAATCCGGAGAGTGATCTCATCTTCCCTCAACCCTCTAATTTCCTTCAGACCTTACATAGAAGTGCACAACTGAGCACTTGAACCAGAATCTAAAATCCAACTGAAAGAAAAGAAAATCGTTAGATTAGTTTCAATCACAAGCAACTCAGACGTACCTTTAGAAGGCCCATCCATCTTCCTATTCTTCACGCTTGTCAGGTAGGCCAGACAATTCCTTCTATGATGGCCTTCAACATTACAGTGGAAATAGTTTTTCTTATCATCAGCCTTCTTTGGAACCTCCTTCTTCAGCCTACTTTCAATCCTTTGCTTCTTTGCAGGCTTCTTACCCTTCTTCTTTTAAGTAGACTTTTTCTTGGAAGAGGCCTACTCTACAGTCAGAACTGTGTCCTTTGAACCTTTCAAAGTATCCTTAGCTATCACCAACATGTTCAGCAATTCGGGCAAAGTGCTATTAATCTTATTCATATGATAGTTTATAATAAATTATCTATATGAATTAGGAAGGGATTACAAGATCAGATCCACCCGCAATCCCTTGTCCATAGTCATGCCGAGCTTCTGGAGCTCTTCAATGTCATTGATCATTGTCAAATAATGATCGTATACATACTGCCCATCATGCATCTTTACTCTGAAAAATCTTCAGGAGACCTCAAAGCGAGCCATACGACTCTGCTCACCATACAACTATTGTAGGTGAGTCAGAATCTCCTTGACAGTCCTCATATCTTCATGCTAGCATTGAAAATCATTGACATGGATGCAAGAATATAATACCTAGCCCTATTGTCTTCATCCACCCACTTATCAAGTGTGGCTCATTGATCAGGGGATGGATGAGCTAGTAACACAGGTGCATCCTAGTCATGGACATGGTTTAATTTCTTAGAATAATTCTTAAGTTTCTAAGCCAGTTCTTGTAATTGGTGTCGGTCAACCTATTAGTGTCTAGGATTTGGGCTAAAAGATTGGAACTTTATGTGGTAATCTGCAAACTGAATAGTTTCTAATTAGATGTTTGTACTTATAAATATTTGTTATTAGAACTTTAATAAACAAACAAGACTTCCACTATTTCTACAAGTCTCCCACACTCCTCGAATGGAGAAACAAAAATCTACCTGCAATCAATTTCTAGTGGGTGCCGTGCTCCCACTGATCTATGCACACTCATCGAACAGTTATTGGTGAACACAGACCAATAAGTGGATAACACTTTGTCCATTTCTTCACTAAGCAAAATGCAGTGGGTTTAGTCTCTAAGTCCTGTAGCTTCATCTAATAGTTATTGGTACATTTCTTAATTAAGTCAGCCCCACCATACACTAGCGGACATAAAGTCGTCATTGGGTCTCTCATTTAATAGTTATTGGGTCCAACCACATCTCTATCCCAGGACATCTAATATCATAGAGTCAGTTATACCTTTTTGATGCAATTGAACCACTATAACTAGCCAAGAATAATCAATGCCAGGAAGGCATCCGTATCTCTATAATGGTGGAAGACTACTAAATATTTAATTGAGAAGATTTGGATTTAGGTCTCATCCTTAATTAGTCATAACGGTTAGGACTAACCTAGTGGCATGTGCTAGCTTGAGTCAACAAGTAACCTAATTCAAAACATAACCTACCAAATTGGCCAGGTAAGAATAATTGTTAGTAGGGTTGCAGACACTTGTCTTAGACACCATGTATGCATGACAAGATAACCATCATCCCAATTAAAAATCACAATCCAAACTTGCCTTAAACACCAATTGATCAATAAGATTTGAATAGGTTAGCCTTGGACTTAGACTCGAACCACTGAGCTAAATTAGGTCTTTAATTTGATCGACAACATGTGGCTACTAATCGATTAGATCAATCTACAACTATTTGGATTGGTCATGAGCACATTTGACCTAATCCTAATCAACATTTGATTCGGTTTGATCAACTGCTCAAACTAGACCTAATTGAGCTATCCACACCCTAAACCTCATGTTTTATGTGTTGAAATTAGATATTAAATTCTCAATTTTTAGATCTTTAATTTTATGTCTTTATTCTCAATTAAGTACATTATGAACATGGGTTTTGATTTAGATATCAAAATAATATCAAATCCAAACAATTTTCATTACATTGTATATAATATTTTCCGTCTAGAGATTGGAGTTGACTCATCCTGGATAGGAGTTGACTCATTACAATGAGTCAACCCCTTTTGAGACTGAGTCAACCCTGCTGAGATGAAACAGAAACCCGTCTGCTATAGTTTGCATAACATAGTTGGCTTGTCTGCAACCACACTGACCCTACCAGGGTATCAAGTCAACTCCAACAAAAATGAGTCAACTTGCCAATCACTCAAATCGACCTCAACAAGAATGGAGTAAACTCCACAAGCATGCCTGTAGCAAGTTTCAGGATTTCATGCACAAGATCCTAGGATTTTGGATCTATGATTTTGCAAAAATTAAGTTTCAAATCATATGTTAACAAACTATATATCATATATATAATTTTCTGATCTAAAACTAATCAAAGCACATATCTAATACATGCATAAACAGATCTAAAATTAAGAAAGATATATCATATACATCTAAGGTTTTTTGTTCGCGGTTCTTCTTCGTGAGACATCACAAGTAACATCCCTACATGCCATAAGTAAACTTGTCAATTGGGCAAAAAAGGGACTTTAATCCCTGCTTTCTCTTATGACCAAATGGCCATGGTGATGTACCCTTTCAGAGTACTAGGCTACTAAGAATCTAATCTAACATATCACAAATGTAACAGATTAAATTTCAAATCTAAGCATCTTTTATATATCACATATATGAACAAAAAAGTAGATATACGCATGTCAAACAAAAGGAAGCTCTAATACCACTGTAAGAATATAAGCAGTTACATGCATGTATTTCAAAATAATTTTTGAATGTAGTGGAATATATCTAGATTAAACCCTTTAACCCAACATGCATTAGATCTAATCTATGAATTACTTATGCCTGAATCTATGATATGCATAATCTAAAATTAAAAATATATATAATATTAGATCTCAATATCTTGCACAGATCGAAATACACCGTAGCTGATGATCTATGGATTTGAAGGTTCCTTGAGCTACGCATGCACCCAGCCTTCATAGGTATCCACATGAGGCTTCTTTCAGATCAGAGAAGTCACGATCTCTCCAGAGTGCTAGCTCCCTTGCAAAGATCTTCTCTTTGATGGTTGATCTAGCTTCTTCTTCAGATCTCTCAGACACTCTAAAGAACTAGAAGAAGTAGAGGAGATGAGGTGTAGGAGGAGGAGAACTTTTCTCTCAACCCCGTGCCTAGATCTAAGACCCAAGCCACCCAAGCCCTTCACCATGCCAAAAATGAAAAATCCCTCTCTAGATCACATGCCCACTCTCCCTTTTCTCTCTTTTTGGTCGGCCAAGAAGTAGTGCAAGCCAAAAAGGAGGGCTCATTTAAAGACGGCGACAATGAGACGATGAGAACAACTTCTCATCTAGATAGGGATCAAGTTCAAACTTGAATTCAAAACCATTTCGAATTCAAATAAGAACTAACTTGATCTATATCCAAAGGAGAGAAGGGAGTGGGCGACATTACCTTGAAAGATGTGCAAATCCTCATGCCAAAATCATATTGGCATTAGGAGTTCGCATGGAGACGTGGGTGATTGTTGCATGGGATGAGGCCAATCCAATTAGGATTCAAGGCTCTTTCAATTTAGTCCAAAATAAATCTCATTTAGTTAGACCCAAAAAGATGAATGAACCTAATCAAAATAGGTATCAAATTAGATCCTAATCCAATTAGGATTTAACTGAACTCCAGTCTTGATTAAATCAGAAATTGAATTTCCTTGCAATTGAGTTATCACATAACTCAATTAGGCCAAACCCAATTCAAGTCAAATTAAATCCTATTTAATTAAACTTGATCTAACCCTCATTGCTTGATCAAATTGAGCTAATTAGCAATCCAATTATAATTAAACCTCTTATAACTTTTGTATAAGGTTAATCATCAATCATATTAATGATTATATACTTCAATGATTCATAATCATTAATCAACTATCTAATTAGACAATAATCTTTTTTATATGTGATCCTATAGGTTCTATTCTATCTAATAGTGAGATAAATTATGATCTCTATCATAATATCATCGAAACTTTTTTCGATAGATTGGAACAATTCCAACTCTATCCATCAAGGATTATTGATCATCAAGATGATGCTCGATAAGTCTCATAATTTATTAGTGACACCTAACCGTATGTGGTGGCAACCCAATAGAATAAAAATAATAAATCTCTAGATGTAGTTATCATATGATTTAGTCATTTTATTATGAGTTCTGACTCAACGAAGGTCATAGAGAACTCGTTAAACTCCATCGTCAATCAAATACTAGATTGGATCGACTCAAGTTTATTTGTGAATTCTATGAAAATTCTTTTTTAGTATTCACACTCATTTTGGCTAAAGACTTTATGAACTCAGTCTTGCAAATAATATAGGACTACTTCTTTTCTACCAAGGTTAATAGATTCCATCTAAGTGCATCCTACTCCAAATAATGAATCTGAACCTACCATAGCCAACATACATAGCTAGAACCCGAATGGCTAAAGACCAAATGAACATGCAATCAAACTAAATAGCCTCATTATGAATAGCCAACATACCACAGGTTAAAGGACCATTCATACCATTGCAGCATCAAGAAAGACTACTAACAAGTGAGTATACATCCAAGTAGTTTCTCATGTTGGTCACGCTCAGTGCAAATTGTTCTCTAACAACCACCTTCACTCATCCTAGTATCCCTATACTATAAACTCAAGACACGTTTGCTCGAAAGAAAGGTGATTCATGTACCGATCTATCTAGATCGATTATTATCCTTCATGATGATCCTACGATCAGGAGTATTTAGAAATTAACTACTAATAATGTATGTCTTAAATTCTCAACCCCTTGAGAATATACATAATCATTTGTTAATCTCTTGGGCAAATCATAAATACATAAAACATGATTGAAAATAAAAATATTTTTTATCAATAATAAAAGTTTTATAAGTATAAAAATATATCCTAAAATTATAAAATGTGTCAAGCAATAATTGGCTTCTAGGGCATATATCTATCATTATATACTTTTCTAGCTCCTGTCACTTAAGATTACCTTTAGTGGTGGTTATATTATCATAGAATATATGACTTTTAGTGATCACATTGGACCACCACTAAAGATATATTAGTAATGGCAATCATTAATTTTCATAATATGTTGCTCTTTTAGTGACAACAGAAGACCACCACTAAAAATTTCTTTAGTGGCGGCCACTAGCCACCGTTACAAAAAATACTCTTTTAGTGACAAAAATGCATCTAGCACTAAAACATCACTTTTTTGAGACCATTACTTGGTCATCACTAATAATATAACTTTTAGTGGCGATCACTTACAGAAGCCACAAAAAGTATTCTATTTATGACCATATTATGGCCGCCACTATAAAGTTCTTTCGTAGCAGCCACTCTAATTTGCCACTAAAGATTGATCTTTTAATGATTAAGATCTAGTGGCCACTAAAGAGATCTTTTAGTGGTGGCCATATTTTGGGTCACTAATTATTTTAGTGATGGGACTTTTAATAACCAATGTGGCAGCCACTACTAATCACTACTAAATTGGTTTTGTGGTGGCTTTTAAACTTTTAGTGGCAGTCTCAGCCGCTACTTAAATACAATTTTCTTATAGTGACTAGATCTAATTTAAGGATTTTAATTTGATCAGATAGAAATGGATCATGATAGTGAGGAGGCTTGATTGCAATTGAATTCTTTGCATGCAGGTAATAGTTAACTCCATCTAAATATATGTACTAGGTAATTATTAGATCTTAGGGTTAGTCAAGGTCCCTAGATGTTAAACCAAATTTGATGGTATAGATTAGAACCTGAGATAAATCAAGCTATCCATTATCTTTCAAAAGTCTAATAAGGTGTTCAAATTATTTTAGATTTTGATTAATATTCTTGATTGATAAAGTTTCAAGAATTTTTAAGATAAAAATTGTAGGTTACCTCTACCCTTAGTATGTTTTACCATGCATGTGACTAGATTTCTAAATTTATATAATGTTATCATTTAAATTAAGTATTTTATATGCTCTATATGAAATACTTGGAAAATATTGGACCAAATTTATATGATACACTTGGATATGAAATATTTTCATTAAATGTATTGTGTTGGTTCCACTGCTCTCTAGTTGAACTATGATCACATAGATTTAGGATCTAGCCTCGGTAAACTATGATCACATAAATTTATAGTCAAATTTTGGAAACATGAAAAAATAGGTTATGAAAAGATGGAAGCAAGCCAGAAGAAAAATTAGCCTAGATAGCAAAATTCAGAAACTTAGCGGGCTCACCCTAAGACTGAATCGACTAAGTTAGAAATTAGGTCGGCTCAGTCCAGGACTGGGTCGGCTATGTCTTAAAAAAAAATTTAGAAAAAAAATAGTATTTTTAGAACTATTAGCATGGTACACAATTTGGTCGGCTCAGTCTTAGACTAAGCCGACCTAGTCATAGGTTAGCCAGCTTAGTTTGAAACTGAGCCATGAAAACAAACCGAGCCAGCTCAATTTTCATGAGTCTATTTTGTGTACGTGGGTTATTTGAATTTGAAGAATTTTTTTATAAGCTTAGAGCTTGATTCTTTTATAAAATATATATACTAAAAATAGGTCAAGATTGTAGATGATATTGAATTCATTGAAATAAAGCTCTTTTCTTCCAAAAAATTCTTTAGCTCTCTTTCTTTCTTCTATATTCCTTGAATCCATTGATCATGCTTCCACAGTAATCTCTAAGAATTTCTTTCTTGTTGCTTGGTTGATCACCAATGGCCATGCCAGTTCGTGTGTGGAATCAATTTTCACAATAATTAGTATTAGAGCGGTGTTGCATAGAAGAAAAGAAGACACCTAGGATTTCTATATTTAGGATCTGTTGCATCAAGTTTTATCCTAAAACCTTTTTATTTGCTTTGTGGTTGTCTCTAGATTGAGGTAAAAATTTGTTACATGGAGGAATGATGATACAAAAAGTTTGAAAGAGGATTTAGGGCATTTAGATCTTCTTTGAAGGATAGTTTTGCTAGTGTGTGATCGTGAAAGGATGTTAGAATTTTATTCTTGACTTGTTTGAAGTCATGGAATCAAGTGGAGTCAAGGTAAATTTTGAAAAGTTCGACGGTAAGAAAAACTTTACCTTATAACAGCAAAGGATAAAGGACTTGTTGGTTCAGCAAAGGATCTAAAAGGTCTTGATAAGAGAAAGATCAAAAAAGATTAATACTGAGGATTAGGAAGAGTTGAAGAAAATTGCTTTTAGCATAATCAAAATATGCTTGGCCAATCAGATGCTATCCAAGGTTTGCATAGAGACCACGGCAAAGAAGCTTTGGATGAGATTGAAAAACACATATATGGGAAAGAATATGATGAATAAGCTATGGTTAAAGAAACAATTATATAGTTTGAGGATAACCGAAGGTGAAGATCTTGTTGCACATATCCAAAGGTTTAATCAGGATTGTTCTAAGATGATGAGTTTGGATGTGAAGATCGATAAAGAAGATCAGACGTTGCTACTGCTTTGTTCTCTCCCAGACTCATATGATGGTCTCATAACAACTTTAGTTTATGAAAAGAAGATCCTAAACTATAAAGAAGTTGTTGGTGTGCTCAAATCAAATGAGCAGAGAAAAAGGATCTGCAAGAAAGATCCCAAGTCTAAGATCTTGGCTGTGAATGAAAGATAGGAAAGATCAAGAAAGAAGATAAGAGAAAAATTAAAAGGTAGGTCAAAGTCTCGAGATCAAAGAAAGACATTGAAATATTATAAATATCATCAGCCTAGACACTTGAGTAGAGATTATCTTCTTTTGAGGTCAGAAAAAGAAAAGATCGGTAAAAGTGATGATACGACTTCGATGAGCAGTAAAGAAGGCCTGCTAATTATATCAGATGGATCCATAAAGTATGATACTATGTGGATATTAGATTCAGCATGCTCACACCATCATACTTCTCATCGAGAGTGGTTTTCTATCTATCAAAAAATCAATGGAGCAAGTGTCAGTCTTGAAGATGATCATCCATACAGAGTAGTTGGAGTTGGCTCAATAAGGATGCGGATATATGACGGGATCATTCGTACATTATCAAATGTCAGGCTTGTACTAAAATTGAAAAGAAAATTAATTTCTTTGGGCTACTTGGAGGAGCAGGGTTATGCTTTTAGTAGCCAGGCTGGAAGTGAATGTCTAAAAATTTTTGAGAAAGTTTTGGTGGTGATGAGAGGTAAAAGACTAAGTAACAATTTTTATAGAATAAAAGGCTTAGTGATGAATGATAGTGCAGAAGTACTAGCAGCGGCACAGGAGCAGCTCTTATATTAGTTGTAGCACTATTGGATGGATTATATGAGTGACCGAGAGCTCACCGAACTTAGCAGAAGAGGGATGATCCCAGCCCTGAAGAAGGAGGACACAGATTTATATGAGCCATGCATCTTTGGTAAACAGCAAGGAGTGATGTTTGCTAAAAGTACTAAGCACAGTGAAGAAGTGTTGGATTTAGTGCACTCAGATGTGTGGGGACAGCTCCTGTATCAGCTAGAGATGGGGCAAGATATTTTGTCACTTTCATTAATGATTTCTCAAGGAAGGTGTGGATTTATCTGATTAGAGAAAAGTTAGAGATGTTTATCCAATTCAGAGTCTAGAGAGTTGAAGCTGAGAAGAAGTCAGAAAGATAGGTAAAGTATCTGAGATCAGATAATGGAGTGAAGTATACTAGCCTAGAGTTTAGAAGGTACTGTGAGAAAAATGGTATCAAATGCCATTACATAGTGAAGATGACTTTCCAGCAAAATGGTGTCATGAAAAGAATGAACCGGACATTGACTGAGAAGGCATGGAGTTTAAGGCTGCAAACATTACTTTCAAAATTCTTTTGAGGTGATGCTTTAACTTTTTCTTATTTTTTTGTGAACGGCTTCCCTCACTGCAAGCTGAATGGAGGCATTCCAGAGGAGGTCTAGAGTGGAAAGAATGTGGAGCTTGGACACCGGAAGCTCTTTGGTTGCCTAGCCTATGCACATGTAGAGGCAACCAAGAGGAGTAAGTTAGATCCTAAGTCTCAAAAGATGATATTCATAGGATATCCACAAGAAGTCAAGGGGTACCTACTGTGAAATCCTAAAGCACAAAAGGTAGTGATCAGCAGGAATGTTATTTTTTTATTGAAAAAGCATCTTGAAGAGGCCTGGGAGTACATGAGCAACTAGAGAAATAAAAGTGAACAGCGGTGGCCAGTTAGAGAATGATGGCATGCAAGTTACATCTACTTATAGAATGTTCCTATTGAGGTGAAGCTGGGTAGAAAAGTTTTATCTCAGATTGAAAATCAGCATGGAGGGCCAGCAGCTCAGATAGATATGCAGGATCAGCCATAGATTTTAGACAAAGATGTACTAGTGGGAGTGGCTTTGCATAAGCCCCAACATACTATTAGAAGATCGATCAGATATAGCATTGATGAGATTATCTTCTATGCACTCATCACTACTAATGGAGATCTAAAGAATTATACAGAGGCCATGGAGAGTAAAGACTATGAGTCATGAATGTAGGCCATGATGAAGGAGATAGAATCACGGAATAAAAATCAGACATGGTAGCTGATGGATCTTCAGAATGTGCTCAATCTATTGGCTCAAAGTGGATATTCGTAAAGAAGAAGGCACCTTCAGAACAAGATGGAGTCAGATTCAAAATAAGACTGATAGCAAAGGGATACTCATAAAGAGAATGAATAGATTACATAAAAGTTTTCTCTCCTATGATGCATCACACATCTATTTGAATTTTGTTGTTACTAGTGGCAGAGTACAATATGGAGTTGGAATAGATGGATGTGAAGACGGCCTTCTTTCATGGCATATTAGAGGAAAGAATCTATATGAAGCAGCTAGATGGTTTCATGGAGATTGGATAGGAGAAAAAGATGTGTTTACTGAGGAGATCACTGTATGGCCTAAAATAATTTTTTTGTCAATGGTATCATAAATTTGATAGCTTTATTTTGAGCCTATAATTTGTTAGATGTAAATATGATAGTTGTGTCTACGTCAAGGATGTAAATGAGAAGGATGCCCTATACTTGCTATTATATGTTGATGATATGCTTATAGCCAGTAAGAGTATGAAGGCTATGAAAGGGCTGAAAAGAATATTATTAGTTAAATTTAAGATGAAAGATCTGGGTCCAGTATTGAAAATTCTTGGAATAGAGATTTGCAGGGATAGGTGCAAAGAAGTGCTCCATTTGTCATGAGGAGGATATATCCAGAAAGTTCTGAAGAAGTTTGGAATGGAGAAGGCCAAATCTGTAGAGACACCATTATCAAGCCATATGTCTCTCTCCAAATATCAAAGCTCCCGTCAGAAGAAGAGAGAGAATATATGGATGGAGTTTCTTATGCAAATGCTGTAGATAGTGTGATGTACATTATGATATGCTATAGATCAGATATAGCACATATAGTGAGCACAGTTAGTAGATACATGGCTAATCCTGAAAAGAAATATTGAAAAGCATTGAAGTGGATATTGAGATTGAAGGAAAATCCTGATTTCCCGGTCCAGGTTCGTCTAGATCTGATTAGATCAAGAGATATATTCCAAAAATTTTCTCTTGATCTCAATCAGATCTTGATATATTTCAGATCTGATTCTTATTATTTTAATAAATATAAAATAAGATAAATTAAATCAAATTTAATTTACCTGATTTGGGTAATCCTATTACCCTGTAGATGATCCTGATTGCAGCGGAAGGTTCTGGATCTAGCCACGCAAGTGCCTGGCCTCTACCGGTATTCACTCAGGTTGGATTTGGAGATCCTCTTCTTCTCTATCACACCTCCAAAAATCAGATCTGGATCTGATCTGGAGGATCTTCAAAACTCTTTTGAAGATCTGCAGTCGTCCTTTTGCAGCAGCGCAGCCTTCTTGCTTTTGATCGCCTTTCCTTGATCTGAATCGCACCAACCAAAGTCCAAAACACCTTTTGGACGTGGAGAGCAAGGGGAGAAGAGACTATGGCATGGAGAAGGAGGGGAGAGGCAGCCTTGGGGCGTGGGGTTTCTCAATTGAATTGCATTCACTTAGAATTAGGGTTGGGCGCAGGGTCTTATTTATAGACCTCTTGTGATCCAACTCCTCTTCCTCTCAACCAATCACAACCCTTTGTGAAATCAGATCTAAATCTGATTGGTTGGAATAGAGACCCCTGGATTCCTCCTTAGAGGGCGCCTAAGACCAGTCAAACTGGATTCTTAGTAGAACTCTGATTGGAATCCAAAAGGGAGGTGGAGTCCTTGTCCAACAAGGACTCCTAGGCGCCTCCAACTTGGGCTCACGCCACCCTTGGCGTGCGCCCTTCTCCTTGCCAGGTTCTGGCAGGGGGACAGGCCCCCACCAGCTCTCCAATAGGTGCATGACATGTGGTCAAAAGTCAAAGTGTCAATGGTCAACGTTTGACCAGTCAAAGGTAGACTTTTGACCAAAGTCAAAGAACAAGAAATGGCAGGTGACCAAAAATGGCAGGTAATGTCTTACAAAATAAGACAACCTTATTCTGACTTGGACAACCTCCAGTCAGACCATATGAAGGCCTCTGATTGAGCACAAACTCCTTTGGCTCAGTCAGGACAACTTATTTATGATAGTAAAAGAAGAACGTTAGGTTCAATCGAGTGCTAGCACGATTTCCTTGAACCTAATTGAATCTCATTCAGATCAATTGAACTAGATCAGTTCAATTGATGATCACCAGATTCAAACCCTTGTTTGTGTGACCCAGTTAGGTTCAGTTCTGTATGGTAATGGGATATGTCATGATCTCTATCATCGACATCATCGAAACTCCTTTCGATGGATCAGAACTCTTCTGATTCGAACAGCTAGAATGATCGATCATCTAAATCATTCTAATTGCTCCCAAAATCCACCAGTGACACCTAGCAGTATATGGTGGCAACCCATCAGAGCTGAATGCGAACCTCTTGGTGCAGCTACCTGTGTGATTAAGTTCTTCTATCTTGAGCCCCGATCAGATTAGGGTTAAGGTGAACTCGTCAAACCCTAGTCTCTGTCATATGATGTAATCATTCGATTCGAGTCCAATGTGAAAATCTAAATAGAAACTCTTTCTATTATTTCACTCTGCCATGGCCATGGGCTTCTGGACTTGATTCTCATGATCATCATAGGGCTGCTCCTCTACCACCGAGGTAGATAGATTCCATCTTGATGCAATCCAGTTCCTACAATGAACATGCTATAGCCAACATACACCTCAGGGTTCCATATGGCTAGGAGACCGAGTAATGGTGTAGTCAAACTATAACACCCTCAAGGTGAACTGCCGATGCATCTCAGGTCAAAGAACCAGACACACTACTGCAGCATCGAGTCAGTCATTGACGAGAAGGTAGACTTCCCTAATGACTACTCGAGGTGGTCACGCTCAGTGCCCTCGTTCTCTAACGAGTACCTGTACTCTCGCTCCGGTGTCTCCACACCGTAGACTCAAGACTCATCTACTAAAGAGAAGCGATTCGTACACCAACCTTCCGGATCAATCACCATCCTCGTGATGATCCTATGGTCGGGAGCATGTTTATGAGTTAATAATGATTATTCATGTCTTAAATTTTCAACTCTTGAAAATATGAATTATCATTACCATTAACTCAAAGGATGTATCACAGACACTAAATACACATATGTGATAGAAAATAACCCATTTTATTGATTATAGTCAAAATTATAATTTTGCCCCTAGAAGTGTATTACAAGTGTCAGCCAATTCTGGCTTCTAGGGCACATATATCTAACAATCTCCCACTTGTCCTAAAGCCAATTGGCTACAAGTCTAAGTCCCATCTTCTCAAGGTGGGCTTCGATCTTCTGCTGGCCCAACGGCTTTGTAAGTGGGTCTGCCACATTATCTGTGGAGTTGACTCTCTTGACCTCAACGTAACCTTTCTCAAGGTAATCGCGGATGAGATGGTATCACCGTTTGCTTGGAACTCTTCCAGCACAAACAGTCTGCCAGATGTCGACTTTCGATCATCTATATCGGACATGAAGTCCGAGTCTGTGTATCCCTGGACTTGGAGTTCTCCATTACCAAAGACCAACATCATATCCTTAGTTCTTCTCAAGTACTTAAGGATACATTTCACAGAAGTCCAGTGTTCTTCACCTGGATTTGACTGATATCTGCTTGTGACACTCACAGCATGGGCTATATCAGGTCGTGTACATAGCATGGCATACATGAGGCTCCCTATTGCAGAAGCATAAGGGATCTTGCTCATGCGTTCTATTTCCTCAGGTGTGCTGGGGCACATCTTCTTGGAAAGATGAATACCATGTCTGAAGGGTATTAATCCCCTCTTAGAGTTTTCCATACTAAACCTCTTTAGTACTTCCTCTATGTACATCTTCTGTGAAAGTCCTAGCATCCTATTCGGTCTATCCCTATAGACCTTAATTCCTAGAATAAAGGATGCTTCACCTAGGTCTTTCATGGAGAATTCCTTGGACAACCACATCTTGACTGATGTCAACATGGGAATATCATTCCCAATAAGGAGGATGTCATCCACGTACAATACGAGGAAGACAACAGCGCTCCCACTGACCCTTTTGAAAACACATGGTTCCTCTTCATTTTTGATGAAACCAAACTTTTTGATCACATCATTGAAACGAGTGTTCCAGCTCCGAGATGCTTGCTTAAGTCCATATATGGACCTTTGCAGCTTGCAAACCTTGTGATCAGTATCACTGGATGTGAAACCTAGCGGCTGTTCCATATAGATATCTTCCTCAAGATATCCATTTAGGAATGCCGTTTTCACGTCCATTTGCCATATTTCATAATCGAAATAGGCTGCAACAGCAAGCAATGTGCGGATGGATTTTAGCATAGCTACTGGGGAAAAGGTATCCTGATAGTCAATGCCTTCGCGTTGACTATAACCTTTTGCCACCTAGTCTAGCCTTGAATGTCTCCACATTCCCATCTGCACCAATCTTTCTCTTGAAGATCCATTTACACCCAATAGGTACTATACCTTCTGGTGGATCTACCAAGGTCCAGACTTGGTTTGAGTGCATCGAGTCAATTTCTGACTTCATTGCCTCAAGCCATTTCTCGGAGTCGATATCTGATATCGCCTCGTTGTAGGTTTTGGGATCATCACCATGAGCACCATTACCTATGAGGAACATTTCCTCTACATCCTCTGAAATAATACCTAAGTATCTTTCAGGGGGACGGGAAAACTCTTTCCGATCTACGAGGTGGAGGAGGTAGTGTTCTTATTGGCTCAACCTGATTTGGTTCCACTTGGTCCTTAGCTCGTTCTGCTTGTGAGACTTTCTCATCAAGCTTAATCTGCTTTCCAATGCCGCTATCTTGAATAAACTATTTTTCAAGAAAGATGGCATGTCGACTCACAATCACATTGTGGTCTTCTGGAATGTAGAAATAGTATCCTAATGACTCTTTAGGATATCCTATGAATCGAGCTCTAAAGGACCTAAACTCTAACTTGTCCGCTTGTTGTCTTTTGACATGAGCCGGACAACCCCAAATTCTGAGATGACTCAGACTTGGTTTCTTACCGTGCCATATCTCATACGGTGTGGTAGGAACGGTTTTAGAGGGAACCCTATTCAGTAGATATAGATTGAAGTTAACAATGAAGTGTCCCCAAAGAAAATCAGGGAGGTCTGTGAAGCTCATCATGGATCGAACCATATCCAATAGAGTCCGATTTCTCCATTCTGAAACCCCGTTGAGTTGAGGTGTTCCTGGTGGAGTCCATTGAGAGACTATGCCATTTTCCTTAAGATAGTCTAGGAATTCCCGGCTAAGGTATTCACCTCCTCGATCTGATCGAAGAACCTTAATGGGTTTTTCCAGTTTGTTTTTCTACTTCATGTCTGAATTCTTTGAACTTTTCAAAAGCTTCAGACTTGTGTCTCATAAGATACACATACCCATACCTAGACAGATCATCGGTAAAGGTAATGAAGTAGACAAAATTGCCTCTAGCCGGCACATCAAATGGGCCGCACACATCAGTATGTACTAGGGCAAGGAGATCTGTGGCCCTCTCCCCATGTCCAACAAAAGGGAGTTTAGTCATTTTGCCTTGAAGACAAGATTCACAAGTTGGATATGACTCAAAAGTCAATGGACTCAATAGCCCATTTTTCTCCAATTTGTTGATCCTATCTTCTGCTATATGACCTAATCTCAGGTGCCATAGATATCTGTCGTTTGGACTATCCCTAGGTCGTTTGGCATTCACGTTTTGCTCGATAGTTAGAACAGGTACATCAATATGTAGCTGATAAAGACCATTAATAAGGAAACCATTTGCAATTTTATTTCTTTCATAAAGAATGTTACAATGGTCCTTAAAGAAGGTGATCACATAACCTTCTTGTGCTAAGCATGAAACAGAAATCAAATTCCTGCTAGCTGCAGGCACATAATAACAGTCTTTTAAAACTAAGTCTAAACCAGATGGTAATCGAAGAGGGTATGTTCCCACGGCTACTGCAGCAACTCTTGCTCCATTACCGATGCGTAGGATCATGTCTCCATCCCTCAGCCTCCTGCTATCCTCAAGACCCTGCATAGAAGTGCACAGATGAGCACTAGAACCAGAGTCAAGCACCCAACTGGATGCAGAAGAAACCGTAAGGTTAGACTCAATAACGAGCATACCTCCAGAAGGACCTTCCTTCTTGTTCTTCAGGGTGGCCAGGTAAGTAGGGCAGTTCCGCTTCCAATGGCCGTCGCTGTTGCAATGGAAACACTTTCCTTTGCCATCGGACCTTTTTCTTCGGTTCTGCCTTCTTCTTCTTTGATCCTTCCACCTTTTGCTTTTTTCACAGACTTCTTTTTCTTTCCATAAGACTTTCTTTTGGAAGAAGTCCGTTCCATAGCAAGAACTGAGCCTTTAGAACCTTTCATAGAAAGCTCAGCGGTAACCAGCATATTCATTAACTCGGCCAAGGAATTTCTGAAGTTTATGCATGTGGTAATTCATGATGAATTGCCCATATGCATCAGTCAAGGATTGCAGAATAATATCGTTCTGCAGGTCCAAGTCCAACTTCACACCGAGCTTCTCAAGCTCTTCCATGTCCTTGATCATTGTCAGACAGTGATCTTGGACTGACTGCCCATCACGCATCTTAGCCTTAAAAAGTCATTTTGTGACTTGATATTTGGCTGCGCGACTCTGTTCACCAAACATCTCCTGCAGGTGAGCCAACATTTGGCGAGCAGTCCCGATATCTTCATGTTGGCGCTGGAGCTCATCAGACATCGAGCCCAACATGTAATATCTGGCCTTATTATCTTCGTCAATCCATTTTTCCAGAGACGCTCTCTGTTCAAGTGGATGGACGGGCTGGTAAGGTGGGAGGGTCCTGGTCCAAAACATGGGTTAACTTCTCTGAACCCAAAATAATTTTGTAGTTCCTGAGCCAATCTTTATAATTGGGTCCAGTCAGTCTATGTGTGTCCAGGATACGTGCCAATGGGTTGGACGCAGACATTTTCCTGTAGAGAGTCAAAGATTCTAGTTAGATACTGTAATTTTGACTTGACCAATTTGTTTAGGGATTTTATTTTTAAACAAATTAGCTCCCACTATTTTCTCGGATCCCTACACTCCCTCTGTAGAGATGCGAAAATCTCCACGATTAATGATTTCTAGTGGGTGGTGCGGTCTCACCAACTGACTCATCACCTCACCTAACAGTTATTGGTGATGGGTTAGCCAATGAGTGAACAACTCTTGTTCAATGATTCTCTAATCATGGTGCACCCAAACTTGGTCTCTAATTCATGAATCTCACCGTATCCGGAATATTGATCCACTCCTTAGTTAAGTCAGACCCACCATTTGCATAGACTGGGTTCCTAATTGAGTCTCTCACCGTATCCGAAATATTGAGCCCAACTCATCCTCCAGCCCATAGCATCCAATGCCTAATAGACATGGTTGCATCTTCCCGGTGCAACTGAGCCACTGTATCCAGCCGAGAACAATCAACCCCGGGAAGGGCCCGCACATCTACAATGGTGGAAGACCTCAGACTTAATCTTTTCTTAGGGAGAATTGATTCAGGTCTCATTAAACTAGACTTGGCTTAGTCATAACAATTATGACTAACCTAGTGGCATGGGTTAGCTCGGATTATTGACCACCTCAGATCAGAACTGTGTCAACAGATATGGCCAGGTAAGTGAGACCGGTGGAAGGAATATGCCATTAACTCGTACAAGAACGCATTCAGGTCGAGTAGCTTCCAATTAAAAACCAGTCGGTCGTCTGTGCCAAACTTACCTTAGACACCAAATTGTTGAGTCAGAACCAATTGGGTTAGCCTACAATCCAGACTCTAACCTCTGAGCCTAATTAGGTCTTGCTTGATCGTGACTCGATCTTGACCCAGACTTAATCCTATTAGGCTGGTCAATTTAAGCATTGTTGATCCCATCTAACCAACTCTTGATTCGGTTTGATCAACCGCTTAGACCTAATTGAGCTACCCAAGCCCGAACCCAGTATTATGAATATGTCTTAGATCTGAAATTCTCAATTTTAGACCTAATTAATATTCCATAAACTTAATTCTTAATTAAGTAGGGTTCATAAACAAAATATGCACAATAAATCCTAGGGTTTCAGGATCTAGGGTTTTGCAGAAAGTAAGTTTTGGGTTTCTGATTAAGGACGAACACGCAGCACCCCTACACATCATAAGAACACCCCATCGAATGGGAAGAGAGGGCCTTTAAACCCTTCTTCGTTCTTATGACCGGACGGCCAAGAGGAACGCCTTAATCAGGAACATTCAATACTACAAAACAATATCAGATCTATATCATATATCTCATATATAAAGTAGATCTAATCATGGCATATTTTGCATACATCTCATGTATCATAATCATGCATATTTTCAGATCTAAATTATCTCATAATAATCTAAAAAATTAGATTTAAATTGATCTAATCAAAATAAATTCTAATCTAGACAATTATGTAGAACTATTCTACAACTAGTCTAGACATGCATCAATCATATCTCATATGATATTTCAAAAATTAAATAATTTTTATTTGCTATTTTTTCAGATGTTATTATAACACTTATAATATCAAAAAATAGTAAATAAAAGATCTAAAATATGATTTAATCAGATTAAATCAAAAGACATGCAAAACTATTCTATAGAACTATTCTATTCTAGAACTAGTCATGCATATCTTCTAATCTTAGATCCAAATTCATTTAATTTTAATTTTTTCTGATTTCAGATCTGATCACATCTCATGTGACATCTGAAATCACTTTATTTTCTAATTAAAATAAAATTAAAATCAGATCTAAATAATTTAGAACCATGGCTCTGATACCAGTTGAAGGGAAATCCTGATTTCCCGGTCCAGGTTCGTTCAGATCTGATCAGATCAAGAGATATATTTCAAAAATTTTTCTCTTGATCTCAATCAGATCTTGATATATTTTCAGATCTGATTCTTATTATTTTAATAAATAAAATAAAATAAAGATAAATTAAATCAAATTTAATTTATCTGATCTGGGTAATCCTATTACCCTGTTGATGATCCTGTTTGCAGCGGAAGGTTCTGGATCTTAGCCACGCAAGCGCCTGGCCTCTACCGGTATCCACTCGGGTTGGATCTGGAGATCCTCTTCTTCTCTATCACACCTCCAAAAATTAGATCTGGATCTGATCTGGAGGATCTTCAAAACTCTTTTGAAGATCTGCAGTCGTCCTTTTGCAGCAGCGCAGCCTTCTTGCTTTTGATCGCCTTTCTCCTTGATCTGAATCGCACCAACCAAAGTCCAAAACTCCTTTTGGACGTGGAGAGCAAGGGGAGAAGAGACTATGGCATGGAGAAGGAGGGGAGAGGCAGCCTTGGGGCGTGGGGTTTCTCAATTGAATTCATTCAGAATCTGAGTTGGGCGCAGGGTCTTATTTATAGACTAGCTGTGATCCAACTCCTCTTCCTCCCAACCAATCACAACCCTTTGTGAAATCAGATCTAAATCTGATTGGGTGGAATAGAGTCCCCTGGATTCCTCCTTAGAGGGTGCCTAAGACCAGTCAAAGTTGGATTCTTAGAAGAACTCTAATTGGAATCCAAAAAGGGAGGTGGAGTCCTTGTCCAACAAGGACTCCTAGGCGCCTCCAACTTGGGCTCACGCCACCCTGGGTGGCGTGCGCCCTTCTCCTTGCCAGGTTCTGGCAGGGGGACAGGCCCCCACCAGCTCTCCAATAGGTGCATGACATGTGGTCAAAAGTCAAAGTGTCAATGGTCAACGTTTGACCAGTCAAAGGTAGACTTTTGACCAAAGTCAAAGAACAAGAAATGGCAGGTGACCAAAAATGGCAGGTAATGTCTTACAAATAAGACAACCTTATTCTGACTTGGACAACCTCCAGTCAGACCATATGAAGGCCTCTGATTGAGCACAAACTCCTTTGGCTCAGTCAGGACAACTTATTTATGATAGTAAAAGAAGAACGTTAGGTTCAATCGAGTGCTAGCACGATTTCCTTGAACCTAATTGAATCTCATTCAGATCAATTGAACTAGATCAGTTCAATTGATGATCACCAGATTCAAACCCTTGTTTGTGTGACCCAGTTAGGTTCAGTTCTGTATGGTAATGGGATATGTCATGATCTCTATCATCGACATCATCGAAACTCCTTTCGATGGATCAGAACTCTTCTGATTCGAACAGCTAGAATGATCGATCATCTAAATCATTCTAATTGCTCCCAAAATCCACCAGTGACACCTAGCAGTATATGGTGGCAACCCATCAGAGCTGAATGCGAACCTCTTGGTGCAGCTACCTGTGTGATTAAGTTCTTCTATCTTGAGCCCCGATCAGATTAGGGTTAAGGTAAACTCGTCAAACCCTAGTCTCTGTCATATGATGTAATCATTCGATTCGAGTCCAATGTGAAAATCTAAATAGAAACTCTTTCTATTATTTCACTCTGCCATGGCCATGGGCTTTTCTGGACTTGATTCTCATGATTCATCATAGGGCTGCTCCTCTACCACCGAGGTAGATAGATTCCATCTTGATGCAATCCAGTTCCTACAATGAACATGCTATAGCCAACATACACCTCAGGGTTCCATATGGCTAGGAGACCGAGTAATGGTGTAGTCAAACTATAACACCCTCAAGGTGAACTGCCGATGCATCTCAGGTCAAAGAACCAGACACACTACTGCAGCATCGAGTCAGTCATTGACGAGAAGGTAGACTCCCTAATGACTACTCGAGGTGGTCACGCTCAGTGCCCTCGTTCTCTAACGAGTACCTGTACTCTCACTCCGGTGTCTCCACACCGTAGACTCAAGACTCATCTACTAAAGAGAAGCGATCGTACACCAACCTTCTGGATCAATCACCATCCTAGTGATGATCCTATGGTCGGAAGCTGTTTATGAGTTAATAATGATTATTCATGTCTTAAATTTTCAACTCTTGAAAATATGAATTATCATTACCATTAACTCAAAGGATGTATCACAGACACTAAATACACAGGTGTGATAGAAAATAACCCATTTTATTGATTATAGTCAAAATTACAATTTTGCCCCTAGAAGTGTATTACAAGTGTCAGCCAATTCTGGCTTCTAGGGAACATATATCTAACAGAGATATCTACAGAAAATAAGAAATTATGATTTGATATTTTGTGGGCAGTCGAGAGGATTTGAAGATAGAGGTTTGGATCCTCTAGAAGGATTTATAGATATAAATTATGCTGATGATCTTGATATAAGAAGGTCTACTACTGGATACCTCTTTTGTATGTATGGTGGATCGGTATCTTGGAGATCAATTCTTCAATCAATCACGGCCTTGTCTACCACAAAGGCTGAGTATATTGGCATTACTGAGACCGCAAAAAATCACTTTGACTTAAAAGACTGATTGTTGAGATGGGGGTGAAGTAGAGTAAAGTTAAACTGTATAATGACAGTCAGAGTGCTTTGCTGTTTGCACAAAATTTAGTCTATTATGCATGCACAAAGCATATAGATATGAGGTATCATAGGATCAGAGAGCTGATGGAGGAAGGTGAGATTGAACTGATAAAGATCCATATAAAAGAGAATCAGTCTAATGCACTCATGAAAGTACTCTCCAGAGATAGTTTGTAGATATATATGGCACAGATGGGTTTGCAAGAAAGAGATGAGTTCACCAAGACTTGGAAGCACTAAGGTGGAGAATGTGAGCTTAGAAGTGGCGCTCCTAAGTTTTAGAAACATGAGAAGATATGTCATGAAATGATGGAAGAAAGTCAGAAGAAAAATCAGCCTGGATAGCAAAATTTAAAAGCTTAGCCGGCTCATCTTGAGACTAGGTCAGCTAAGTTGGAAACTAGATCGACTCAGTCTAGAATTGGATCGGCTATGTCTCAAAGAAAAATCTATATAGAAAGTTGTATTTTCAGAACTGGTGGCATGGTACACAACTGGATCGACTCAGTCTCAAACTGAGTCAACTCAGTTGCAGGTTAGCCAGCTCAGCTTGAAACTAGGCTGGCTCGGTTTTTGTAGGTTTGTTTTGTATACATAGATTGTTTGGATTTGGAAAGTTTTTCTATAAGCTTAGGGATTGATTTTTTTGTAAAATATATATACTGAGAATATGTCAAGATTGTATATGATGCTGAATTTATTGAAATAAAGCTCTTTTCTTTTGGAAAACTCTTAAGCTCTCTTTCTTTCTTCTCTATTTCTTAAATCCATTGATCGTGCTTCCACAGTAATCTCTAAGGAGTTCTCCTTTCAAACCTCCAGTGGAATGATCATTGATGCATGCCAACTAATGGTGTATTGTAGTCAGAAGCTAATTTTCTTTTTGGACCCAGTCAGATGAGATTGATCATTGGCATATACTAATGGAAGCATATTTCTCCATATGATATCAGAGCTAGTTTTTCTTTTGGCCTCCAGTGGGACGACCACTAGTGCATATGATCGATGGATAATATGTTGTAGTCAAGATCTGCTCTTTTTCAAAGCAAGCCATGAGCCGATCGTAGCCATAATTAGGAGGACTAGGAGAGTGAGAGTGGATGATTGACCCTTGGTTGTTTTAAAAATTTATTTCCATCAAATACATATTTTGGATCTATGTTGACAGATATGATATGTTTTATATGTACATAAGCATATTTTATGAAAATCATGAAATCTAAAAAATTTATATTTCATGAATAAATTATTTAATTAAACTAGAGGTTTTGATAACTTATTAGGCTTGTAAAGCTCATTACCTCTTTTTTTCTTTTTAGATGCAGTAGGATATTTAGGGCTTGGGATTGAGTTGTGAAGAGCCTAGAACATAGAAGAAATTAAATTATTTTTTTAATAAATTATTTAGATATTTATATATAAAATTTTGAAGTTATAAATTCTTTTATAATAATTATATCAAGTCGATTATTGCTTATCTACCATTGCATAAGTTTGGAATGATGTAATTGTGTATAGATGAAAAGACAAGTCTTGTATGTCCCCTAGGATCAAACCCTAAGGATGTATGACCATTTGTCACACCCCCAGCTTGAGCCACTGGATTGGGGTGTGGTAGATTAAATGGTATTAGAGCTTAGGTTCAAGATCTTAGTTCTTAGATTAGTAATGAGAGTGAGGTAGAATTAAAGTTTTGATTGGATATATAGAAATAAATACTTTATTAAAAATTTATTTGATTATTTCATAACATTTTTTTTTCTTTTGTGGATATAAATTGTGGTCACTAGGACTTTGTGCATAGAAGCTTTATATGGTTAAAAATTTGGTTAAGTATACCAAATATAGTTCCTAGAGAAATGTCATCGAGATTAGATGATTGATATATGAAAATGTAAATATTTTGAGTAATGTGCATGAGCCCAATTATGATATGCTAGATATAATGTGAATATTCAAATTATTTTGGGAATCTAGACTGAGATGATTATGGAATGTGATGGCAATTGTGATCTTATTGAAAGTCATTTTGGATCACAAAAAAAAATCAATCACGTAGTAAATTATGGATGTGATTGGTATTGGTGGAATTGATCTCATTGTGAAATTATAAAGCCTGCATTTTAGTAGATTTTCTTATTGGAATTGATCTTATTGAAAGTCATTTTGGATCACAAAAAAAAATCAATCACATAGTAAATTATGGATGTGATTGGTATTGGTGGAATTGATCTCATTGTGAAATTATCAAACCTGCATTTTAGTAGATTTTCTAACCAATGTTTGAACTAGTTTGCTAGATTTTCTAGCCTGCATACTAGAGTTGATTTTCTTGAGAGAGAGAGAGAGAGAGATAAAGAGAGATTGTAAATTATTTAATCCAATTATCAAGATAATCCAAAGTAGGCTTAGCTCAATCAAATTTACAATTTAGTAACTTGATCATGCAATAATACAAATATAGCAATTATCTTGAGGGATGGTCATGATCTAGTATACTTGGAAGGTATGGACAAAAAAATTTATTTGGATTTTATAAAAATCTTGATGTAAGATCTTTAAAAAATTTTGGAGAATGATGATCAGAGTCACACAATGGAAGTATGGTGAATTGAGTTATTTAAAACTGATAAAAAATATTGATTTTTATGCATTATGATGGAAGATTTGATAAAAGAGGCTATTCTTTATAAACAAAATGTGAGTACCATTGATTCCCAAGTTAGCCATGATATGGCTATGTGGAAAATTATGGCCACCTAATGTTTAGGATTAGTTGATTGTTAAACTTGATCTAATTTGTTAAGTATCTGAATAAATCAAGTGTTATTTGTTCCTTCCTCATGATCTCAACTCCAACATATGAATCATGAAATCGATACTTTATCTTTTCGGACTTGCTTTTATAATTCAATGCTGAGATTATTTTCATAGTTATAATAGACCATTGTTGCCTAAAGCTATTGTTACATAATCATGATTGCCCTCTCATCCACCAAATGAATTGACTCTAATCAATATTGGTTATTATCTTTTGTGGGATCAAAACTCCAGTATATTATTTATGCCAAATCCATTTCAAGCTCTATTCCAAATACAATTGATTTAAATAATTATTCTTACTATAAGGTTTTACCATCCAATTGATCCCAACCCAATTTTAAATGTGTGAACATTCACAACTTGATTTCAATCTTATTAGTCACTTATTTAGTGCTAATCTTGTGAGTCTATATCTTAATCTTAAATGTGATGGAATACATTTGATAATTGATTCAAGCAAAATTATCATACTGATTTTGTTTGAGGAGACATGAGATCTTGATTTGTATGTTACTTAGAGGGCAAAATTTTAGAGTTGGCACAGAGGTGCCGAGTTGCGAAGCATTCTTAGAAAGATACTATACTTTGACATAAAAATGCATATGATCATTATGAATGATTTAAGTGGTCGAATTGCTTACAAACACATGCGGTATCATCATGTGTTCAATTTGACAAAATATTGAGCATAGATAAAATGGTGCATGTGAGTTTTGGGCTTAGAATTTTAACTTCAAAAGACTTAGATTTCTCAAATTTCAAGGATAAATTTTTTTTAAGAAGGGGAGAATGTGAAACCCAACCCTTTTTGTGCCTATCTTAAGCTAAAGTCGATAAGGCTTGCTGACTTCTGCTTAAAAATTCAAAAAAAAAAAAAAAAGATCGAAATAGGGCAACCTTATCCCCTACCCAATCTGATATTTTGGAAGAGATAAGGCTGTGCAAATAACTAGAATGGATATTGCGGGCCGATGAGGAATGGCTGGAGGTTGTTTGGGGTGGTTGCGCAAACAAACAGCTGGACTTATCCACTGTTAAACTGAGCCTTATGCCTCCCTAAAAATTCCTCTATTTAAACCCCACCCCTCTTGGTTGATCAACCATCAAAGCTCCTCTCACCCTCTCTTCTTCCAAACCTCCGGCAGCAACCATAGCCAAGCACCGCCGCCCCATAGATCCCATTCTTCTCTTAAAAGCCATTGATTTTCAGTTTTCTTTTCCTATTTTGAGTTTGATTAAGTCTTTTTTGCTGTCAAAAACTAGTACCATCGACTATGACCCACCGCCAGAAAGGCCTCTTCCCTTTCCTTTTTTTTTTTGGCTTGGGTGCTGCCACCATGGCAATAAGGGGCAATACCCCTTTTCCTTCTCTCAGCTCCCTTGTGCTCGGCCGAGCCACCACCACCAGCACTCCAACCATGCCACCACTACCTGGCCTCCTTGGCTACATCACCACGAATCCCACCCCTTCTCCCCATTTCCTCCATTTCCCCTTAAGAAGCCATTGAAAGACCCCTATTTCAGCATGAAGAAGAGAGAGAGAGAGAGAGAGGGAGGGAGAGAGGAAGAAGAAGAAGAAGAAGAAGGAACCAAGTGGATCTAACCCTCTTAGAAAAAAAAGGAGGTCTAATTGGCCTAGATCAGATATCTCTCTCCTTCTCGTATTGGTTGAGCAGATCAAATAGATCGGTCTTGATCAAATCTAATTTGAGTCTCTCTCTTTATCTCTAAGCTAACCAGAATAATTCTCTCTTTACTGATTTACTCAGTCTAAGCCTAATCTTCCTTAATTAGATTATTTTTTTAGTTAATTGATGAACTAGATCTTACTTAGGGATTTTGATTTGATTAGATGGAAATGTGGATCCTGATAGTGAGGAGACTTGATCATGATTGAATCCTTTGTATGCAAGTAATAATGAACTCCATCTAAATACATGTACTAGGTAATTATTATATCCTAAGGTTGGTCAAGACCTCTGGATGTTAAACTAAATTCGATGGTTATTTCTTGGAGTGACTCAAGGCCTGTGCCATCTAAAAAATGCTTCCAAAATACTTCAAATACTTCTCCAATTTTATGATTTATTCCAAAACACTTCAAATACTTCTCCAACTTAACTTTCTTCAAGGTGTGCCATCCCAAACATATATATTTTTTCTTAAAAACTCTTTTGGCTTGGCTTCTTTGAGAGGATTTCTTCCTTAACTTGATGTATCTTTGTGAGTACCTAAGAAATCTATAATTATTCTTGAAAAATATAATTAATATATTTTGTACTAAATATTTTATTATCATTAAAATCAATCATTTGGTCAATAATCTTCTTTTTTTTAATGATGACAAAACTATAGATATATCCAAAATAAAGTATAATATGTTTCAAAGAATTATGCATCATTAATTTATGAATATATAAAATTAGTAAATAGATAGCTTGAAAAAATACTTCATACAAATATATAATTCATAAAAGATTCATTCAATTTATTTTCAAGCATGTATTTCAATAAAGCATACACTCAATTATATGTCACTAAACTTCTCTCCCTTTTTGACATCATAAAAAAGCTTCATTCTCAAAATCATTAAAATCAAGATTATATCAATCAAACTTTTAGGTCAAATTTGGAATTGAGATATGAAAGCATGACAAATCAAAATTAGAGTACTAAATCATTTCAAAGTGAATGAATCATATCAACTCCAAAGATAATTTTTATTTAAAATTATTCAAAAGATAGTCTCTTTTCTTTTTAATAAATAGTCTTTCTCTCTTTTTCAAAATATTAATGTATGAGGGCACAAGACAATAAAGATCAAATTCAAAGCATATTAAAGTGACAAAATATTTTAAGTTCATATACAAATTTTCTTCAAAAGATTCAACCTTTACTTAATCTCGAGATACCTAGTAAAAATTATTTCATTACTCCTACTTTTTCTTGAAAAAATTCATTTGCTCATTTTCTTCAAAAGTTTTTCAAAATCAATCATATTGGTATTGAGAACAACAAGTATGAGGTTTGAAAACTGATCAAGGCAAAAATCATAGAGAGTAATGGCAATCATTGAAAAATATAATGCATCAAGTAAATAGCAAGTTTCAAGTTTTAGAAAGTGTATTAGAATAAATTTTAAATTTAAATTTTAAATATGACTTGATATAAGAAGGTGCTAATTATGCATTATAGGTAGATAAAGTTGTTAGCTTAATACCAAGGAGTTTCATAAGCTTGAGTCTTTTAATTTGGTACGCCACATAAATAAGATTTTCAATTACTCCCCCTTTATCTTTACATTTAATACATATATTCTTTCTACCCTTACTATTTATCTCATTCTTTTTTGCAAATAGAGTTATAATATACTAAAGTAGCAAAACATAGAAATACATATTCTAAAGTATAAGAGTATATTTGTTTCAAAAAGTATCAAAAATTTTACAAAAATAAAGTTACAATCCGATATAAGGATAACATTGATATATTTCAACAAGTATCGTAATATTACAACATGTATCAAAACAGTAAGTACAAGGAGCATATAAAGTACATAAAGAGTTTCATCAAAATCAATCCATTGCAATATGAAAAAGTATTAAGTATTTTCAGTTTTAACTAATTTATATATAAATTGATTCATTTTTAAGAATCTATTTTATTCCAATTTAGATTGAATTATATTCTAAACTATTTATAAGCATAATATTTTCAATTAATATAGAAAGGATGATTTTAATATTACCAATATCAATGACTTTTCTTTTATCATTACCACCAATTATTACTATCTCTCCATCTTTAGCTTCAAGGATGATGAATTGAGATTCATCTCTCACTACGTGCCTCAAAGTTTTATTATCATCAAAAAGAAGAAGATTGTTAACCCAAGGATTAATTTTAATAATAACAAAATATTGACTACAAATGTTACTAATTATATATTTCAAGAATAGTTATAAGGTTTCTTATATGCTCATAAAGATATATCAAGTCAAGGAAGAAATCCTCTCAAAGAAGCTAAACGAAAAGAGTTTTCAAGATGAATTATACAAGTTTGAAAGGCCATATTATGAAGAAAATGAATTTAGTACTATGCTTATAAAAATACATTAAATCAAGGAAGAAATTCTCTCAAAAAAGTCAAGCCAAAAAAGTTTTTAAGATAAATTATATATATTTGAGATAGCACAATATAAAAAACTTTAAGTTAGAAGTCATAATTCGATGGCACAATGAGCTTAAAAATTTAAAGAAGCATGAAAAAGCTTAAAAGAAGCAATCTAAAAAAGCATGGAGAAGCTTAAAAGAAGTAGTCTCAATGTTCGACAAATTTTTGAAATATTTTAGAAGCATTGAGACCAAGAAATATAAATTTGGGATGCCAAATTTTAAAGAAAATAAAGTTGAAATTCATGAATTGACCTTAAGTTTCATGAGCCATCCTTAGCATATTTGAAAGAACTTGGTACACCTTTTAGTCGACCCAGACAGAATTTAAACTAACTCAATCTCAAATAAACAAAAAATAAATAAACAAAAGCTATAATTTTTTCTTACTATAATTTCCTCTTAGTAGACTCCAGTTGTCTGAGTAGACTCAGAGTTAGTAGACTCAAAGTCTAAGTGAGGCGACTCGGACAGTCTAACAGTATAATGCATGGCTAGTTTTTTTTGTTGTTTCTAACAAACAAAAATTATATCTAATGACTATTTTAGCTTCCACAATGGCTAGTACATCTGCTCAAGCCAATTTTAAGGCTATTTAATACTTGGAACTCAATTGGAAAGCAAGAGAAAAGATTGAAAAAAAGAAAAAATTTAGTTCTCATTGAGTGCATTAAATATCCTTTAGAAAGAGAGATAGATAAAGAGTTAAAAGCTTTGATTGTATGGGCAACCAATTAAAAAATATTTTGAGCATCCATTCGAGCTACTCTCATCCATTCAAGAGGGAAGTCAAATCTACAAACAGCATCAATCAACAACTTCTCCAAGCTTCAACGAGTTTCATTTTCTTGAGCTTTGGCTTATTTCTTCTATACTCAATTATTTTATTATTTTTTTATAAATTTTTGAAAGAAAGAAATTTAGAATTGAGGGTTGTTCAAGTCCGAAATTGGACAATGTAGTTTTAGTTGGTGAGCCTAGAAAAATCAACTAGATTGATTGTGAACCCATGAAAATAATCGATGTAAGATTTTGGTTGGTGAGCTTGAAAAAACCACTGGATTTGATTATATGCCCGACAAAACAATCACATTGTAATCAAGAGGATTATAATAAAATTTTCAAATATGAAGACTTAGAAAGTAGATGTAGGTACTGGGTTTGGCACCAAACTATAATAAATTTATGATATTTGTATTTGCTTGTACTTGCTCTTATCTTGTGTACTGTTCTATTACTTATCTTATTGCATATATTTATTTTATTCTCACATTGTAAAATTAAGTTTAGATTAGTTTTATTCAAGAATTATTTGTATTTATGATTGTATGTCCATCTTTACTTTCTATTTTGACTACTCAATTAATTATACCTTAGCATAGCAAAAACACTCTTGGAATCTGCTTTTGGGTGCAAGTTTTACAATTAATTTTTTTAAAACCCAATTTATCCCTACTCTTGAGTTGCCATCTTTGGAAAGCAATAGTGTAGATTAGACCCTGAGATAAATCAAGTTGTCTACTACCTTTCGGAAGTCTAATGAGGTGTTCAAATTATTTTAAGTTTTGATTAATATTCCTAGTTGATAAAGTTTCATGAAATACTAGGACAAAAATTATAAGTTATCTTTACCTCTAGTATGTTCTACAATGCATGTGACTTGATTTCTAAATTTATCTAATGTTATCATTTAAATTAAGTATTTTATATGCTCTACATTAAATATTTGAAAAATATTGGATCAAATTTATACGATAGACTTGGATATGAAATGTTTTTATTAAATATGTTATGTGTCAGTTCCACACTACTTTCTAATCCGATGATGATCACAAGAATTCAGAATCTAGTCTTCTTTCAAACCTCCAATAGGATGATTATTGGTGCCGCTGGCTGATGGTATGTTATAGTCAGGAGCTGGTTTTTCTTTTGGGTTTAACCAGATAAAATTGATCGCTGGCATGTGCTAATGGGAGCATGTTTCTTAAGTGAGGCAATCACTGATACATGATTAATGGACGACATGTTGTAGTTAAGATCTAATCTCTCTCAGTGCTAGTCACGAGCCGATCGTGGCCATAGTTAAGATAACTAGGAGAGTGAGAGTGGATGATCGATTCTTGGATATTTTAAAAATTTATTTCCACCAAATCAATATTGTGGATCTGTGTTGATAGATATGATATATTTTATGTGTACATTAGCATATTTTATGAAAAATCATGAAGTCTGAAAATATTTATTTAATAAATAAAATATTTAATTAAATTATAGATTTTGGTAATTTATTAGACTCATAAAGCTTATTATCTTTTTTTCTATTTTTTTTTAGATGCAACGGGATGGGTTTGGAATTGAGCTATGAAAAAGCTTAAGAGTTAGAAAAAATTAAATTAATTTTTTAATAAATTATTTAGATATTTATATATAAAATTTTGATGTTGTAGATTTTTTAGAAATAATTATATCAAGTCGGTTATTGGTGTAAATTTAAAATGATGTAATTATGTACGGATGAAAGGGTAGGCTTTACAAGTTCTATAGGATTGATTAAACTCTCAGAACGTACAGCTGTCTCTAAAAATGTACGGCTGTCAGTTGGCGCTCCCGGCTCGAGCCGTTGGATCGGGCATGACACCTACCAATGCCGCCATTGCGCCCCCGAGGCTAATCCAGTCGGCTCTACCGCTGCCTTCCTCCCCAAGTAGTCCACCTCCACCCACGTCATTGGATGCTGGAACCCCAAGTGCTCCTGGATCCACTTGACGAAGCTCCTCTCGCTGCAAGGACTGCCCCTCCACCAATAATTCCTCCTCTGACTGCCACATGGCTTTCCCACCCCATGTTCTCATCTATGGCTTCGACTCCACCAGCATCCTCCTCTCCGAGTCCCTCTCCCTCCCCCTCCCCAATCGCACTGCCACCGACTCATCATTGGCTGCTTGATCCACTCTGCCCGCCAGCCCGCTGGCAGCATCGCCGGCTTCAACCATAGCGCCCCCTCCATCCCTACCCACTCAGCCTTAAGCACTTCTCCTACTACCTCATTTCTCATTGCTTTGACGACGCCGTTGCCACCAAGAATAGCTCCATCATCCTCGACGATGCCCGCGACTCCAGCACCGATGTCGTCTCGTTCACCACTTTCATGAAAACCCCTCCTCAACCCCTATTTCCTATTTGAGGGAATCCAAAAGAAAATTTAATTTTTTTCTAAAATTTCCATCTAAATATTTTAATTTTATCTCTTAATTTTATTATTTAAATTATTTTTGATATCATTAATCTCTTCGTTATCGTGCTTTTAATTTTTGACTAATAAATTTCTAATTATAGACGTTAATGGAATAATAAAAGCCAAAATGATCATCTGCATTTTACCTTATTTTTATTTTCTAACCATTAAAATTCTTATAAAAAATCTTAATGGATCAATAAAAGTCTAAACAGTGATAGACAATTATATTGAATAGCCATAAAAGGATCATTTTGAGATTTGATTTTATATATCGCATCTAAGCATCTCCTTCTTTTCTTTCTGGCTTTTTTTTTTAAATTTTTTTTTTCTTTATAATTACCTTTTTAAATACTAAAAGAATCTCCATCGATCTCTTTCATGATCATGCTCACAGGCAGAGGATCCCGATTATATCTTAAGATGGTTCTCTCAAATTTTGCTATATAAAAGATACGAACACACCTTAAAGCAATATTTAACATGCTTTTAGGTTTGATCATTTTTATTTTTTTGATGTTCTATAAGTAATTTATAAATTTTCTATAATAAAGTTTTGTTAGTTTTATTTAATTTTTTAAAATTATATCAAAAATTCTTAAAGTTCTGCTCCAACAATCTAAGGCATATTTTCTTAGATTGTGATTAAGAAGATATAGTGATGCCAGGGCATTTACATAACTTCATATACATTAGCCATGTAAGCCACATGAATACATACTTATTCAACTACATAGATCTATAACCTCTATGTCATCATATTTTGATTTTGAAATATGTCATGTTGGAAACTAGCATCCAATAGTGGCATGTGAAATCTATATACATGCCAACCATGTCAAAGGTTATCAAGATTAATATTATTAATTTTGTGATTGAATTGCTTCATTTATTATATTTTGCAAATGCCTTAATCTCGAAATAATGTGATTAACGATTCAAGATTAGCAGAGCAGCATAACGTTCGCAACACACTTGCTCTATAAATATCATAAATTCCAAAAATTCAGGTAAGCAAGAAATTCTCCTTAGAAAATCTGTTATTGCTTTTATATTCTTTACTGACTTAAGCATTGAAGAATTTTTACTGAAATTAAATCCTCCGACTCGGATTTTATTTTGTAAGTCACTCTAGCAAAGACTGACCATTCCGCTCCCCAAGCATACAATTTCAAGCAACATCACAAAGTATCTAACATGATTTGATTTTTCGATGGTTATTCTAGTTTCCTAATATAATTTGATGTCTTGGTTACAATAAGAAATGCACCGGCTTCTTGGGATGAAATTGCTTTTGAAGATAAATAGGTATAATAAGGGGTGGGGGGAGGTACGTAAAAAGATTACTCGTTTAGTGAACAGAGTAAATAGTCTAAATTGGATCATTTATTTATTAAATAAAATAAATTTAGATTTTTAAGTAATTTAATAAATAAATTGAATTTAAATTTAGAATTTTTTTTATCTGACTTGCATCTGATCAAATGTATTTATGATCGGATACAACTTGATTGCCATGATAGTTAAGATATAAGGTGACCACCTCAATAATTCAATTTTGCTATCATTGGGGTGGACCATTCTACGAATATGAGAAGCCAAATAAATAAGTTTCAGTACGCCCATTGAAAGCATGCAAACTTAGGGAAAAAAAAAATAAAAAAATTAAAAAAAAAAGGAATTTTATAATTATTGCATGGAGAATTCTCGTAATGATATCAAGAAACCTATGGACGGAGAAGTGGCTTCTGAAAAAGGCTGGAGTGCACGGCTCAAGCAAGCATGCATCGTAAAAGAGGTTGGTATATTTGAGGCTGTAGCCAATTGATTTTTCATGTCGCCCACGGTACTTTCACTTTGACGTAGCATGCATGCCTAAAACAAATCCAACCGTATCTCATCTAATTCAATGCTTAAAGCAGTTGTTGGACGATAGGACGATGGTCTGCACCAATTTCCATTTGTGGTTATCGATGGCTTTTTGCAATGCATCAAGCAACCTCGGCTTTTTGCCATGCTGGACAACATCCTTGTCCTGCTCACACCGCTAGTTTCCGAGTACTAGTTTTCTTTTAAAAGTTCATCTGTCGTCGAGGACAAATAATCCATCCTTCACATTCTACCAACATAAAATTATACGGTGTCGATCTCATAATCCAAATAAACAATATTGCAAAGCTATATGAGAGGCCAAGCGGCACTTGCTTGAGCCTGCTCCATCTGGACCTAGGAATATTTTATTTAGCGGCCAACACGCGCTAACAAAAGTTATCACGAACCTACTTCTATGGTACGAAA
Organism: Cocos nucifera; assembly: GCA_006176705.1. Lineage (NCBI taxonomy): Eukaryota > Viridiplantae > Streptophyta > Magnoliopsida > Arecales > Arecaceae > Cocos > Cocos nucifera. The sequence continues at coordinate 652,304 of QRFJ01000167.1, forward strand.
TGAAATCATCATGGACGGAGGCGGAGACACAACAATCTCTTCCTTCTAAAATGATCACAACACCCTTTCCCTCCTGTACAGGATTTGGATACCGCCTAGCGTTGTCACAGGGAAATTAATCACTTATTTGGTGCTTTATGAGACGGTAAGAGGTAGCGGTAATTCAAGTATCAGGCACTTATCCTCTCTCTCGACACCTTATGACACATGGACAAGAATGGTCGGTCATCTAATGTTTATCATGTGCTTCCTCTTTATCTTGAATCACACACAAGTGAGCATATACAAGAACAGAGTTTGACTCGTGCATTCGCTAAGATACATATTGAAGACTCGACATAAATTTATGACATGCGTTTGCTAAGATACAAAATACAACGTTAAAGTATGAAGACTCGAAATAATTTATCGTCCTATCGTTGCACTCAGAGGCTTGGAAGGCAGTTCGAATCATTGCTCTTTCCAAATTCGACCGGTCACCCGCAGCTTCAGCTCCTGCCGGTTTCCACCTGAGAAGAAGAGGGCCATGTTTCGGTGGATGATCAACCCATCATAGCCATCACGAACCTTCCTGTGGCTGTCCCTGATGCTCCTAGGCACTCCCTGCCATGTCAGTTTGCGCCCGTTGCCACCCACTTCCAGGCTGTAACTGAAGTTCTTTGCCTCCATGTCTTCACCCATAAATCTTAAGAACGCCATGTAAACTGGAGCCATTCCCAAGAGGAAGGCTTCGAAGTGCAGACAGAAGTACCGTCCGAAACAACTGAAAACCTGCAGGATATTTTTGCAACATCAGAACAGAAATGATATACGTGGTCCGAAGTGGGATGATTTCTATAGACGGCCAGAACCACACCAAATGCATGCTATTTTACTTCGCATAATTCAATTTTTAGTACCACATGTATCAACAAACTTGACTAGAATATATTATGCTTGCAAGGGATAAGTAATATTTACATGACAAAAACAATTCGCTTTTAAAGTCAACTATAAAATTTGAACTGCCATACATAACTACAATTGGACTCTAAAATTAAATCCACCATCCATAACTATAACTTGTGCCGGTCCGTTAATCTCAGACACGTTCCGTGTGATAAGCATGTGGAAGTAAATGTTGTTCGAGAAGTAAACAGAAGAAAAATATTGCATCAAAGACTAACTATTCTATCTCATCATCAGAAAAAAAAATGAAACAAAAAACATAGCGTTTGGATGGCCAAATATTATTTATGAAATAGGAATATGAATTCCCAGAGAGAATAGGTATTCCTCCTCATTATTCCAAATTTTCATTTAGTTGGAAATTTAAACTCTCCACCTAGAATAAACAATCAATGCAGTATTATTCCTAGTTCCTAAATCAAAACTCATTAGAGACGTAGAATAAGCTATTCCATGGTCCACAATGGAATAGCTAAACCGGGGTAGATGGGAATAAGAGAGGGTTGACCGGAATTGCTAAACTACATTGATTTACCACAACGTTTTCATCTCTTCGAGGGAATAAGGTGGAATAAGCGCTTATTCCACCCAGAATTACATAACCAAACACCACCTAAGAGAATACAGAGTCGATAATAAAACCTAACACCAATAAAGTGAGGAAAAAAGGCTTACAGTGAGCATCCATGTTGCATTTTCGACATCATGGGGGTTGGATTTCACATAACGGTGGTTGAATGCGCACCCATCATGCATATCCACCTTATGATCATTTTTCAGGTGGGCCACAAGCATTGGAATGTCACCTGTGAACAGGCATTCAGAACCTGCATAGGGGCAACCGTATGGCCTGAACCTGCATAGTTGCTCATGTTTCAATTTAGTATAATATGGATGTATTTCAGAGCATCCCAGGTTCTGATATTTACAAGGAATCTCAAGTGACTCTGCCACCTTCTCGAGAGCTAAGCATCTGATATTACCCAGTTCTTGGCGACAAGTAGGGCAGTGATTATGTACTCTGAGCTTGCAACTTGAGCAGAGAGTGTGACCGTTTGGGCACTGCAAAAGAAAATGGTGGAAGCATGTTCCTTATAAGTTCAATGCCTCCTATGGATGATGCTTAAAATTTAAATTAGCTCAAGTTAGGCACCTAGGGAAAAGAAACACACGTGCACTCATGCATACATGCATACCACCATGTTGTATTCTATTTATAAATGCCAAAACCTGCCATCAACAAAGGATGTGCTAGGCAAACTGAAGAAAGGAAATTCAAGTTTATTCATGTCCTAACTCCCAAACATCCAAGCAACAAGAGAAGAGAGAAGAGGAGAGTGGAAGAGAAGGTACTCCTGATGGCAACAGTACAAAGCATGGCCTAAGAGATGGTGATGCTGGCTGGCTCCAACAGGCAATGGTTAAGTGGCTTTGTCCTCCCCCCTTCTTCTTCCTCTCCTCTTCCTCTTCCCCCTGCTACTGTCACCGCACCTCTTCCTCTCCTCTTCCTGCATCTGTCATCACTGCTCCTTCTCTTGTTGCATGCCTCCCCTTCTTGCTCCTATTACTGTTTATCTGTCATTGCTGATTTCTCTATTTTTAACTTATTTGATTTATAAGATAAAGTTTAATTACCAGATGACTGTTTAATTTGATTTGCCTCAGCACCTCTACCTGCTTAGGCACCATATGGTCTGCTGGCCACCCACATCCGCAGTTAACTCTTAGAACATAGAGGTAGGCATATTTCACAAAATGATATACCTATGCACAATGCTTTTTCGCTTGTGATATTTCTAATATGGTTTGATATTGAAAACAGTTAACTAATCTATAATACCAAACATGAAAAGGCAAAGTAGCAAACTCAGGGAGTATAACATCAGCAACATAAGAGATGCAACAAAGAAAAGGTATTTGAGAGTGATAGTACAGTGTGGAAAAATAGGATCCTATTAAAAAAAGAAACAAAGTTCATGGAAATAACGGTAAGCTGAAAAACATGATCATGTTTACAAGACTCTGCATGGCATGATATTGGCTATTCAACAAGCATGGTCATATCTGTTTACACAAAAAGAGATAGTAACAAAGCACGCACTGTAGAAGACAAATTTATCCTGGTGTTTTGTGCTTTTTATTAGTAACATAAGCTCAGAAACAGAGACAGGAGACACCATTCATGTAGAAATGGAAGAAGAAAAACACCTGGTGTATGGGAGGGTACATAGAGTTTGTACAAACTGGGCATTCAAGAAGCTCATGCACGCTACTTGTAGAAGGTAAGCCTGCTTTAATACCAGAAGCAGTGGAAGACTTGGAAGGTAGGATGGCATCAAGTTCAATGCTACCATTGGCAAGTTCATCATCTGTGATCTGGGATTCAGAAAATTCCATGCAAATGCTGCTTCCAGGAGCCATAGAAATTTATTCTTTCAACCAACTTTCTTCACAAAAAAATAACAGATATTAAAGTTCAAAGTACAAGCTTCTTCCCAGGACTCCCGCTACACGTCATATCCCTACTATGAGTTGCTACTGTCCCATGAGGTCTTGAAGAAATCTTAATTATTTTGGTATTAAGGCAGACAAATGGCAGCTTCTGAGCCTCATGTCACTCATCAAAGAAATTTAAACTTGGAGGAACCCCACCAGAGACAACCTGCAAATTGCCAGAGATTGGTTTTAGTATTAGATAGTGTTTATAAATCTATCTATTTTTACTGCTCAAATTGCACCTTCAATTTTTCAATATTCATATTGCTTCAAAAACCATGAAGGTCAAGCACAAATTCTGCATGTTAAAAAGCACACCTACCGATACAGATAGTTATTATAGTGCTCAGTTGAAGAAGACCAACCACCACTAATAAACCTTTCTCATAAAAACTCAGCAATAAGAAAAGCAACAATGGGGAAGAGAAAATTCTAAGAGCAGATGGTTAGAATTGTCTATTAAGTTATTGGTTTACCTTACTTGACCCATTTAAAGAGTCAGCAATATGGAATCACAGATCCCACACCGAGAAGAAGAGAAGAAAGAGAATTAAACATCATATGATAGTACATCCCTAGAAAGACTAAGGTCAGCAAGCCAAACTTGAAAAGACTGGAGGCTAAAACCATCAGCCACATTTGCAACTGAATCCGATGATGTGACAGAACAGATGACCACATGAAAAATGTCCAATAGAAAAAACAATTAAACGATCAAAGCTGCTTGAAATTTCAAGCTCGCATCCAAAAAATCCAACAAATATCCACCACAACAAGAATCCAAACCAAGCTTGCCAACAATGGGCCGAAAAACCAGCAGCAGAACATAACCTAATGTGATGCATGTCAGATGCCGATGAGCTGAAGGAAAATGCTGTTGAAAAGTTCAAGATAAATCCTGCTAAAACATAAAGCGAAAATTAACCACTCAAATGCTTCATTACAGAAGTAAGACAAGAATATTTAATGATCGGACAAGAACAAGCAATTAGATTTCTTACAATCCATCTGACAGGAATGAAAAGGACGAATCCATTCGCCAATTAAAACAAAATTCTAAACCAAGTTCCAAGCTTGATCCTTTCAAACAGTGGAAAACTAAACAAATGCTAGTTACTCACGAAAATTATCAAAAAACAAGAAATGGAAAATTCTGAAAATAAGATAGACAAAAAAAACCCTTAGAAAGAGATCCGATGCGAGTATTACACGCTTCGCTTCCTAAAAGGAGAGTTCTGTTCATATCATCCGAAATCCAACGGAGAAAAAAAAAAAAAAAACTAGAAGAAGGGGAAAACAAGAGCGAAGATAAAAAGGGACAGAAAGATCGAACCTTTGCTTCGAAATCGAATCGGTCGAGCTCGAATCGGTCCACGCCTACCGGAATCCAAGAAAAATAGCACGGAAATCTAAAGAAATCGCGGAGGGACCGGTAGAGGACGCAAAAGAAGGTCCCGGGGGAGACGGGGGGCGGGAGGGGTCGCCTGGAAAATTCTAGGGTTTGGATCTGGATCCCACTATTATCTACTCCGCGTCGGCCGCGGCTGTCCATTTGTAGCCTCTGGAACGGAAGGCGGAAAGGAGCTCCGATGGATTCCATTCAATTTTTTATTTCATTTTTAACTTTTTTTAAGAATGATTTTAAAAAATGGAATTGGGGCATGACATGGGGCACTTGGCCAAATTAGATAATAATATCTATTTTTTTAATAATAAAAAAATATATATTATTATAGTGAGAAAAAAATTATTATATTATTAATTATGAATTAAGAAAGATGCTGCAAATCATCATTTTATTAAGATGACAATACCCATATGTTAGAGTCATGAGTTCTCGATCACATGAGATAAGAGACCACTCTTACAACTATAAAATTCTTCCCCTTCATACAAAAAAAAAGAGCATTATTAATTTCACATCAGTTGTGAATCAATTGAGACTCTTATTTATATAGAAAGAAATTATTTTTTTTTAAAAAAATAAAATCATGAGATCTATGAGTTAGAGCGCATAATACCTTACATATCGATTCATGAGTGCTTAGTCGCAATAGATATTATTTTTTTATTTTATTTTCTTAAAATTTTCTTGGGACATTATTTATGATAAAGAATTAGGTATCTAATAAAAATTAGATATTATTTTTATATTTTTTTTGGGTGAGAGTGGAAGATGAGAGTTGAGATATCTCATGTTTGCCAACAATCCATGTACAAACACTTTTTATTATTATTATCATATTCTTATGATAACCATCATATACTTATAAAAAAACTTTTCCACAAGCATGTAAAACATTCTAAATACAATATCAATATATCATAGTAGAATTATAATAAATTAATCTAAAATTTAACTAACTAAAATCAGCTTTAATTTTTTACAAAATTCTAACAATATTCAAAAGATCTTATATCAATTAAATTTTAAATAATAATTTTTTAAAATATAATAATAAATTTATATCTAAACTTGATTAATACTATCCATTTTTGCCTATAAACTAACTTTCAAAGTAGTATCCATATCTACAATTAAAAATCTGAATCTCAAAAAAAAGAAGAGATAGCCCAATAAATAATGAATATCTCAATTAGATATTTCAGATATTATCATAAAATATGATATTCTAAAATAAAATATTATGAATGAACATACAAACATATGTCATGCTAATTAATATAAATAAAATTCTTTCAAATATTTATATATATATATAATCATAAATTTAATTCAGAACAAATCACGTATAACTCAATAGTCTTTGACTATGACCACACTTATACCTTATGGTTGGGCTAAAACTTAATAATAATCAAAGTGTTAATGTATAACCTTTATTGATAGAATCTACTGAATACGAACGTATAACCCTCATTATAGGATATACTGAATATCAATACATAATCTCTGTTAGTAGGATCCATTGAATATCAATATATAATCCTATTAGTAGAGTCCATTGAATACTAATGTATAATCCTCATTGGTAGGATCCACTGAATACCAATGCATAACAATTATTGACAGAATCCACTGGACATAGTTAAGCTAAGAACTCAAATCCGATGCATAAATAAAAATACTTTTATAAAATAATATATATGTTATAATTCCAATAAATATATATATATTTCATAATAAATAAATAAATTATAATTTTTCTAACTATCTCAATATATACAAATTAATCTTCATTCAAATATAATTTCATAAATCATACATAAATCAAAAATTAATTATTTAATTTTAAGATAAATTATGAAATATCTCGAAAAGATGGTACATTACTTATTTTTGTAAAAATAATGAGCAAACATATTTAATCAATCCTAAAAGGATATCTTCAAAATTTATTATTCAAGATATCTTCCTTGCAATTCATCCGGTCGGTAAATCTTGAGGCTTCATTTCACCCATATTCAAACAAAGTATTAAACTTTTATGGAAGTTAATTTCAGCCCTAAAGCCTTCTTAAAAGCAAGAAGGATTACTTTTGCTACCAATATACTTTTCTTTTTGGCATGGAATAAAAGTGTATCATCCAAGCATTTGATAACTTCGCTTTGTTTCCAATGCCTTCAATCATTCCCAATGTATCAACTTGCCTGAGAATTTTGAACAACACATCAATAGCAAGAATAAAAAAGATTGGGACTGACCCATTTACTATCTAAAATCGCGTAGATAATTCCTGCATCTAACCACTTGACTACTTCTTTCTTTATTATTTTCTGCATATTGGGATTAAGTCTCCTCTATATGTCCTTATAGAGTTTGGCATTTTTGTCATAGTAAATGTGGTCTATGTTGTTGCAGTGGTTAATGCCCTTCAGATCGGCAATCGACCATCTAATAACTTCTTTAAAATTCTTAAGCACACCTACAAGTTGGGCTTCCTAGTCAAATGTTAGATCTGATGCGATAATTACTAGGAGGGTATTCTTAGGTCCTAAGAACACGTACTTTAGAGTATGCAGCAATGGCTTCAATTCTAACATAGATGGTGAGTCCAGCAGGGGGACCATTGGAGCATTGGAAGGTGCAAGCAGCGGCTCATATTTAATGGTCCATGGTGGGGTTGTTTTTGAGTAAGGTGTATCCAATAGGACATTGACTTCTCCAATGCACCCATTGATGTCAAAATCATCTAACCCAAAATGAGCTAAGCAAATATCCAACGGATCCTATGAAAGAATAATGGGTGTTGCTTCCTTGACCAGATATATCTTCAATTAGATCTACATCAAAATAGTTCTCGATTTGGGATTTCCAAGAAGTATTGAACACATTTAACCTAACTTTTTTGTTCCCAAGCGATACGTCCATAATGCCCAACCTATAGTTGATACATGCATTGGCTGTAGCTAGAAAGATAATCCTAAGATTATGGGGATCTGCCTTGGGTTACCAAAATGTTCCATGTTTAGGATAAGAAAATTAACAGAAAAGTAAAATTCATCTACTCTGACTAGCACATTCTCTATCATCCCATGTGGTACCTCAATGAATCTATTAGCAAGTTATAGGATTACTAAAGTGGATTTTTGTTCTCCAAAATCAAAAAGTTCATACACTGAGCTCGAAAGAAGGTTGACACTTGCCTCCAAATCTAATAGAGCTTTCTTAATGGTCAGGCCCCCTATAATGCAAGAGATGTGTAGATGGTATGGTGCTCCCAAGCCTTAGAATGCCATAGAAAGAGTCAGAGTGTTAGTTCCAGAGATACGCAGTTAAGTAGGCTCTCTTAGGCAGACAAAAGATAGAATTCGGACGAGATGTAGTTGAGCCAGCTTAACTTTTGAAGGAGCCAGCTTAATGATGATGAACAGAAGTGGACAGAATTTTGTTGACCCTAGATTGATTTTAAAAAATAATAAAAATAATTTGAGTATAGATTGTTAAATTATTAACGTTGTTTGTAAGGATGTGTAGTTGTATATCTTAAAAGCTCACAAATTCCAAGCTCATAAATTACACCTTTCAAGAGGTTATAACGAAAATTAAATCAAGACAAAAAGATAAATCTAGCCTACAAATTATTTTTTTTAAAAAAAGATCAAATTAGTCTTTGGTACACATGGCATGCAAACTTAACCGATCCAGTTTGAAACTGAGCTGACATAGTCTTAGTGGAAGTAAAAGATAAAAAGAATAGAAAAAGAAAGATTTTTCATGATCCAGAAGACTGAGCCGATCTAGTTTTTAACTGAGCCGATCTAGTTACAACTAGACCAACCCAATCAGAAAGGTAAACATCCCAATCTCAAAAGATAGTAAAAGATAGAAACAGAAATTTTGGATCACTAAGACTGAGCTGGCCTAGCTAAAAACTGAGCTGATCCAATTTGGATGAGCCAACCTAGTCAAAAACTGAGCGACCCAATGATCGTAATGGTTAGTTTTTTGCACTTCTTCAAATGGCTAGTTTTTCACTCCAACGGCTATTTCAGCCCTTCCAATGGTCAAAACTCCTTCTTATGCTTTTTTCAAGCATATAAAAGGCCAGAGAAATATTTAGAATGTAAGATTAAGGGATTTTAAAGTAAAAATCATTTTGGATTTAAGAGATTTTTATTGTATATCAAAAAAAAAAGAAGCAAGGAACTAAGCTTTGATTTCAGAGGGCATTCAAGAGTTATCTTCTATAACATCTTAAGTAACTTCTTAGCATCATTTGAAAAGAAATGAAGCTTCGAAAGAGCATATATTCAACCACTTCTTCAAGCTCCAAAAGAGTTTTCTTTTTATTTTCTTTCTTTTGCTGAATTTAATACTTTGTATTTTTGTTTGTTTACAAGTTTTTTTGGAGAAAAAAACTTGAGAATTAGGCCCATCCAAGCCTAAAATTGGATTTTGTAGATTTTGGTTGGTGAGCCTATAAAACCAACTGAATTAATAGTGAACCTGAAAAAACTATTGATGTAGGATTGTGATTGGTGAGTCCAACAAAATCAACTGAATTTATTTATGATCCTAGGTTAAAACAAACGTATTGTAATCTAGGATTATAGTAAAATTTTTAAGAAGAGCTTGGAGAGTGGACGTAGGTGCGAGATTGCACCAAATCACTATAAAATCTTTATGCATTTGTGTTATATTTTCTTCTCTATTACTTTACATATCTTGCATGTTTTAAATTGCTAATTATTTACTAATTTGAATTAACTTTTGCTTAAGTTCATTCACACTTGATTCCTCTGCATACACTAATTAATTTTATTGAATTGAATTAAGTTAAGCATATACTTGTATAGAGTTAAATTTGATCAAAAATTTTATAAATCCAATTCACCCTCCTCTTGGGTAGCCATCCTTAGGCAACAGATTTTCTATTTGATCTTGAATTAGGATTAATCTAAGAGGTCTTCAGCCTAGTTTGTATGATCTTAAAGGGGCTAACTCATGTATGGATCGGATTTAGATCTAGGAGATGAGAGCATGGGAGACATGGGTGTACATGAGCTTGATGAGTGCTTTCATGTATTGAGTTAACTTAGAAAAATTTTTCAGCTGGGGTCTAGGTTTAGTAGGATTTATGTGGTGTAATAGAAATCCTAGGATATAAACCCAGGTATTGTATCTTTTACAAGTTATAAAATCAATACAGAGCTTTTCTTCCTAAACTCTCTTTTCTTCTCTCTCTGGTTTCAACTTTAAGCCCTAAGTACCGGCCATTTACTTTATTCTTTTTTAGATTTCTGGATTAACACCTAAGTTCCATGCAAGAGATTGGATCTACAGCTATGGTTTTAAGCAGTCGTAGGAGCAACAGTTGGTTTCAAAGCAATGCCATTTACTACAATAATTGGTATCAAAGTCAACTGTATTCAATAATTTGGTATCGAGCCTAATTGAGCATGAAGGAAGAAGAAGATCAGGCTTCAGTAGAGATCAGTAACGAGATTCAGATCTAAGATTTCTTTAGACTTCATGAGAAAGAAAGAGATCACAGGATTGCTATCCACCATCCCTAGTCAAGATAATTTTTAGATCTACCTGTTTGTTGTTTTTGATTCAGTTCGATCATGGAGAATAGTAGGTTGAAGATAGGATTTGAGAAGTTTGATGAAAAAAAAAAATTAATGATGTGAAAGATTGGGATGGAAGATCTGCTAGTTTAGATGAGGCTAGATTCGATTTTGAAAGATACACCGGAGGAGATGACAGACATAATGTGAGTGTCTTTTGAGAAAAAGGTATGTGCCACGATTAGGTCTTATCTAGCAGATGAGGTGCTATATGGCATATTGGAGGAGAGAACATCCAAGGGTTTGTGGTTGAGATTATACCAATTGTACATGAAAAGAAACTTGTACAATAAGTTGATGTCGAAGAAGCAACTGTACAGCCTTCAGATATAGGAGGACGAGGATGTTGTGGAGCATATTCAGCGATTCGATTGGATGAACATGGACTTACTCAATATTAGGGTGGATCTCGAAGAGGAGGATAAAAGTTTATTGCTGCTATATTCGCTATAAGGAAGCTTCTATCCATTGGTGACTACGTTGCTGTATAGTAAGGAGATACTGGTGTATGAGAAGATTGTATAAGTGCTAAGGTGCAACAAGCAACAGGAATGGATGATGAAGAGGTAGGTCTTTTAGAAGTGTCTCGTGGTGTTAAAGAGGTCCTAGAAAGGGAAGAAGAAGGGCAAGCAAAGGGACAGCAAGGTCCAAGAGATGCTTTAAGTATGGTAAAGTAGTGCACTTTAAGCGAGAATATCTGCTTTGAAAAAAATAAAGGAAGGAGAAAAGAGGGACAATGATTACATCATTTCAGTCGCTGAAGTGAAGAGTCGGATGAGCTCTTGATAGTTTCGGAGGAGCCTGCAGGATGTGGTGTATCCGAGATAGCTTCAAAGAGGTTCGCAGAGCATGGAGGGTCTGAAGCAGCAATGATGGTGTTCGAGGTGTAGCGGCAAATCCAGCAGTGCAGCATTAGATGGTTGGTCTTAGAAAATTTGATTACAGAGTCGGCTTCTACGGCATCAGAAAAACTTCGACTTCAGATGAAGCACAGGCAGAGGTGGCTTCACCGATGGAGAGAGATGTGATACGAGTTTAGAGTGGAGGAGTGCAGGAGGACCAATATTCTAGCACCAATGCTAGAGATGCACAGTTTCAGGTGGAGCAGCACGTGCGAAAGGATAGGTGATGTCTGAGGAGATCTGTCAGGGTATGCAGCGGGCATTGGCATAGGATTGCTATAGATTCTTTAAAAAAATTCAGAACAAATGATATAGCTACTAAGTAGAAGGATGCCTATAATTTTCAGGATGGTGCAAAAGAGCAAGCCAAGGCCTTCAGCGGTAGAGGTGGTCATCCCAAAGGCCTCAAAAGAAGCTTAGCAGCTGAAGAAGAACAATGGTGGTAAGGTGTGCACAAAGAGCTGTTAGGACATGCAGCGACAGCAAGAATATGCAGGGGACATTGCTAGGTGTGCTAAGACTGAGGTGCACCAAGGTGAAAATTATAAATGGTGTGGTGCTCCTAAGTCTTAGAAGACCACAGAAGGAGCCAGAATGTTGGCTTCGAGGAGACTAGGATAAGTATGATCCTAGGGCTAGGACAGGAGTTGTCTTAGGATGAAGATGGCATGTAGCCCTGCACGAACTTGAGATTCAGGTGTGAGGACCTTGAGGGACTTGGTAGGAGCTCTTAAGACCTGAGACATAAGATGGAGTAATGGACCAGAGTCAGGAGAAGAATTAACTAAGATAAGAGACTAACATATAGGTGGGTTGGCTCGGATACGCAGTCGAACCGGCTTGGGCTGAGATCGAGTTGGCTCGGGATGGATTCGAGCAGGCTCTCTTGGGCAGACAGAAGATAGGATTTGGCAAGATTTAGTCAAGCCAGCTTGACTTCTGAATGAGTAGGCTCGATGGTGGCAAATAGAACTGAACGAGATTTTTTGTTTGATTTTGGATTAGGATAAATCCAAGGGATCTTAAGGTCTGGTTTATAAGATCCTAAGGGGGTTAACTCATGTATGGATCGAGTTTAGATCCAAGAAATGAGAGCATGGGAGACATGGGTGTACATGAGTTTGGTGAGTGCTTTCCTATATTGGGTTAGCCTAAGAGAGTTTTTATTAGGGTATGAAATCCTAGGGTATAAACCAAGTATTATTTTTTTTACAGGGTATGGAATCAATGCAGAGCTTTTCTTCCTAAACTCTCTTCTCTTCTCTCTCTAGTTCCAACTTTAAATCCTAGGTGCCGGCCATCTACTTTGTTTTTCTTTAGGTTTCTAGATTAACACCTAGGTTCCATGCAAGAGATTGAATTTGCGGCTGTGGTTTCAAATAATCGTAGGAGCAACAGTTGATTTCGAAGTAGTGCCATCTACTACAATAATTGGTATCCAAGCCAACTATCCTCAACAAGATGATAGGGGGATAAGGTCCTTGAGTTTGGGAGGGGTGGCATGCCGAAAGACTAAGCTAGCTTGCTCAATGAGTTGGACTTGCTTAGGGATGTATGCTTTAGATCTACGTTTTTATGTGCGCGAATCCTTCAGAAACTTAGCATGGTCAGGACCTGCTTGATGGCGTTTAAAAGTGGGAGGTTTATATGGAGCCATTTGAAAAGCTCTAGCATTTTGTTCATCTTGACTCCTTTCTTGTTCGAAGGTAGAGGGGGTTTCTAGGACACTCGGGCATGGAACTTTAAGTGTAGGTGCTGGTTCAATTGGTTCATCCCTCTCCACAGTGTATTCCTTATTTTTAGAAGTTTCCAGTTCATTTGGTGTTTGAATTGTCTTATTGGTTCTTTTCGGCTGTTCTAGGGTCTTTCCACTCCTAAGGGTCATTACAGATTTCGCATGTTCAGAAAGGTCTCATAGGCATCAGAACTCTTAGCCATGTATTGCCCCTTTGGGTTACCTATGGTTTGACTAGGGAGTTTTTCTTCCTCTCTCCTACTGAAGGTAGTAGCTAGTTGATCCATTTGGTCTCTAGCTTGGCTATTGACTGATTGTGAGAGTGGAGGATTTGAGTATTCATTTCTAGTTCTTTTAAAGCTTGCAACACCTTCTTCTCAAAGGCTGAACTATGGTTGCTGGGAGGAGTTTGTGGGGCATTCTGGTATTGTGGGTAGGTAGGGTTCCTATAATTCGAATCTTGAAAATTGGGTCTTGATTCAGCTAGGTGAGGCACTGGTTGTACTTGATCTCTAAGAGAAGTTCGAATGGTTCCTCTAGTCGGGATTGTACGTGTTAAAATATGATTATTTTCTAGTTTGTGGACCATTTGAGTTTGAGCTTGATTTACCTACTCTTGCACAAACTCAGAAAATTGAAATGTGATAGGGCATTCAGTAATATAATGGGCAGGGCTAGAATAGAGTGTGCAGATTTTCTATGTAGGGATGAATGGAGTAGGAGAGTGTCCAACACTTATTAAGTGATCCAATTTCTGGGACAACTCATCCACTTTGCTATGGATATCTATGGAGTTTCCAACTTCATAGATTCCATCCCTCTTTTGGGGGAACATGGACTTATCATGACACTAGGCTGACATATGGTGTAGGGAGTTTTCACTCAAAATTTTAAATAATTACCAAGCCTTGTCTTCACTCTTTAACATTAAAGTTCCTCTGCATAAGGCATCGGTCATTTGCCTGTGTTTCTCTAATAGGCCATCGTAGAAACATTGGACTAGCTGCCACTTGGGCACTGTGTGGTGTGGGCATTTCCTAGTTAGGTCTTTTAGCCTTTCCCATGTTTCATGGAACATCTCTCCATCCATTTGGAAAAAAAATGTTATTGCTTTTCTAATCTAATTAGTTTTTTCTATTAGAAAGTACTTCTTGAGAAACTCTCTCTAAAGTTGGTCCCAAGTCAAAATAGTCATTGAATCTAGAGAATGTAGCTAATGTTTGGCTTTGTCCTTAAGCAAAAATAGAAAAAAAATTAATCTTAGGGCATCGTCAAAGAAGTTTTGAATTTTAATCGTTGAACAGATCTCAAGAACCTCATCCAAGTATCTATACGGGTCCACATTACTGAGTCTATAAAAAGATGAGAGCATTTGTATAATGCTGGACTTGATTTCATAATGGGTTGCCTCTATTAGAGGTGCTTGAATGCATGGTGAGTAGCATGAGTACGAGGACGAAGTAAAATACTCCAATTGTCATGGAGGGTTAGCTTCACCAGCCATAGTGGTAACTTTGATTGTCCCTCGTCTATTGGTTGCAAGGTAGGTTGTAGCGATCTTCGACTATGCAAGCAACCAAAAGTTTCTAGATTTGGACAATTCTATAAAATTTTTATTTTTATTTTATTTTATTTTATTTTATTTTATGTTAGCAAACAAGTTGCACAAAACAATCCTAACTAGGGCTTATTTAGATCTAGACAGCTCCTAACTTCCAAATTAGTCTTCAAGCACTTCAAATTTGAAACTGACTAACCAAGTCAGTCAGATAAGTGTAAGGTTGGTGGAAGGCTCCTTGTGTTTTCACAACAGTCCTAATTAAGTAACCACCTTTCTTTGGGATAGAGATCCCTAAACCATTTGCCTAGACACTAATCGATCAGCCAATTAAAATCCGGTCCAACCCTTGAACTTCTTTGTCATATTGAGCTCGAGTGTCCTTAGGGGAAGACGTCTAATTATTTTTAGAATTAAAGTTAGCTCAATGCAAATGCTGAGGGATGGTTTGTGGGCTAAAGAAGGTGTTATACCTATGGCTACTCGAAGCCACGGTCATAGATCCGATCTCTTATGTGAACCTGGATGTTAATCTAGTAAACTAAAGAAGATCTAAAAAAGAAGATAGAAGGGGATGGAGCCTAGGGTTTTGGCATTGGAACTAGAGAGAAGAGAAAAGAGAGTTAGGAAGAAAAGCTCTGTATTGATTTCATCCTTGTAAAAGTTATAATATTTGGATTTATATATCCTAGAATTTTTGCTATACTATATGAATCCTTATAAATCCAAACACCAGTTGAAAACTCCTAGGCTAACCCAATACATGAAAGCACTCATCAAGCCCATGTACACCCATGTCTTTTATGCTCTCATTTTTTGGATCTAAACTAGACCTATACATGAGTTAGCCACCTTAAGATCTCATTGGACAAAGCCTTAAGACCCCTTAGATTAATCCCAATTCAAGACCAAACAAAAAATCCCATCTAGCACTGTTCGCAACCATTAAGTTGGCTCTGTTAGAAGCCGAGCTAGCTTGACTGCGTCTCGCTCGAATCCTATCTTCTATTTGCTTGAGAGAGCCTGCTCGAATTTGCTCTGAGACAGCTCGATCTCAGCTTGAGCTAGCTTGACTGCATATCCAAGCCCGTCTGCCTGTGTGTCAATCCCTTATCTTGGTTGATTCTTCTTCCAGCTCTGGTCCCTTGCTCCATCTTGTGTCCTAGGTCTCTAGAGCACCTACCAAACTTCTTAAGATCCTTACACTTGAACCTCAAGCCCGTGGAGGGCTATACTACCTCCATCCTAGGATAACTCCTATCCTAACCCTAGAACCACATCTATCTTAGACTTCTCGGAGCCAACACCCTAGCTCCTTCCACGGCCTTCCAAGACTTAGGAGTACCATCAATCCTAACAATCTTCATCTTAGTGCACCCAAGCCTTGACACATCCTTGGCAATATCCTCTTGCACGATTTCGCTGTCGATGCATGCCCTGACAGCTACTTGTGCACACCTTGCCACTGCCATTCTTCTTTAGCTGTTGAGCTTTCTTTGAAGTATTTGGGATGACCGTCTCCACCACTGAAGATCTTGGCTTGCTCCTCTACACTCCATTAAAAATTGTAGGTATCCTTCTGCTTAGCAGTAGCATTAATTATCTTGGACTTTCTTAGAGAATCTATAACAATCCTATTTCAATACTTGCTGCACATCTTGACACGATCACCTCAGAACTACGTCTGTTTTTCTGCACATGCCGTTCTACCTGTAACTATGCATCTCTAGCATTGGTGTTGGGATATCACTCCTCTCTTTGTACCCTTCCGCTCTGAACTCATGTCAAATCTCTCTCCACCTGTGAAGCCATCCCTGTCCAATGCTCCACCTGAAATCGAAGTCCACCTAATGCCGTAAAAAAATTTGACTCGATAACTAAGTCACCCGAGGCCAACCACTCTGTCACTGCACCTCGATCACCATCACTGCTCCTTTGGATCCTTTGCATTGAAGAAAATCCATCTAGGATTCTAGGATTAGCTTTTGAAATTTTTTCAAAATTATAATGAAAGAGAAGAATTAATCTATTAACCCCTAGTGATTTTGATGATGATCAAATATTAAAGCAAATAATTACTAATAAATTTATTTTAAGTATTCAACTATCAAAAGAAAGAGAGCTTTTTTATCAAAACAAGGATGACACAAAGTGCAATTCAAATCAAGATCAAATCCTCTTGTTTGGTAGCAGGAATTCTCTCAAAAATTGCATTAGAGCATTTTTGAGACGTCTCCTGAAATTTTTGAGACGTCTCATGGAGTCTAGCATGCTCAAGCAAGATTCTAGGATAGTTTCGAGAGGTCTCGAGTTGAACTCGAGATATCTCCATCTTAGAAGATAGAAATATAGTTTCTATGCTCTGAGAGCAAGACATCTCGTAGAATTCTTGAGAGGTCTCGCGATCATGACGAGACGTCTCTTTCAAAATCGAGAGCTCTCGATCTCAGACGACAGATTTTTTTCAAAAAGCTGATTTTCAAAAATCAGAGAATGAGACATCTCCTGATTAAGTTGAGAGGTCTCAAAGTCGAGTGAGACATCTCAAAAAAAATTGAGAGATCTCGAAACACGGTGATAGCACTTCAATGGATAGTTCCAAATCTTCTTTTTTTGGCCCCAACAGCTAGTTCTCATCTCCAATAACTATGTCAGAGTTTTCAATGGCTAGAACTTCCTGTCCAACCATCTCCAATGATATTTAAAAGATGGAGAATTAATTAAAAAGTAAGATTAAAGGATTTAAAGAAAAAATTATGAAATTGAGTGAGGTTTATTGAATACTGTTGCAAAGAAAGAAAAGAGAAAAATTTATGCATAGAATTAAGAGCCTTCAAAGAAAAATCATCTTTAACTTCATCCTCATCCTCTTAAGCATTATTCAAGAGAAGTTGATGCTTCCTTTGTGCAAATCATCGGCAACTTCTTCGGGGTTATAAGAGTTCACCTTTTTATTTTTTATTTATGCTAAAATTTATATCTTGTATTTTATTTCTATAAAAGTTTTTTGAAAAAAAGAAACTTGGGGATTAGGCTCGTCCAAGCCCGGAATTGGATATCGTAGGTTTTGATTGGTGAGCTTGAAAAATCAATTGAGTTATTAGTGAACCCACAAAACTAACTGTGTAAGATTTTGGTTGGTGCTTCTATGAAAACCAACTAAATTTTTTTGTGAGCCTAGAAAAATAAACACACTGTAATCAAGAGTGGATTATAAAAAAAATTCTAAGAAAAGCTTGGAGAGTGGACATAGGTGCGGATTGTACCAAACTACTATAAATCTTTATGTGCTTGTGTTGTACCTTTTATTCTCTCTTTACTTTGCTTTTATTTTTGATTTACATTATTTAGATTCTTGGTTTGCATACACTATCTCAAATCCGCTGTTGCTTATATCATACACATCTCCACCATATCATTTAGATTAAAATCAAAGCACATACTTATTTAGAAAGTAAATTTAGCCTAAAATTTTATAAGAATCCAACTCATCCCTCCCTCTTGGGTTGCACCTCTGAGCAATAATTGATATCAGAGCAAGTGCTCTTATATTATTTATTGACCTAGCGGTCAAAGAGTGAAAGATCAATGGCAATCCCAAGTGGTATTTCATTTATTGAAGGCCAATCTACTTCTAGACCACCACTTTTTGATAAAATAAATTATTTTTTAAAAAAATTAAAATAAAAATATTTATACAAGCTCTAGATTATAATTTATGGGATATTATAAATAGAGGACCACACACATCCATAATTAATATAAATGATGTTGTTCTTTCCAAGCCTAAAAAGGACTGGAATGAATATGATAAAAAGATAGCTCAATTAAATGCAAAAGCCATTAATGTTCTTTACTATTCTCTTGATATACAAGAATTTAATAGACTATCCACTTGTACATCAACCAAAGAAATTTAAAAAAAATTAGAGATAACTCATGAAGGAACAAGCCAAGTTAAGGAGTCCAAAATTAATTTGCTTGTTCATAATATGAAATATTTAAAATGGATAAACATGAGACTATTTCTGAAATATTTTTTAAATTTATTGATATTATCAATACTCTCAATGGTCTTGGCAAAGCCTATACTAACTATGAACTTGTTTGCAATGTTTTAAAGTCTTTGCTAAAGAAATGAAAAGCAAAGATAACAGTTATACAAGAAGCGAAAGACCTTACCAAACTATACCTAGGAGAGTTAATTGGTTTACTTATGACGCATGAGTTGAACATAACTCAAAAGAAGGAAGAAGAGGAGCCTAAGATGAAGACCATTGCTTTCAAGTCCACAGCCAAATTTGAGAAAAGCAATGAGTCAGAGGAAGATGAAGAAGAAGAGAGTGAAGATGATGATGAGACATGGCATCTCTCTCAAGAAAATTTAAAAAGTTTCTTATAAAGAGAACTATGAAGAAGAAAGATAATGAAGAAAGGAAAGAAAGGAAGAATGTCACTTGCTACAATTGCAACAAAAGAAGACACTACAAGCCAGATTATCTCCTACTCAAAAAGTACCCCCAAAGGATCAAGAAAAGAGCCATGCTAGGAATTTGGAAAAATAGTGATACTTCAAGCTCAGATGAGGAAAAAGAAGTAGAAAATCTTTGCCTCATGGTCATTAAGGTTGAAGTAAATTCTGAAAACTCCTCTGAGTTTACATTTGATGAATTATTGAAAGCCTTTAATGACTTAATGGATGAATATAAAAAACTAAAGATTAAAAACAAAAAGCTCAAAAAATCTAATATTCTTTTAACTGATGAAAAGAATAAATTATTAAATAAAAAAGATGTTTTAAAAGAAAAGAATACCTTGGCTAAAGAAAAGATGAATGGATTAAATCTAAAAATTCTTTAGTTAAAAAAAATATTGAGCTAAAAAGAGAATATGAAAATTTGAAATTCTTTCTAGAAGAAAATAAAAGTCTTCTAAAAGAAAAGAAAGAACTTTTGGAAGAAAATGAAAAATTAAGAAAAAAGATTGAGATTTTGAAACCCATAGCTGAAAAATTTATCTTTAGCTTTCAAAATCTTCAATTTATGATAAATAATAAAAATAAAGCTATTTTCAATAAAATAGAAACTAGTTTTAATTCTTTAAGAAAATAGTAACAAACTAAAAATCTAATTACTAGAGCCTCACATAAAAATGATTCAATAGTGTGTTTCAAATATAACAAAGTAGATCATAAAATTTTAAAATATAATTTTAAAAGAATTGGCTTTGCTTTGGTCAGACAAATTTGGATTTCTAAAGGAATCTTGAGCACTAACTCCAATAGACCCAAGAAAGCTTGGGTACCAAAAATTATGAAGTAATTTTGCAGGTATACCAAGGATCTAATGAAACTAAAGGAGAAAAATTCTTTTGATGGATGCCTTGAAAATAAAAATAGATAAATGACGCTATTGAGTAAAACCTAAACTTTTCTCTCATCATGCCATCAAGAATTATTAAAATTTTTTTAATTAATTAAATTCATTAATTAATATGTATGTATATAGTAATTCCTTGCTTGAAATATTTCTTATATATAATTGATTGATTTTGATGCTTGTAATAAATTTACATCATGATTTGAATGTTTTGATTTTAAAGACCAATATACTCTTCTCTATATATTATATTATGAATAAAATATTTTTCTATCTTAAAAATTCAGCATGATATTTTAAGCCTCTCCATATCAATTTTATAATTGATGAATTTAATTTAACAGATGCTTTAGTAGGTATGAACATTTTAATTGCTAAACCTATAAGAGAAACTAATTTTTGGCATTCTCCATAAGATACTTAATTATAAAAATTCTCCTAAAATTTTACATGAAATAAGTACTTGAAGATAAGACATTCAATCATAAAATCCTAAGTGCTTAAAGTATTGATTTATATTGCATCTTAGGTTAACCCTTAAGAATTTCAAAACCCTCTAGTTGAATTAATCTCATAAAGTCTTCATCTAGCTTTTTCTTGATTTGATCTTATTTTATTTGAGTATTAGAACCCCGTAATTCATTAATTTTTTGATCTCCTAAATTTACTTGAATATCTTTCTTGATCATCGATTTGACTATCTTTTTTTATCTTAAAAGAAAATTTATTAATGAACATTTATACTTTATCCTGATTGATTGAAAAATGGTCATCTTGAATTTTTTGAAGTTGATATTAAGCAAGATATTTCAAGAAAGTTGTTATTTATCTTTAAAGCTAAATATTAAAATAGAACTTTAGTTTTAAGTAATTAGTATCAAATGACTTATTATTTGCTATAAATTTGATTAATTTATCTTTTGGCAAAAAGAGAAGATTGTCTTTATTTCAAATCTAGTTTTGCACAACTACATTTTTAATATGATATCATTTGAGATAAATTAAAAAATATACCTTTCTTTAGTCTAATTGCTTGATATTTCTTAAGAAAAGAAAGAGATGATCTTTTTGAAGAATAACTAAATTTTTTTTTATGATTTACCTTAATTGATTTGCTATTATCAGTTCAAATTGATTTATCATTCCAAGTTCTCAAAATTATTTGATTTGAATCAATTCATCTTTATCAATTTAAAACTAAATTCATTGATATCAAGCTCAATTTACCAATTGATCCTTAAGTGATATTGAATTATCAAGAAAATCATGACTTGGTCTAAATTTTAGTTCAATTGGTATTGATGGTATCATTCCTATCCTACATTTTATTATATTTTTATTGATAAAAGAATTGAATATAATATCTTAAATCTTTTTTACATTGATATACTCTTGATGTGATACCATTTAAGATAAATTCATAGAATTTCATATATTTTTTGAACTTAATTGAGAGATATTTCTTATAATAAGAAAGATCTGAGTTTAAACATAACATCTTTTTGATAGATGTACTTGTCATACTTTTTTGATCCTCTTAATGTTTATTCTTATTGTATACATTCTTTTGTAAACATCCTTTGAATTTAATAAAAAGTAAATTGATGAAAATTTGATGTCTTCTTGAGTGAATGCTTTGTTTGATTGATATTTGGATTAATTAAAGCTTAGCTCACTCAATTGATACTGATGCTTTTGAATTTTATTTTAAAATAATTTTGTTTACAAAAGTAAAAAAAGAATTAATTTAAGATGAATTAATTACTAAATTAGTATTAATTAAAGATAAATATGTAATTAATTAAAGAGGCTCAACTTAAAAAAAGGGAGTAAGAACAGTTGTAAAGCTTAAGTATGCAATTTTTTTTTAAAAAAAAATGATGCTAAAGAATGAATATATATATATATATATATATTAATTTAATAATCTAAATTTAAAATATACTTATTTTAAAATAAAGAGGAGGAGAAAGTTGAAAGTAAATTAATCCAGTTATAAGTATGAAAAATAAGGAGAGAGATATTTTTAATTTGATTTGATTAAAAATATTAATTAATTTAAGTTAAGCAAAATTAAATATTAACTTAATTTTTCAATCAATTATCTTTTTAAATTTTAGCTTTCATGTGCTTATTTTACTTAATTTACTTGATTTGATTGCCAAATCATTTTTGATGACAAATTAGAGTTAAATTGAATTTGGAAATATATTCTTACTCCAAGAAATAAATTTATAAACTTATCTTGAAACTCATTTGAAAATCTAAATTTGATACTAAATTTCTGATGTGCATTATAAAATTTTATTATTATTTATATTTAAGTAATTTTTACTCAAAGCAATAAATTTAAAAATGTAACTATCATCTACTTTAATACTATTCATTTTATTTTGCTCGATACATTTTTGATACATACTTTTTTTGAACTTAATTGATTAATTTTTTTAAGAAAAGTAAAAATTGAATATTAAAGTATATACTATGCTTGATTTTGTATTCAAATCTTCTAAAAAGCTCTATTCTTCTTAAAGCTTAAAAGTGTATATTTAAAAATTTGATTAAAAAGATCATGTTCATTCAAAAGGGGAGAGCCTTCTAAAATTAAAATAATTTTTTAAAATTTATTTTGAGTTAAAGGATAAATTTTTAAAAGAAAGTTGACTTATTTAGATTAATTTTCTGAACTTGATACAATTCTTACTTTAATACATTCGTATTAGTGATTTTGATAATTATTTCTTGTTTCTTCCCATGAGCTTTTTGATATTGATAAAAAGGGGGAGAAAATATATGAATGTCAATCTTAATTGAAAAGAAAATGTATAACAATGTAACAAGTAAAGATCACTTAATTTCAAATAAATCATAAAGAGCACATCTTAAGGAGAAGCATTGATAAAATATTGGAATCTTGAGCACTTTAGAAATTAAATATTTTATACTGAAAAATTACCTCTTGTATTCAAATATACATACTATATATACTGCTTACATTTTTTTTGGAGTGCTTAATATTTTATCATCATAAAAAAGAGGAAGATTGTTGACCTCCTAAGTGATTTTGATGATGACCAAATATTAAAGCAAATAATTACTAATAAATTTTATTTTAAGTGTTCAACTATCAAAAGAAAGAGAGCTCTTTAATCAAAATAAGGATAGCACAAAGTGCAATTCAAATCAAGATCAAATTCTCTTGTTTGGTAGCAAGAATTTCCTTGAAAATTGCCTTGGAGCATTTTTCAGACGTCTCCTAAAATTTTCAAGACATCTCGTGGAGTTTGGCACACTCAAGCAAGGTTTTGGCATAGTTTCGAGAGGTCTCGAGTTGAACTCGAGATGTCTCCATCTCACAAGATAGAAATATAGTTTCTACGCTCTAAGAGCAAGACATCTCGTAGAATTCTCAAGAGGTCTTGTGGTCGCAGTGGGACGTTTCCTTCAAAATTGAGAGCTCTCGATCTTAGATAATAATTTTTTATAGAAAGCTGATTTTTGGGAATCAGAGAACAAGACATCTCCTGGTCAAGCTGAGAGGTCTTGAAATCGGGCGAGATGTCTTGAGAAAAATTGAGGTCTTGAAACACAGCGATAACACTTTAATGGATAGTTTCAGATCTTTTTTTTCAGCCCCAACAGCTAATTCTCACCTCTAATGGCTATGTCAGAGCTTTCAATAGCTAGAACTCCCTCTTCAACCATCTCCAAGGGTATTTAAAAGATGGAGAATTAATTAAAAAGTAAGATTAAGAGATTTAAAGAAAAAATTATTAAATTGAGTAAGGTTTATTGAATACTATTAGAAAGAAAGAAAAGAGAGAAATTTGTGCATAGAATTAAGAGCCTTCAAAGAGAAATCATCTTCAACTTCATCCTCATCCTCTCAAGCATTATTCAAGAGAAGTTGAAGCTTCCTTTGTGCAAATCATCGACAACTTCTTTAGGCTTTTAAGAGTTCACCTTTTTACTTTTTATTTATGCTGAAATTTATATCTTATATTTTGTTTCTTTATAAGTTTCTTTGAGAAAAATAAACTTGGAGATTAAGTCCATCCAAGTTCAGAATTGGATATTATAGGTTTTGATTGGTGAGCCTGAAAAACCAACTGGGTTGTTAGTGAACCTACAAAATTAATGGTGTAAGATTTTGGTTGGTGCTCCTATGAAAATTAATTAGGTTTGTTTGTGAGCCTAGAAAAATAAATACACTGTAATCAAGAGTGGATTATGGTGAAAATTCTAAGAGAAACTTAGAGAGTAGACATAGGTTCGGGTTGCACCGAACCATTATAAATCTTTATGTGCTTGTGTTTTGCCTTTTATTCTCTCTTTACTTTGTTTTTATTTCTGATTTACATTATTTAGATTCTTGATTTGCATACACTATCTCAAATCCGCTGCTACTTATATCATACACATTTCCACCATATCACTTAGGTTAAAATCAAAGTACATACTTGTTTAGAAAGTAAATTTGGCCTAAAATTTTATAAAAACCCAATTCAGTCCCCCTCTTGGGTTGCTACCTCTGGGCAACATAATCACATTAATTCATGAATAAAATTATATAAAACTCTAGATCTAGGATCCTATTATATGATTAAAGCATACTATTAAATCAAAAATTAAAAGATAAGAAAATAACTTGCTGATCGTATCAACATTATAACATGCTAGATCAAATCTAGATATCAGAAAGAAGATCAGATCTTTCTTATTTTTGCAAATAAGACTTTCTAACTCACTGATCCAAGGCTGAGGTTGATGCTATGAGTTGCACATATGTCTGGCCTCTATAGGATGTCCATATGAGCCCTCGATTGCTGATTAAAAATTCAATGGCTAGAAATCAGCAAGTATACTAGTACTGTGCTGATCTTTCTTCAATAGTTGATCTAGATCTTTCTTCTTTGATTTTTAGACTCTCCAACAAGTAGAGGGAAGGAGGAAGACTCTATGAATTAGAGACACTCTCAAAACTTATAAAAAAATGGAGGAAGAGATGTAGAAGAAAAACCTGGGAAGAAGACCCTTCTTCTTCCTTGTTTCTCTCTCCAAGACACAAGATATTGTGTCTCTACAAAGTCCCATGCTCTAGCTCTTTCTCTCCTAGATTTTCTCATGCCCCAAATGTCCTCTCTCAAATCTAAAAGCTTCTAAAAGATCAGGTCCAAAGATCCTTTAAATAGGGAGAGAGGTAACAATCCTTGTCTAGGTCAAACACCTAGACAAGGTATGTCCAAATAAGGCAATAGTTGGGGTGCCCAACACTTGGGTGCCCCCTTCTTTTCAGCCATGGACCACCAGCAAGGGGTACACAAAATCACCTCGATTCCATCAAATATTTTAGAGGAAAAATAGAAGGTGTGAGCGGCATAATATCGGAAGAGTTTTGGTTTGTTAGGATTCTATCATATACAATTTGAAAACAAAACAAACTATCTTCCTTTGACTTGGTCAACAACAACCTGCCATATAAAAAGGAGAGGAGAGATGGGGCATGTGTGAAGATCCTGGGGAGAGGAGTTTCCATGCACAAAAATTCCAAGAAGGGCATGGGGGGCGTTGGGACTAAGGTGGTGCAAGATTAGGGAATCCTAGTCATACTAGGATTCCTATTTTGACTTAGTCAAATATGGTTTCTTGAACCAAATTAAATTAAAATAGATCTAATCCAATTAGAGTAGGTCTTAGTCCAACCAAGATCTTAATTAAATCAAATTTAATTTTAATTTAATTTCTAATCAAATTAGAGATTGGGTTAATACAAATTCTAATTGAACTAGGACTAGTTCTTCCTTATAATTGGCTCATCCAATAAACCAATTGGACTTGATCCAATCAAGCCTAAACCAATTTTAATTAAATCATATTTAGTTAGACTTAATCTTGGCCCTCTAGCTTAATCAAATTAAGTTAATTAGCAATTTTATTGCTAATCGATCCTCCTACAATACTTGCACTAGGTTAAACATCAATTATATTAATTGTTTAACCCAAGAATGATTCTTAATCATCGATCAACCATCCGATCAAATCAAGAACTCTTATGTGTGTGACCTCATAGGTTCAAACCTAAACTGGTAGCATAGAAACTAATTTTTGTATCAATTAAAATGACCATCTAGCAATGGTACCCGATGGTCGGATAGATCGAATGTGTAGAACAACATTCTTAGAATCCATGTGGATATAGTTTTCATATAATCCATTCTCTTGACCAAAATGCTCATAGAACACCTTAGAGTTTAACTATCAACTCCGATTAGGTCATCTAGATTGTATTTTAAAATACCAAATCCATCTCATGGATTACCCTGATCAAGGTTTTGCTATATTGAAATACGGTGATGCATTCTTGTCCAACTCTTAGAGTGGTCAATCCCATCTCGGTCACTCACCGACTCTATAAGTACTTGATTGTATCCAAAAATCTTTCATTATTGAATTAAAAATTTAATTAGTCCGATACCAAAGCATAGTGAGTTGCTTGCAAGCTACTATGGTGATCTTAGGTCTAAGAGATATTTATATCTATATTTCATTAGAGTAATTCTCGATAGTAGAATGCTCTAGAGTTGGTCACGTTCAATGATGATGTACCCTTATATCTCACTTGTATGCCATATCAGTATCTCCACACTCTTTAGTTAAGAGGATAATCAATCTATATGGCATACAACGATCTATGCTCGATAAATGCTATCATCCTAATTAACTGCATATCATTTAGTCATGAACAGTTTAAGGACTAATCGATAAATTTTCTCTTTATCAAAAACTAAATAGTCCTAAGAACTTCATCATAATAATGAAGTTCATTAGTGTAGGTGGTGTGGTGCTCCCAAGCCTTGGGAGGCCATGGGCAGAGCCAGGGTGAGGGCTCCGGAGAGTCTAGGATAGGTGTGGTCCTAGAACTAGGATAGGAGTTGTCCTAGGGTGGAGACGGCATGTAACTCTTCATAGGCTTAAGGTTCGGATATTGAGGTCCTCAAGGAGCTTGGTTGGTGCTTCGGAGACCTGAGATTCAAGATGGAGCAAGGAACCAAAGTCGAGAAATCAAGACTGTAGAAAAAATATTTTCTGTAGGTTAGCCAGCTTAGTCCAAAACTGGGTTGGCTAAGTCTTAGAGCACAGGCAAAATAAAAAAGTCGAGTTTTGGAACTACAGAAATGACACACAACTAGGTTGGCTCAGTTTCAGACTAAGCCGACCTAGTGAAACTTTGCCGGCTCAGTGCTGAGACTGAGCCAGTTTAGTGTGCGGGCAGAGTTATGCGAGGATCTATTTTGGGCTAGGGTCTGGGTTGATTCTAGGGATCTTAAGGCCTAGTTTGAGAGATCTTAAGGGGGCTAATTCATGTATAGGTTGGGATTAGATCTAGGAGATGAGAGCATGTAAGACTTGGGCTCGATGAGTGCTTTCATATATTGGGTTAGTCTAAGGGAGTTTTTAAGCTGTGGTTTATTAGGATTCATGTGAAAACTTTAGGGTATATAAATTAGGATATTATAACTTTTACAAAAATAAGAAAATACAATTGAGCTTTTCTCCCTAACTCTTTTCTCTCTTCTCTCTTATTTCAATATCAAAACCCTAGCTTCTCTCATCTTTCTTAGATCTTCTTCAGTTTGCTGGATTAACACCTAGGTTCATGCAAGAGATCGGATCTATGGCTGTGGCTCCGAGCAGCCGTAGGAAAAATAATTGGTATCAGAGTGAGGTGATGCTAGTTGGTGGGTCAATAATTAGTATCAAAGCCCGGTTGAGCGTGAAGGTGGAAGAAGATCAATTTTTAGCAGAGATTGGTAGCGAGATTCAGATCTAAAGGTCTTCTATAGGCTTCGTGAGGAAGAAAGAGATCACAGGACTGCTGTCCACCATCCCTAGTCAAGGTATTTCTTAGATCTATCTATTTGCTGTTATTTGATTCAGATTGATCATGGAGAACAGCGGGTTGAAGGTAAGATTAGAGAAGTTTGATGGAAAGAAAAGTTTCACGATGTGGATGGTAAGGATGGAGAATCTGCTGGTTCAGATGAGGTTGAATTTGGCCTTGGAAGATAGGTCAGAGAAGATCATAGACAAGGAGTGGGTGTCCTTGGAGAAAAGGGCATATGCCATGATTAGGGCTTGTTTGACGGATGAGATTTTGTATGGTGTATTGAAGGAGAGAACATCCAAGAGATTATAGTTGAGGTTGCAGCAATTGTACATGGAGAAGAACATGTGCAACAAGTTGATGCTAAAGAAGCAACTGTATAGCCTTCGAATGCAGGAGGGTGAGGATGTTGCGGGGCATATTCAGCAGTTCGATCGGATGAGCATGGACTTGCTCAATATAGGGATAGATTTAGAAGAGGAGGACAAGAGTCTATTATTGCTGTGTTCGCTATCCAGGAGCTTCCATCTATTGGTGATAATTTTACTGTATGGTAAGGAGACACTAGTGTACGAGGAGATCATATTAGTGCTTAGGTCCAACGAGCGACGAAAATGGATGACAAAGAGGGAGGTCTTCCAGAAGAGTCTTATAGTTTCAAAGAAGCATAGGAAAGGAAAGAAGAAGGGCGAACAGAAGGAAAGCAAGGAGTCTAAGAGATGCTTCAAGTGCGAAAAAGTAGGGCACTTTAAGCGGGAGTGTCCGCTTTGGAAGAAGTGCAAGAGAGGAGAAAGCTCAAATTTCATCAGTACAGTCACTGAAAGTGAAGATTTGGATAAAATCTTAGTGGTCTTGAAGGAGTCCACAGAGTGTGGTGTATTTGAGATGGTTTTGGATAGGTCTGCAGAGTGCAGAGGGTTCGAAGGATCAGCGATGATGTTCGAGGTACAGCAGCAGGCCCAACAGTACAGTGTTGGATGGTTAGCCTCGGAGGACTCGAAGATAGAGTTGGCTTTTGCGGCATCAGGGGGACTTCAGTTCTAGGTTGAGCACCGGACAGAGGTGGCTTCACAGGTGGAGGAAGCTATGACATGGGTTCAGAGCAAGGGGTGCAGAGAGAGGATTAGTATTCCAACACCAGTATCGGGGCTGTACAGATCCAGGTGGAGAGGATTATGCAAGAAGATAGGCGTGGCTCTAAGGAAACAATGTCAGGTGGAGCATCAGGATATGCGGCGAGTATCGGTAAAGAAATGTTGCATGATCTCTAAGAAAGTCTAGGATAAGTGATGCAGCTACCAAGTAGAAGGATACCTACAACTCCAAAGATGGTGTAGAAAAATAAGCCAAGGACTTCAGCGGTGGAGGCAGTCATCCCGAAGGCCTCAAAGGAAGCTCAGTAGTTGAAGAAGAATGGTAGTGGCAAGGTGAGCACGAGGGGCTATCAGGACATGCAGGGATAGTAGGATCGTATAGGAGGATGTTGCCAGGTGTGCCAAGGCTTGGGTGCACCAAGGTGGAGATTGTAGGTGGTGTGGTGCTCCCAAGCCTTGGGAGGCCACGGGCAGAGCTAGGGTGAGGGCTTCAGGGAGGCTAGGATAGGTGTGGTCCTAGAGCTAGGATAGGAGTTATCCTAAGATGGAGGCGGCATGTAACTCTCCACTGGCTTAAGGTTCGGGTATTAAGAGTTTCAAGGAGTTTAGTTGGTGCTTCGAAGACATGAGATTCTAGGTGGAGCAAGGAATCAAAGTTAGAGAATCAAGACTGTAGAAAAAATATTTTCTATAGGTTAGCCGGCTCAGTCTAAAACTGGGTCGACTAAGTCTCAGAGCACAGATAAAATAGAAAGATCAAGTTTTGGAATTGCAGGCATGGCACAAAACTAGATTGGCTCAGTTTCAGACTAAGCCGACCCAGTGAAACTTAGCTGGC
Organism: Cocos nucifera; assembly: GCA_006176705.1. Classification (NCBI taxonomy): domain Eukaryota; kingdom Viridiplantae; phylum Streptophyta; class Magnoliopsida; order Arecales; family Arecaceae; genus Cocos; species Cocos nucifera. The sequence continues at coordinate 682,173 of QRFJ01000167.1, forward strand.
TTGGTGCTGAGATTAAGCCGGCTCAATGCAGGGCAAAGTTATGCGAGGGTCTATTTTGGGCTAGGGTCTGGGTTGATCCTAGGGGTCTTAAGGCCTGATTTGAGAGGTCATAAGGGGGCTAATTCATGTATGGGTTGGGATTAGATCCAGGGGATGAGAGCATGTAAGACTTGGACTCAGTAAATGCTTTCATGTATTGGGTTAGCCTAAGGAAGTTTTTAAGCTGCGGTTTATTAGGGTTCATGTGGGAATTCTAGGATATATAAACCAAAACATTATAATTTTTACAAGAAGGGAATACAATTAAGCTTTTCTCCCTAACTCTCTTCTCTCTGATTCTAACACCAAAACCCTAGCTTCTCTCATCTTTCTTAGATCTTCTTCTGTTTGCTGAATTAACACCCAGGTTCATGCAAGAGATTGGATCTACGGCTGTGGCTCCGAGCAGCCATAGGAACAACAATTGGTATCAGAGCGAGGTGATGCCAGTTGGTGGGTCAACAATTAGAAGATGTAGGCTTTATGATAAAAATATCAAAATAAATATTTTATTTATTAATAAATTAATTATAATTATAAAATAGCTCAACCATCAATAGGTTGATGATTGGCTTTGGAATATATTTTTCAACAACTTTCACTTGTCCTAAAGCCACTCGGCATAGTATCTAATATCCATCTTCGACTTGTGGTTGTTGAACTTCTTTATTGTCAGGGCTTTAGTGAAGGGGTCGGTCAAGTTCTTCTTTTCGTCGATCTTCTAAAGATCAACTTCACCTCGATCCACGATCTCTCAGACCAGATGGTAGTGGCATAGTATATACTTCATCTACTGATGTGCTTTCGGTTCCTTTGCCTGAGCAATGACACCAGTGCTATCACAATAGAGTATGATCGGACCATCAAGGGAGGGTGCTACTCCAAGCTTGGTGATGAATTTTCTTAGCCATACAGCTTTCTTCATGGCATTTGATGCTGTAATGTACTCCACCTCACAGATAGAGGCTGACATAGTATGCTACTTGAAACTCTTCCAGTAGATGGCTCTATTATTTAGGATAAAGATATAACCCAACATGATTTTGCTGTCATCATGTCCAGATTGAAAATTGAAGTCAGTAAACTCCATAAATTTTAGATCTGACTTACCATAAACCAACCATTGGTCCTTAGTATTTCTCAAATATTTAAGGATGGCTTTCACCATCTTCCAGTGGTTTTCTCTTAGATCAGATTGGTATCTATTCACTACTTCTTATGAGTATGCCACATATGATCTCGTACATGTCATGGCGTACATGATAGATCCTATTGCTAAAGCATATGAGACTCTACTCATATGCTCTCTTTTTAGGAGTTGTCGGACAATCCTTTTTAGAGAGAGAAATTTCATAGCCTATCGAAAAATTGCCCTTTTTGAAATTTTCCATGTTAAACCTCTTCAGCATAATTTTTGTATACGTATACTAGGATAACCCAAGCATCCTCTTAGACCTATCCCTATAAATCTTCATTCCTAGAATATAGGATGCTTCACCCAAGTCCTTTATGGAGAATTGAGATGACAACCAAAATTTTATTCCTTACAGTGCTTGGATATCATTTCCGATTAAGAAAATGTCATCCACGTACAAGATAAGAAATATCACTAGTGGACTATTTATCCATTTATAAATGTAGGGATCTTCTTCATTCCTAACGAAGCCATACATTTTGATCATCTTATCAAAATGCATGTTCCAACTCTGAGATGCTTGCTTCAATCTATAAATGGATCTCTAAAGCGTATGCACCTTGGACTTATCTGTGGATGTGAACCCCTTAGGCTGTATCATATACATCTCTTCAGTCAACTCTCTATTCAAAAAAGCTATCTTCACATCCATCTGTCAGATCTCGGAGTCAGATGGATTGCTATCATAAGCATTATCCGAATTGATTTGAGTATTGCCACAGGGGAGAACATCTCGTGATAGTTAATACCATAATATTGACAATACCCTTGGGCAACCAGATGGGCTTTATAAGTGTCCATCTTCCCGTCTGCACCTCTCTTCCTCTTGAGACCCATTTAGATCCAATGCATTTAATCCCTTCGGATAGGTCAACCAATGTTCATACATTGTTGACCTTCATATACTCTATCTCGAATTTCATGGCTTCAAGCCATTTCTCAGAATTAGGCCTCTACATTGCATCCATATAGGTGATTGGATCCTCATCGTTCTCATCGAGTTCGATGGGATCACCATCTTGGATCAGTAAACCATAGTATATGTCTGGTTGATGCAGTACTCTACCAGATCATCTTAATGATACTACTATATTAGGCTCCAAATTTGATCTAATCAAATCTAATTCAGGTTCAGCTACTAGTATCGATCTTTCTACCTATTAAACTTCATCAAGTTCAATCTTAGAGGCAACAATTTCTTCACCAAGAAATTTTTTTTTCAAAAAGATTGCCTTAAGACTGACGAACACTTTTTGTTCATCAACATGGTAGAAAATATATCCTTTAGTTTCTTTAGGATACCCTATAAATGTGCACTTGTCAAACCTAGGTCCAAATTTATTTATGATTAATTATTTCACATAAGCGGGGCACCCCCAGACCCTAAGGTGTGAGAGTGCTGGCTTACATCCTGTCCATATCTCATATATAGTTTTAATTAAAGACTTACTTGGAACCTTATTTAGAAGATAGCAAGCCGATTCGAGTGTATATCTTAAGAAGGATATTAGCAAGCTGACAAAATCTATCATGGATCGAACCATGTCTAACAGAGGTTGATTCTTCCTTTCAGACACACCATTATACTGTGGTGTTCCTGGAGGAGTCCATTGGGAGAGAATCTCATTCTCTCCTAGATATATGAGAAACTCACTAGAAAGGTATTCCCCTCCTCGATCAGATCAAAGAGTTCTAATATTCTTCCTAGTTTATTTTTCTACTTTACTTCGAAATCATTTGAACATTTTAAATGAATTTGACTTATGTTTCATCAGATATACATATTCATACCTAGATAGATCATCCGTGAAAGTAATGAAGTAGAGATATCCATCTCTAGCACTAGTGCTCATAGGCCCACATATATCAGTATGTACTAGACCTAAGAGCTCAGTGGCTCTTTTATCTTTTCGGTAAAAGATGACTTGATCATTTTTTCAAGTAGACAAGACTCATAGGTTGGAAGTGATTTATAATTACTGACTTCGAGGATATCTTCTTGAGTCAACATGTTTATTCTATTCTTATTAATGTGACTTAGCCTATAGTGCCATAAGTAGATATCAGATATATTATCTAATCTAAGATGCTTACCGGTGGAATAGACTACACTAATAGGTTATGATAGCATGTATACACCATTGTTCAAATATCTAGAGAATATAGTAACACCATTCATAATGATATTACAAGATTTTTTTTATTAAAATTTCATAATTATCTTTGGTCAAAAGGCCTATAGAAATAACATTCAAAAGAAAACTAGGACAAAAATGATAATCATTAAGAACTATAGTGTGAGACTCAAATATAAGCTGTGAGATTCCTAATGTTAGAACTAGAACTAGTCTTTCATCTCCAACATTTAGGAACCTCTCGTCTTACTTGAATCTCTTACTGATCCGCAACCCCTGTAATGAATTGCAAATATGGTAAGAGCTACCGATATCTAATACCCAATCAGCAATATTATAGATAGAGAAATTGTAAGAAGTTATCATATAAATACCTTGTCCAGCAACAGCTTGCTTCTTTCTCAACCTGTTCAGGTCTAACGAGGCAATGTACCGAGGGTAGTTCTCTTTCAGTGCTCCTGCTTCTTATAGAAGAAGCATTCAACTTGACTCTTATCGGACTTTTTCTTCTTGGTTTGGTCCTGCACAGATGTCTCAGCCTAAACTTGCATCTTCTTGAATTTTTTCTTTTTGTTCTTCTTTTCTTTCTTAAAGGGTCGAGAACTAGAAGATGAACCTTCCACTAAGTTCACCGACTTCTTGTGGAGCTGGTGATTCTTCTCAAAGTTTTGAAGTAACCTCGGTAGTCCATGGTAGTTAACTTCAGACTTTGTCATTCTATAATGAGTGAGGAATGGAAGATAAGACTTGGGCAGTGAGTTCAGTATTGCATCTTTTCTCAGCTGCTCATGCAAGAAAAAGCTAGACTTGCTCAAATGGTCCATCAGCTCAATCATGTACAGTACATGATCAATGATTGAAGCTCTATCCCTCATCTTGGTATTGAAGATGGTACAACTAGTCTTATGCCTCTTAACATCATTGGGTGTGCCAAAAGACTCCTTCAATACTTGAAGCATGTCTTTTGGCTGAGCTGTCTCAAACCTGCGACTTAACTCATTGCTCATAGGTGCCAGCATAATACAATGCACCATGGTTCGGTCAACTTCTGATAAGTGTCTTTGATTGACTCACGTGCATTTGCAGCTGGCTCCTCAAGCACTGAATCTATCAACACATACAAGATTTGTTCATGCTCTAGAATAATCTTTAACTTATGGTACCAGCTATCAAAGTTGAGACCTATCAGCTTATCATTATCTAATAATAATCGGAGTGAAAGAAAAGTGGCCATATATGCACAAAAAAAAATCAAAATCTAATCAGTAATTGATTCATTAAACCTAAAGATTTAGACTTTAATCAAAAGATTTTTCTATTATTTTATTCGAATTGATAGCCTCTACCTCTAATTTGAGAAATTATCCTAATTTCTTAGTAGGTACTAAAATCCACATAGATTGCACACAAACCCAACTTTGGTTAGTCAATTCACGTACATCTAAGGATAGGTTCATAATCAATTATTTCTCTAAATAATTTTTAGTAATTTTAATTTTGCCCTAGTCCCTAATTAGTAGACTTTGGTCTCTATTGAAAAGGTCCGATTAGGTCCAACCATTAATATGACTATATATGGTCCATCTAACCAATGAATAATTAAGCCCAACTTTGGTTGGACAACCTAACTACTATTTAGAAAGACGCGGCCAAGAAGTCATATTATGAATGATAATTTTACTAACTGATAAGCACCAGACCTTTGGACCTCCAATGATTATCCAACTAATGGACTCATTATCACTCACTTAATGGAGGTATGATCTAGTTATCATCATAACTATTTTATTTTTAGGAACCTAATAATTTTAGAGAATTTAATTAATTTGATTTAAAGAAGAAAGAAGGTCAGATGAACCAGCTTATCATGATCCTCCTACTGGCTTCATCAAGTTAGATTATGAGAGATCATTAATAGGCTGGTCTAAGAGCACCTAAATTAGTTATACTAATTTACCTAGCTGACATGGGTTAGCTTGAATTATCAAGTGATCTAATAAAAACATAATTTCACTAAGAAGATCAGGTAAGTGAGCGGTGGGAGGATCTGCCAAAGCTTGCCTTAGATATCATCAGAAATGGCCAAATAAGCAAGCTGCTAATTAAAGACCATCAATCTGGATTGCTAGACTTATCTTAGATACAAACTAGTTAATTAGTTTCGATTGGATCAACCTAACAGTTCGTGCTAGACTGCGTAGCCAAGAATCAAATTCATCTTGATTTTTATTAAAGACATGGACTTGACCAACTATAACTATTATAATTGATCTAGAGAATCCTTGATCTAATCTAAGATAACTATTGATTAGATTTAGTTAATTCTCTAATTAAGTCTATTCTTTAATCTAATCTTAGGTCTAACTCAATTAATGGACCTTATTCCCACTAATCCATTAATCCAATATGTTATGATTTGTATCTTAGGATCTTTAATTTACAATCATAGATCCTAATCAAATAACTCTTAATTCTTAATTAAGTTTTGGACTGAGGATTGAAGTTCGGCATTTCAAAAATAATTTTTATGTTTGTAAAATATTTTTATAATATGGTTCTACCAACCAGTTGTATATTTGATTCATAATCAATATGTAAATAAAATAAACATGAAACTACTTTAGATCTAATCTAAACATATTCATATAATTAAAACTATTTCAATTCGAATCAATCATAAATTAACTTAGATTAAATTTAACATATTTATGATGGTAAAAATTAGATTAAAATATTTTTAATTAGATTATAAAATTTTTTAGATCTAATCTAATATTTTATAATCAAAATTTTAGATCAGCACATACTAAGACAACCTCTCCACTATAAGGGGTAAACCTTACAGTAGGATAACCTTATAATCAGTCCATACAATCTAAAATACTTATTTTTAGATTTAAATAAATTTAAATATAATAAATTATACATTAATCTAGATTATATCTAATAAATTTATGATTAGTAATAGATCTACACGAACTAGAACAACCTCTCTACTGTAAGGGATACACCTAACAGCAGGACAAGCTTATAATCAGTTCATGTGATCTAATTTTTAATTTTAGATTTAAATATTAGATTATAAATTAGATCAAATCTAAAAATAATCTAAACATGCATAAAATTATGTAATAAAATAACATGGCTCTGATACCAATTGAAGAAAATCGATCTAGGGTTCTAGGGTTAGCTTTTGAATTTTTTTCAAAATTACAGTAAAAGAGATGAATTAATCATATTAATTTATAAATAAAATTACATAAAATTCTAGATCTAGGATCCTATTATATAATTAAAGTATGCTATTAAATTAAAAATTAAAAGATAAGAAAATAACATGCTAATCGTATCAACATTAGAACATGCTAGATTAAATCTAGATATCAGAAAGGAGATCGGATCTTTCTTACCTTTATAGGTTAGACTTTCTAACTCACTGATCTGGGGCTAAGGTTGATGCTATGAGTTGCACATGCATCCAATCTCTATAGGATGTCCACACGAGCCCTCGATCGCTGATAAAAAATTCAATGACTGGAAATTAACATAGTATATTAGTACTTTGCTAATCTTTCTTCGATGGTTGATTTGAATCTTTTTTCTTTGATTCTTGGACTCTCCAATAAGTATAGGAAAGAAGAAAGATTTTGTGAATCAGAAACACTCTCAAAACTCACAAAAAAGTGGAGGAAGAGATGTAGAAGAAAAACCCTGAAAGAAGACCCTTCTTCTTTCTTGTTTCTCTCTCCAAGACATAAGATATTGTGTCTCTACAAAGTCTCATGCCCAAGCTCTTTCTCTTCCAGATTTTTTTATGCCCCAAATGTCCTCTCTTAGATCTAAAAGCCTCTAAAAAATTAGATCTAAAGATGATTTAAATAGGGAGAGAGGTAACAATCCTTGTCTAGGTCAAACACCTAGACAAGGTATGTCCAAATAAGGCAATAGTTGGGGTGCCCAACACTTGGGCGCCCCTCCTTCATTTCAACCATGGACCACCAGCAAGGGGTGGACAAAATTTTTTTTATTCCACCAAATATTTCAGAGAAAAAATAGGAGGTGTGGGCAGCACAATATGGAAAGAGTTTTGGTTTGTTAGGATTCTATCATATAGAATTTGAAAACAAAATAAACTACCTTCCTTTGACTTGGTCCACAATAACTTGCCTTATAAGAAGGAGAGGGAGAGATGGGGCTTGCATGAAGAGCCTAGGGAGAGGAGTTTCCATGCACAAAAATTTCAAGAAGGGCATGGGGGGCAGTGGGACTAAGATGGCGCAAGATTAGGGAATCCTAGTCATACTAGGATTCCTATTTTGACTTGGTCAAATATGATTTTTTAAGCCAAATTAAATCAAAATAGATCTAACCCAATTAGAGTAGGTCTTAATCCAACCAAGACCTTAATAAAACTATATTAAATTAGATTTAATTTTGATTTAATTTTTAATTAAATTAGAGATTGGGTTAATACAAGTCCTAATTGAACTAGGACTAGTTCTTCCTTGCGATTGGCTCATCCAATAAACCAATTAAACTTGATCCAATCAAGCTTAAACTAATTATAATTAAATTATATTTAATTAAACTTAATCTCAACCCTCTGGCTTAATTAAATTAAGCTAATTAGCAGTTCTATTGCTAATCGATTCTCATGCAACACTTGCACTAGGTTAAACATCAATCATATTGATTGTTTAACCCTGGAATGATTCTTAATCATCAATCAACCATCCAATCAGATCAAGAACTCTTATGTGTATGATCCCATAGATTCGAACCTAAGCTGATAGCATAGAAATTAATTTTTATATCAATCAAAGTGACCATCTAACAATGGTACCAGAGGCTAGATAGGTCGAATGTGTAGAACAACATCCTTAGAATCCATGTAGATATAATTTTCATATAATTCATCTCCTTGATCAAAATGCTCGTAGGACATCTCAGAGTTTAATTGTCAACCTCGATTAGATCATCCACATTATATTTTAAAATACCAAATCTATCTCATGGATTATCCTGGCCAATATTTTGCTATATTGAAATATAGGGATGCATTCTTTTCCAACTCTTAGAGTGGTCAATCCCATCTTGATCACTCACTGACTTCATAAGTACTTGACTGTGCCCAAAAATCTTTCATTATTGAATTAAAAATTTAGTTAGTTTAATACCAAAGTACAGTGAGTTGCTTGCAAGCTACTATGGTGATCTTAGGTCTAAGGAACATTTATACCTATATCTTATCAAAGTAATTTTTGATAGCAGAATACTCTAGAGTTGATCATGTTTAGTGATAATGTACCCTTACATCTCATTTATATGCTATACCAGTATCTCCACACTCCTTGGTTAAGAGGATAATCAATCTATATGGCATACAATGACCTATATTTGATAAACACTGTCATCCTAATTAATAGCATATCATTTGGTCGTGAATAGTTTAAGGATTAATCGATAAATCTTCTCTTTATCAAAAACTAAATAGTTCTAAGAATTTCATCACAACAATGGAGTTCATTAGAAGATGTAGACTTTGTGATGAAAATGACAAAATAAATATTTTATTTATTAATAAATTAATTACAATTACAAGGTAGCTCAAATATCAATAGGTTGACGATTAGCTTTGAAACACATTTTCCAACATGCACTCTACAAACCTTTTCAAAATTATTTTGAATACACCGCATCCTGCCGGCTTCTCCAAAACTACCAAGAGCTCATTCGACTCTTCACTTTCAGCGATTGAAATGATGAAATCCTTGTCCTTCTTTTTTTTTTCTTATATTTCTTTCAAAGTGGACACTCCCACTTAAAGTATCCTACTTCACCACACTTGAAGCACTTCTTGGAATCCTTGCTGCCCCTTTGCTCGTCTTTCTTCTTTCTTTTTCTTGGTCTTTCAAAAATTATGAGACCCTCTTGGAAGACCTCCCTCTTCGTCCTTCGTTCTCGCTACTGGTTGGACCTTAGCACTGACATGATCTTCTCATATACTTGATAGGAGCACGATGTTGTCGTTAGAATACCATATTTATCAGTTTAATTTTAACTTCTTAAAATAATTAAAATTATGTAGAAAGTAGCAAGTCGGATCGAATCCAAAGAGAAGATAATATTTTAGTTTTAAAATCTTTGATTTTTGTAAAAAAAAATTTGAAAAAGAAATTAAAGTCAAAAAATAAAATTATAAATAAAAAATAAAATTTAAAAGGTGTAGAAAGATAAACTTGGTACTAAGATCTACTATTTAAATCTTAGCATCCACTTATGATAAAAATAAAGAGCAATAAAATTAAATTTACAATAAAAATAAAGAGCTAAAATTTAAGAGAGAAAAAGTAAATTTTGTATTAATTAAAATTTAATTTAAAATTTAAATACATAGAATTAAAAAAAGAATAGAAAAAATAATAAAATTAAAAGTAGCTGATCTTGATCTTGGATCAGCATTGGCATTGAGATGGTGTAGAGGCACCATCTGCCTTGAAGCAATCTTGAATCCTAAGCATGGCTCTACTCTATATCATCATCTTTCCATAATGGAAGATAGTTTGATTTGATGGCCTAGTGCCCTTTAAATAGAGTATTGGAAGGCTGGAGTCTTTTTCTCTAGGCAATGTAGGACTAAGGGGGAGTTTTAAGCAGTAAATATGAAGAAATTCTATGAAAAATTGAATTAAAATAGCCCCTGGATGAATTTTACTCTTCTGGTCATCAGATCCTGATCAAATGGTTCCAAAATTCTTAAAAATTATTATTTAAAAGCCTAATAATAGTTAGATTGATTTTCGACCATTCGATCGAGTAATCAGGTGAATTAGAGCTATCGGATTGTGCAAAGAAGAGGCCTAGGCTCCTTCTTTCAATTGGAACGAATGCTGGCCATCCGATTTAAGCTTTGGATGTGATCTAATTATCAAAATGAGCTCTGGAGCATGCAGGACCATCAGATCATGCTGAGGAAGCTGGCTGAATTCAAATCACGATAGGAAAAGACCTTAGTCATCTGATCTTTACCGGTAGCCACCGTAGCAGTTGGACGGTGCAATACTTTTCATATGGACCATGTGGATCGGGTGTTCTATGGACTCCATCCAATCATGGCACGCCTTTTGCATGTGAAATTACCATTTTGCCCTATAAGCCATGTGAGATTTTTTCTGAATCTCTTAAGGGTGTTGGTCCACCACGTGGCAGCCTATGATTCACTGTCTTCTGCTAAGCTGGTGGTCTATGCCTAGTTTTATGGACCGATGGGTCGACTTCTTAGGCTAGGCTGGCTAAGTTGGGATGCACCAGTTGAGCTACTTTCGATGGCTTGGCTGAGCATGTTGGCTGAGCCATTTTTTTTGTATTATTTTTTTTAAAAAATTTATATCGGATCCATTTTAACTTCATTTTACTCCAAATTTATTTCATTATGATTAGAGAAATGAGCTCTTTTTATTGATAAATATATTTTTTAAAATAAATAAATAAAAATATTTAATTTTTAAAATAAAAATAAATTAAATTATAAATTAATATTTTTATTAATATTTTTATGATACTTATCACACCCTTCAACTTAAGCTTTGCTCATCCTCGAGTAAAGAAAAACTTTAGTTTTAGATATCTTTTAAGCTTTAAAGTTTCAAATTTTATCGAGCAATTTTTAACATGATCATTGATATTCAGTAGAGCTTAAGTGAGGTATGTTATTAGAGTATTAATACTTATTAATAAAAAAATTAAGTGAAGAATATTTAATTTTTCTAATTTTTTTCTAAATTATTCCTATCCTTATCTCTAAATTATCTAAACTTTCATATGGGCAAGTGTATTATTACTTCTATCCTTCATTTATTAATTTTTTTATTCATATTATCCACTTTTTGATGCGAATATCATTGCTTATTTAGGCAATGAAATCTGGTTACTCGATGAATTTTTTTTTTTTTAACATTGTATCATTATTGAATGTCTCAATCCTTTAAGCTTTCTATTTGATCCACATAGCGAGTCTTGGGCCAATGAGTCCCAAATCAATTGGCTTTAGGGCACTAGATATAAAATACTCCTCGAGCTTACTAGCTCGAATCAAACAGACTATGAGTTAAGACTAGCTTTATAATGAGCTTTCTTATTTTTTTTATTTTTTGATGCGAAATTCAATGCTTGCTTAGGCAAAGAGGCCCGATTACTAAGTACAAAGTACTTAGAAACTATTTTATTTTATAATTAATTTTTTAATATGAAGAAATGTATAGTTATCCTACATAAGTTCATAAAAAGTAGACTCTTCTTTGATGCTGGTAGAAAAAATTAGAAGTACTCAAAGAAAAATTATTTATATTCTAGACTTAACTCTTTATTAGATTTTTTTAATACTTGATCTCTCAATATCTCATAAATTCTCTTATCTGTGCATCAATTTTTTTTAAAAAATGCTTAGTTCAACTCGATTTTTAAGCATTATCAGGTGTCTAAATGCTAAATACTAACTTCTTCAAGGACTTTAAAAAATTTAAAATTTTTATTATTCTTCCTTCCAACTTAATCGATATTATCTTTAATGAAGAAGAAAAAATAAAGGATGTAACAAAGAAAAGAAAAGAATACACCTGACTCAATGTGTTTATGGTCCAGCATGGATTTTTGAATATTTGGCTCTCCCTCCAACTTATTCAAAATGATATAAAAAAAAACTAAAAAGATAAATTATATGTAAGAAAACTAAATATTGGATTGCCTCCCAATAAGTGCTAGATTTACCATCTTCAGCCAGACATAAGGTAGCTTAACTATCTTATATTAAATACTGGATTGATAAATTTTAATGATTTTGGATTGTCAATCTCAGGAAGATAGTTTGGAATCTCTTTGTTGATATATTCATTATTAATTATGGAAAGATAGTTTGTGACCCCATTCTTAGATCCCTATTTGTTAAGAATTTCTTCTATTTATTCTTCTAGAATGCTCATAAATTGAGTTTTTAGATTAGGAGTTAAGTTTAATGCAATGGATACTGAAAGGATGACTAAAGATAGCTTTTGTTTTGGAGGTAAATTAATATGAGCTTGTTTAAACAACTTCATTGGCACTTCATTGCATGCCCCTTGATTTTTGTAAGAAGAACTAGCTTCTAGGACGAAAGAGAATAGGACTATAGATTTATAGATCTCGGATAACTCATCTATTCTCCTCTTTCCATTATCAGTCTCATTCAAATAAGAACCAATATCAGTATGAGTTCGTAGCTCAGGTTCTTCTATATGGTTAGTCTCAATACTAACCTCTTCTTTTAAATTTTTATTTTGGCTAGTATTAGTACTAGCCTCTCTCACCTAGTCTTAGTATGGATCCATAAGAATTCTATAACTTTTAAGCTTAGAAATTACTTTGGCATTCTCTAATCGGAGATTCTTAAGTGGAACATTAGATTGATAATTTAATCCAGATGGTTGGTAGATATTAGGTGGATTATTTATAGGATTTGCAATTGGTAGGCTTGATAATTGACCTAGTTCTCTCCTCATGTTAGACTCATCTAATTATCCTATTTATGCTTCTAGCTTGGCGATGGATTGTTGTTGAGTCAAAATCAAGTATTGCAGTTGATTAAATTTATCATCAGCCAGATTGGTATGTTGAGAAGGTGGATATAATGGTTGATTATAATATGATGGTTGGATAGATTGATTGGACTGACCACTCTTATAGGTATAGTTTTGGTATTGAACCAATTTTGATAATTTTGCATTGGTAAAGTTTAGATATGAGCCTGAGTCTGTTTGGATATCCAAGAAAAATTAGGATGGTTCCTCTAATCTGGGTTATATATATTTGAAAAAGGATCATTAATCGGCTTAAAGTAGTCTTGAGTAGCTTGGATATGTTCTTGGATAAAAGATGAAAATTATGTAGCCATGGGATATTCACTCATATGATGGGTTGGACTAGCATAGATTGAACAAATCTTTTGATAATTAGAGGGTGATGTATTTTGTGCAGGAGTTAGTTGACCTAGGGTTAGGAGTTGATCTAATTTTTAGGCAAGAAGGTTCATTTTATTTATCAAGTTCAAATCAATCTTAGAACTAGATTCTGGATGTTTAAATTTATAGATCCCAGCCCACTTTTGGTAGAAAGATAATGAAGCATTGTTAATTGAGTTTTCACTCAAAATTTTAAATAAAACATAGGCTTCAGCCTCACTCTTGTTCAAGAATGCACCTCCACAAGATGCATCTACCATTTGTTTATATTGATCTCTTAAATCCTTATAGAAAGTTTGAACTATTTGCCACTTAGATAGACCATGGTGTGGGCATTTTCAAAGAAGTTTCTTAAGTCTTTCCCATAACTCATGAATTTGTTTCCCTGGAAGTTGAGCAAATCCAGTGATAGCTTGCCTCATAGTATGCATTCGGCCTATGGGATAAATTTTTTTAAGAATTTTATTTTATAATTCTGCCCAAGTTTGGATTGGTCTTCTTATTATGCTAAACTAGTACTTGGCTTTGTCCTTTAAAGAAAAAAAAAATAAAATTAGTCTAAGGGCATTACTAGTCAAATTTTAAATTTTCACCGTTGAGCAGATTTTTAAAAGTTCATCCAGATACTTACAAGGATCTTCATTGGTGTTCCCATAGAAGGATGAGAGCATCTGGATTGTAGTTGGCTTGATCTCATAGTGGTTAGCATGGATATTAGATAAGTGAATATAAGTCGATGGATTATAGATGGAAGAAACAAAATATTTCTTCATCTATCTAGGTGGTTCTCTAAAATTTTCAGCCATTTAATTATTAAATTTAATATAGTACAGTCATTCAATTTTATAATTAGGTTTAACTAGGTCAAAAAAAATGATTTTCTATCTATATGTACTAGTGCAACCCTATTGTATAGTTCAAAATTTTTTAAATTATTTTATTATTTTTAAAATTTTAAATTATTTTTTATTATTTTTATTTATTTTATTATCATTATTTTATTTTATTTTATTTTATTTTTGGAGAAGAAAAGGAGAAGAAAGAGAAAAGAGTTCTAAAAAAGGGATCCTAAGGAGTCCTAAAGCTAAGAAGAGAGAAAAATTAGATTTGATTAGGTTTGGTATTTTAATTAGTAGTCAAATTAGGCAAACAATCCTGACTAAGGGTTGTCCTAAATCTAGACAGCTCCTAACTATGAAGGTCACCTTCAAGTCCTCCAAGTAGAGAATCATTCAATCAATTGGCCAAATAAGTGTAAGATTAGTGAGAGTCCCCCCATTGCTTGCCTTAGACATCAATTATCTTAGTCAGATAAGCTAATGGAATCAATTAAATAATCATCTTTCTTCGAAATATAGTCTCTGAACCAATTTTCTTAGACATCAGTTAAATTGACTAACCCTAATCTAGTCCAACTCTTATGGTTTCTTAGCCTAATGAGCTTGAGTTCCTAGGGCCGATGTCTAATTGATTTTAATTTTAAAGGCTTAGGTCAACGTAGGTTGCTGGTTGGTTATTTATGGGTTAAGAAAGGATGATCAAATCTCCATCTTATCTTGTTTAATAGGATGTTATCGTTAAATTAATTAAAAATAAATATATACAATCACTTTCAGACAAGAGGTTCTATATAACTAAATTAGATACATGCAACTTAATTAAACTTGAGATGCTTAGCTTATCTCCAGCAATCAAAAAAAAAAGTAAAAAATAAAACTAATATGATAGATGCTCTAAGTAATTAGAATTTCTACTCTTGTCATAAAGCTTTTAATTAGATTTAAGTAGGTATTTTTTAAATTAATTTAAAAATAAAATAAATAATAATAAAAAAAAAGGTCTAGGATTAGGATTGATCTCACCAAGCAAAATTGGAAGCTCCTTGTCCTAAATTTTTTATTCTTTTTTCCTTTTTTTAAAAATTTTGTAAAAGAAATAAAAAAAGTTAGTAAGTTATATTTGCAAAAAAATTAAAAAGATCAAAAATTTTGTTTATAATTTTTTTATAAGAAAATCAAAGAAATTAAAAATTTTAATATCCATGCCTTCTTCGATAATGGTGCCAAAAATTTGATAAGAGCACGATGTTATCATTAGGATACTATGTTTATCAATTTAATTTTGAGTTCTTAAAATAATTAAAATTATGTAAAAAATAGTGAGTCGGATCGAATCCATAGATAAAATAGTATTTTAGTTTTGAAATTTAATTTTTATAAAAAAAAAATTAAAAAAAATCGAAGTTGAAAAATAGAATTATAAATAAAAAGCAGAATTTAAAAGGTGTAGAAAAATAAACTTGGTATTAAGATATGCTATTTAGATCTTAGCATCTATTTATGATAAAAATAAAGAGCAATAAAATAAAATTTATAAAAAATAAAAAGCTAAAATTTAAAGAGCATAAAAGTAAATTTTGCATTAATTAAAATTTAATTCAAAATTTAAATACATAAAATTAATTTAAAAAATAAAAAATTAAAAAATTAAAAGTAGCTAATCTTGATCTTGGATCGGCATTGACATTAAGATGGTATAGAGTCCAGCTCTTTCTCTCAGCACTGTCTGCCTCGAAGCAATCTTGAATCTCAAGCGTGGCTCTATCCTATACCATCATCTTCCCATGATCGAAGATAGTTTGATTTGATGCCCTTTAAATAGAGTGTTGGAGTACTGGAGTCTTTGTTTCTAAGCAATGTGGGACTAAGAAGGAGTTTTGATTGATAAATATGAAGAAATTTCATGAAAAATTAGATTAAAATAGTCCTTAGATGAATTCTACTCTTCTGGCCATCAGATCCTGATCAAACGATTGCAAAATTATCAAAAGTCATTGTTTAAAAGCCTAATCATAGTCGGATTGATTTTTGATCATTCGATCGAGTAATCTGGTGAATTAGAGCCATTGGATCGTGCAAACAAGAGGCTTGGGCTCCTTTCAGTCGAAATGAATGCTTGCCGTCCGATTGAAGCTTTGGATGTGATCTGACTGCTAGATTGAGCTTTGGAGCATGTAGGACCATCGGATCGTGTTGAGGGAGCTAGCTGAATTTGAATCAAGGTAGGAAAAGACCCTAGCCATCCGATCTTCACTAGTAGCCATCATAGCCATCGGATGGTGCAACACTATTCATGTGGACCGCATGGACCAGGTGTTTTATGGACTCCATCCAATTGCCGCACGCCTTTTGCATGTGAAATTACCATTTTGCCTTGTAAGCTGCATGAGATTTTTTCTAAACCTTTTAAGAGTCTAGGTCCACCATTTGGTAGCTTGTGATTCGTCGCCTTCTGCTGAGCTGGTGGTGTACGCCTAGTTTCGTGGATCGACGGGCTGGCTAGCTAGCTGGGCCAGCTAAGTTGGGATGCACCGGCTAAGCTACTTTCGACAGCTTGGTTGAGCACACTGGCTTGGCTAAGCCCACCGACTAAGTTATTTTTATTTATTTATTTTTTTCTTTGAAAATTCATATCGGATCCATTTTAATTTTATTTTACTCTAAATTTATTTTATTGTGACCAAAAGAATAAGCTCTTTTCATTAATGAATATATTTTTTAAAATAAATAAATAAAAATATTTAATTTTAAAAAATAAAAATAAAAATATTATATAGTAACATTTTATTGGTGTTTTTATGATACTTATCAATACTAATGTCTTCTTACCATACAGCAAAGTCATCACCAATGAATCGAAGCTTTCAGATAGCAAACATAGCAATAATAAACTCTTATCCTCTTTTTTGAGATTTATCCCAATGTTGAGTAAATCCATGCTCATCCGGTCAAACCACTAAATATGATCCGCAACATCCTCACCCTCCTGCATCCGAAGGTTGTACAGTTATTTTTTCAACATCAACTTGTTGCACATGTTCTTTTTCATGTACAATTAGCATAACCTTGACCATAGATCCTAGGGTGTCCTCTCCTATAACACGCCATACAAAATCTCATCTGTCAAACAAGCCCTAATCGTGGGACATGTCCTTTTTTCCAAGAACATCCACATCTTCTCTATTATCTTCTTTGGCCTATCCTCGAAGGTCGAATCTAACCCCATCTAAACCAGCAGATCCTTTATCCTAACCTTTCATATCGTGAAACTTTTTTTTCTATCAAACTTCTTAAATCCTATCCTTAACTTACTGTTCTCCATGATCAAACCGAATCAAAAATAGCAAATAAGTAGATTTGCAAATTATCTTGACTAGGGATGGTGGACAGCAACCCTTAGATCTATTCCTTTCTCATGAAGTCTGGAGAAAATTTTAGATCTAAACTTGGCTGCTAATCTCTGCTAAAATCGAATCTTCTTCTTTCTCTACACTCAACCTAACTCTGATACCAATTATTATATCTACGGCTATTTGGAGCCACAGTCGTAGATCTAATCTCTTACGTGAATTTGAGCATTAATCCAGTAAACTGAAGATCTAAGAAAGAAGATAGAAGAGGATGGAGCCTAGGATTTTGGCATTGGAACTAGAGAGAAGAGAGTTAGGGAGAAAAACTCTGCATTGATTCCATCCTTGTAAAAGTTACAATACTTGGATTTATATATCCTAGGATTTTTGCTATACCATATGAACCCTAATAAATCCAAATTTTAGTTGAAAAACTCTCCTAGGCCAACCAAATACATGAAAATACTCACCAAACCCATGTACACCCATGTCTTCTATGCTCTCATTCTTTGGATCTAAATCCAATCCATACATGAGTTAGCCATCTTAAGATCTTATTGGAACAGGCCTTAAGACCTTTTGGATTAATCCCAATCCAAGATCAAATAGAAAATTCCGTCCAGCTCTATTCGCCACCATCGAGCTGGCTCTGTCTGAAGTTGAGCTGGCTCGACTGCATCTCATTCAAATCCTGTCTTCTATCTGCCTGAGAGAGCTTGCTTAAATTTGCTTCAAATCGGCTTGGTTTCGGTCCGAGCCGACTTGATTGCACATTCGAGGCAGCCCATCTATTTGTCAGTCCCTTATCTTTGCTGATTCTTCTCCTGGCTCTAGTTCTTTACTCCATCTTGTGTCCCAGATCTCTGAAGCATCTACCAAGTCCCTCAAGATCCTTACACCTAAACTTGAAGTCCGTGGAGGGCTACACACCACCTCCACCTTAGGACAACTCCTGTCCTAGTCCTAGGACCACACGTGTTCTAGACTCCCCAAAGCCAACATCTTGGCTCCTTCCATGGCCTCCCAAGGCTTGGAAGCACCACCAATCCTAACATAAGGATAATTAAATTCCAACCCTATCCTGTATTA
Organism: Cocos nucifera; assembly: GCA_006176705.1. Taxonomy (NCBI): domain Eukaryota; kingdom Viridiplantae; phylum Streptophyta; class Magnoliopsida; order Arecales; family Arecaceae; genus Cocos; species Cocos nucifera. The sequence continues at coordinate 700,812 of QRFJ01000167.1, forward strand.
GGGTTAGTGCCCTTATAGTCAATTATAGATATACAATGCACCAAGAAAAATGTCCAAGCATAAGTAGAAGATTTTTATCTTTTTCTATTTTTGGTTTCTCTATGTTGGTTAAGAGTTATGGAATGTTTTTTTTAGAACATTTAAAGCAAGAAGAATGAAAGGTAAGTTAAATAAGATAAATTGGTTATGTCTAGAAAGGAATGCAATAATAATAAAAAGGTAATAAAATAAATAAAGTAATAATTTTTTTCGAAACAACCATACCAAAGTTCCTGGCAACGGCATCAAAATTTAATCACTATTGTGGATGATCAAAAAATAAGACCTAATTCCGTTTTATGTAGATAGGGTGAATAGGATCGTATCCATAGAAACCTTGGGCTAAATTGTATTCGAATTAAGAAAAGTAAAATTTAAGTTATTGTAAAAACTAGCTAGGGAGAATACGCTTAGAAAGGTAAAACAAGATCTAATTACTTTAGAAAGATAATGTTGCCTAGCTAGACAACCCAAGAAGGAGGGGGGGGGCTGAATTGGGTTATTAAAACTTTTAATAAATCTAAACAATGAAGTGCAATGTAGATGTAAAAGTGTGCTAAAGATGTAGTGAGCTAAAGAGCAAAAAATAAATACAACAGAAGAGAGAAATATGCAGACACAAATACAGCAGATTTATAGTGGTTCAGTGTACCTCAAGCATCTACATCCAGTCTTTAAGCGATCTCTTAGAAATTTTTACTATAATTACTTGATTATAGCATGTTTGTTTTGACTAGGCTCACAAACAAACTCAATTGGTTTTAACCTATGTCAACCAATCAAAATCTATACAAGCCTTAATCCAAGACTCCCCCAAACTAATCCAAGTTTGGTACAATTACTGCCCTTCAAGTTTCAGCCCCATAGAAACTTTTACAATAGTTTTGACGTAGAAAGGAATACAATAATAAAAATCCTGTTGCAGTTGAATTGCTGTACTACTATAATAAGAGGCTACGACAATGTTTACTATGGCAGCAATTTGAAAATTGCTGCCATAGAATCTACAGCAGTAGTTATTTTTAACCGCTATCTTAGGTCCAATATATAGAAGCAGTTATATATAACCACTGCTATAGATTATGTATAGTAGTGTTATGAATAATTGCTATCATAAGTTTGACCTATGGTAGTGGTTAATGATAATCGCTATAGTAGGATAAACATATGGTAGTGATTACTTAACCATTTTCATAGTCTCGATCTATAACAATGGTTATGAGTGACCGCTACCATTGATTTGACCTACAGTAGTAGTTATATATAATCACTGTGCTAGGTGAAATCTATGGCAGTGGTTTACCTAACCGCCATGATATATCAAACCTATGCAGTTTGTAACCGTTGCCATAAATCCTAACTATTGCGGTAGTTATTAGTAACCACTGCCATAGGTGTGACCAATGACAGTGATTATTTGTAACCACTACTATATATTTTTTATATATTTTTTAAATATATTTTAATTCTAAAATTTAATGCCCATGTTCATCATTGATTATCTAAATAATTATCATTAGAGTGTCTTCACAAAAGATCTCGTCGATCTGATCGCCCTAGCTATGTCGATGCCTAAAATTTGATTCTGTCAGCCATGAATGATCACATGTTGATCTAATAAATAAAAATTATTGATGAATTTGAAAACTTGCAACAATATCTCGGTAATATTTGTAGCACACTATCAAAGTTTCATTTTAATCGAATATCATTATCATGATCAATTTAATATGGATTGATTTCAATTGTTAAATAAGAAATGAGTGATCTAAAATTCAAATGGCATCCGATTATAAGATAATTTTTTAGATAAATAATCTTTACTATAACTTTAATCATTTTATACGATGATGATTATAAAATTCAAAGCATTTCTATATGAACCATTCATGTTAAGTAGATCTTGCAAAAGTACTAGCATAATTACTTAAGGAGTTTAAGAATGAGTATTGAGCGATGTAAAGTTTTGGATCGTTCTTAGATGCACGGTTTGAATTTTATGATCATCATTATAAAAATAATTAAAGTAGTAGCCAAGATCATTTATCTAAAAAATCATCTCATAATTGGATGCTGTTTGATCTTTTGATCACTTATTTTTTATTTAATGGATGAAATCATCCCGTATTAAATTAACCATGATAATGATATCTGATTGAAGTAAAATTTTGCTAGTATGCTACAAATGTCATCAAAATTATTGTTGTAGATTTTTGGATCCATCGATGGTCTTCATCTATCAGATCATCATGCCATCATTCATGATCATTGAAATCAAATTTTATTGATTAATGAAGCTAGGGCTATCAGATCGAGGAGATTTTTTATTATGACACTCTAATGATAATTATTTAGATAATAAATAGTGAAGATAGGCTTTAAATTCTAAAATTACATCATGTTAAAAAAATAAAAAAAAATTTATATTAAACTATGGTAGTGGTTTTGGAACCGCTGCAATAAGCCTATTGCAGTAATTTTCGGTAATCACTGCCATAGATTAGGTCATTTTCTCTCAGCCCATCTCATTTTGGTTTTCCTCTCCCCAGCTCTCTCTCTCCCCCCCTCCTGTCCATTGTTGGTGAGCTCCTTCTTCCTCTCTCCCTCCTCTCTGATACTGGCCCATCGCTGTCGGTGCGCTCATCCCCAGCATTGCTCAGCTGGCCTTGCCTCCTCTTTCTTTTCTGGCCGACGCTGCCTCCTTTCCTGGCTGGCCCCACCATCGGCCCTACCTCCTACTTTCTCGGCCAACCCCTCCTCCTTTCCCGGCCGACCCCACCTCCTCCTTTCCCGGCCAGCCCTCTCACCTCCCTCGCTTCCTCCTTCCCTGGTCGGCCCTGCCTCCCTCTTCTCCAACTGGCCCCCCTCCTTCTCTGGTCGATTACGCCTCCTTCCCCACTTCCTCCTTCTTCCCTGATCGGCCCCACCTCTGATCCCACCTCTCTCTTCCCTGATTAGCCCTACTCTTTCTCTCCTCTCTTCCCTCATCTTGACCCGCTATTGCTGCCCCTCCCTCTTGCACCGCCGCCGCCCCCTCAACCTTCCTACTCTCTCTCTCTTTCTATCTCTTTATCTCTCTCTCATCCCTCTTTCTCTCTATTTATTACTCTCTTTTCCCTCTTTCTTTCTCTCTTTTCTTTTTCTCTCTATCTCTTTTCTCTCTATTTTTTTTTTACTATATCTCACTATCTTTGTCTATCTCTCTCCCAGGCTACCTATAGCACTGCCCCCTCCCTTTAGCACCGCCACCGTTGGCAACCCTCGGAGCTCTGTGTAACCTCCCTCCCTACAATCAATTTTTTATTTTATTTTATAGTAATATTTATTAATTATTATTTATAATATTTATAATAATATTTATAATAATTTTATAATAATATTTAAAGAAAACCTCCATTGGTAGGTTCTGAGATGTGCTGGCGGTCGTGAGCCATGTCAGTGGATAAGAGAACTCCTGTCGGATGGTTATAGATCATGTCGATGGATTTTGGGCCATGCCATAAAGGCGGCCTTGGGCCGTGCTATATCGATGGCCGTGGGTGGCCCTGGGCCATGCCAACCAGTAAGAGATCCCCCGTCGGTGGATTCTGGGAAGTGCCAGTGGCCATGGGCTATGTCGGCCCAAGGCCGTTGGTGGGTTCTAGATCGTATCAGTGGTCTTGGATCATGCCATGCCATTCCAACAACCTTGGGCCGTGCCGTGCTGGTGGATAAGAGAACCCCTGCTAGCTAGTTCTGGACTATGCCGACGAGTTCTGGACCATGCCGTGGATTGTGCCAATCGGTAAGCTGAAAATATCCAATGGTGGGTTCTGGACCGTGTCAGTGATCTTGCGCCATGTTGTGCTAGCGGGTAAAAAAACTTTCATTGTCTAGTTCCAGGGTGTGTCGGTTGGTTCTGGGCCGTGTCATAAACTGTACCAACTAGTAAGTTGAAAAAACATCTACCAGTAGGTTCTGGGCCATGTCAATGGGTTTTGGGCCATGCTAGCGATCTTAGGCCATACCATGTTGGTCGGTAAGAGAACTCCTATCAATGGGTTCAGAGATATACCGGTGGATTCTTGACTGTCAGGTTCTGGACCATGCTTGGTAGCTAGATGTCAAGGCATGGCGGTCGTCAGGGAGGCAGTAATTACTACCAAGAGCTATAGCCTGGAGCTCCATCCTCCATCCTCCGGCCATGAGTGGAACTCCCACAGAAATACATTGGAGTGATGGTTCATGGGCTACAGAAGTAGAGTTTGTATTATATTAATATTCTCATCCAAACATCTCTAACTCTAGTAATATTCTAGTATAAATGTTAGAGTTTATTTATGGATGTAATTTATATTATAAAATTTATTGCATAAAATTTTGTAGGCTACTATTTATATCTTGTTGCTTTTGTTTATGGCATTGCATAATGATAAACCTGTCAATTGATTAGTGTACATAATCTCTAGCATCCATATATTTTTATATTTTTGTATGGATTGGAGAATTATATACCATGATCAATTGATTATCTAATTTGGATAGTTTGAAAATTATAAATAATTCTATAGATAATTACAATAATCAAATGGTATGCTGAGGATTCCAAAAGAAGTTTCAGATAATATTTTTCTTTTATTCTCCTTACACGAGAGAATTAAGAAAAAATGCTAGTAAAACTTCTTTTGATTTCTGCTGCATATCGTTTGATTACTGTAATGAACCTATAAAATTAATATAAGTTCTGAATAAGATGGGACCTATCTTTATCTATTAGTTAATGATATGATGTCTTTATTATTAGAATAGTATCCCAAAGCCAATCATCAGTCTATTGATGGTTGTACTATTTTTTATACTTATATATAAATTATTAATAAATAAAATTTATTTTGATATTTTATCATCATAAATTCTTACATCTTCCAATGAACTCCTGTGTTATGGTGATGTCCTTAGGACTATTTAGAATCGACAAAGAATGATTTGTCATTTAGTCCTTAAACCTTTTTGTGACCAAATAATATGTTATTACCAAGGACGATAACATTTATCGAGTGTAGGTCATTAGATGCCATATGGGTTAATTATCCTCTTAATCAAGAAGTATGGAGATAATGGTATGGCATGCAGGTAAGATGTAGGGGTACATCTGCACTGATCGTGACCAACTTCGAAGCTTTTATACTATCAAGATTTGCTCTGATGGAATATGGGTATAAATATCCCTCCAACCTGAGATCACCATGGTGACATCCAAGCAACTCACTATGCTTTGGTGCTGGACTACCTGAATTTTTAATTCAATGATGAAAGATTTTTGGGCACTAGCAGGTACTTAAGGAGTCAGTGCATGTATCAAGATGGGATTGACCACTCATGATTTTAGAAGCTGTATTCAATTATATTCTAATTTAGCAAATCCTTGGTCAGGATAGTCCTAGTGAGGAGTCACAAGACTAATTGCTTTGAGACGTGATTTGGATGTATCTTTCAGGGTTGATAGTTTAACTCGGAGTCATCCTTATAAACAGAGGTCAAAGGAATGAATTATGTGGTACCATATTAACATAGGTTCTGAATATTATGATTGTGACTATTTGACCTATTTAGATATTGGGTACCATTGCTAGATGGTTACTTGGATTAGTACAGAAAGTGGTTCCTGTGCTACTGGCTTAGGTTCGAACCTGTGGGGTCACACACACTAGAGGTTCCTATTTGATTAGATGGTTGGTGAAAAATTTCACTAGACTGGAACTACTGGACTGAGACTCTTCAATCAAGAGTCTTACTGCATTAAGATTCTAAGTTCTAATTGTCTGGAACTCTATAATCAAGAGTCCTAGTGGACTGAAACTCTATGGTCAAGAGTCCCACTGGACTGAAACTCATTGGCCAAGAGTCCTACTACTCTAGAATCCTGAGTCCTACTTGTCTAGGACTCTATGATTGAGAGTCTAGACTCTGTGATCATGATTTTCACTCATTTTGGACATCAGAATCAAGAGTCCCATTAGTTTTGGACTCTTCGATCAAAAGTTTCATTTTAATGGGACTCTGTTGTCTGGATACCCATTAAATTTGGATTCTATATTTATGAGAAATTTAATTAGTAATTTAATTATTAATTAACTTAATTTGATTGAGTAATTATTTTTGGATCAAGTCCAATTGAATTAGATTCAATTAGGTTTGACCTGATTAGGTTATGAGATGATTTAATCACCGAGAAAGTATGATCGTTGATTTGATCAAGGGTTGAGCTTATTTAATTTCTAATTTGATTAGAATTTAACTAAATTTAATTAAGTCTAAATGAGTTGGATTTAATCTAATCTAATTGGGCCTAACCAATTTAGATTGGATTGGTTCAATTAGATGAATAATTATGAGACTAGTTTGACCTAGTCTTCCATATGCCACCTCACCCTCTTTGTGCCATATTTTTCTCCATGAGAAAGATGTTCTCATGAATAATTTTCCATGCAAAAAAAGGCTTACACCGTCCCTTCTCATGCCTCAAATGGATCAGCATGATCTGGTTACAATTTGAGTTCAAATAGGAAACCACCTCATCCAAAACTCTCCCTCACGCCATCTATCTTGTATGCCCTCTATATAATTCCATGATTTTTTTTGGGATGTGCAAAACTTTTGAGAGATTCCCATCTGGTGCAGGAGTTATTCCCAGTGTGAGAAAAAATAAGAAAAAAAATTTGAAAAAAAAAAAATTGGGAGAGAAAACTAGGTGCCAGGGTTTGAGTGTTGTGCTGCTCTAGTTCTTGATCTAGGGTTTCTATTATGATTTTGCAAGGTCTGAGCATCAGATTTTCATGAGATATTTTTTGAGTACTTTCTCATCCTCTCTTCTACCCATCCTATAGATCTAGAGTTTCCAAAATTTTGATGGAGGAAGATCAAAATTATTCGATCAGATCTAGTTGTCAGGAGCATTCTTCATCGAGATAGCACTTGAGAGGAGCCGATCAGGATCAGAACCTCATGTGGACCATCCATGGAGGCCAGATGCATGTGTAGCTACATTACGATAATTAGATCTACCTGATGATTAGATCGATAGTAATTCGATTACGGAGATCATCTACCCACATAAGGTAACATATTCTGAACATGTAGCATAGTAAAAATTATTTTACTGCTCGTAGCCTTTTATTTTTAGATTTAATTTCATGCATATATTTCATATTAGATTCTAATATTATAAGATTTATAGATCAGATCTTTAGCTTTTTAAAATTAATTAGATTAATTTTTATTTTTGTTATGATTAACTTTCGAAAAAGTTTCAAAAGTAGAACTAGAAATCCTTCATGCTTTCCATCAATGGTATCAGTGCTAGGTTATTTAGTATGATCAATATATATGTTTAAATTATTTTTTAAATTAGATCTAAATAATAATATAATTTTTTAGATCTAAAAATAAAATAATATGATCGCATAGACCATAGGTTGTCCTGCTGTAGGGTTTATCCCCTATAGTATAGGTTGTCCTGGTACGTGCTGATCTAGATCATTAAATCATAAAATTTTAGATCTAATCTAATCATTTTTATGTTTTGAGTGTATGATTTTGATCTAATTTTTAATCATAAATAAGAGTTTATATTAGATCTAATTTTATTTATAATTTTTTATGTATGATACATAGATCTAGATTAAAATCTATAATTAGTATTGTTTGTGAAATGAGCCGATCTAATTTTTTGAAATAGGTCGACCTATTTGGTGAACAATGCTAAATTATTTTGAATCTTTCAAAATTTTAAAAAATATTTTTAAAATATCAAACCCTAATAGAATTGTGAATTAAAGATCCTAAGTCATTAATCATAAAATATGGATTATTGGATTAGATGAATTAGGTCCATTAATTGGGTTAGACCTAAGGTTAGTTAAAGAATAGACTAATTTAGTGTAATTGATCAGTCTAACCAAATATTGATTTAGATTAGGTCAAGAACTATTTAGACTCAATTACAATAGTTATAGTTGGTCAAGTCCATGCCTTTAATGAGGACCAAATGGACTTGATTCATGGCTATGCGATCGAACTCAAAATTGCTAGATTGGTCAAATTGAAACTAATGAACCAAATGGTGTCTAAGGTAAATCTGGCAATCTAGACCAGTAGTTTTTAATTGGAAGCTACTCATACTGATTCGATCTTTGGTGAGTTAATGGCATATCCCTTCCACTGATATCACTTACATGGCCATCCTGGTGAGTTAGATTTTGATTAGATCATTTAGTGATTTAGGCTCACCTATGTCAATTAGGTAAATCAGTATGATTGATTTAGGTGCTCCTAATGCCAGCTTTAATTAGATCCTTTGATCTGACTTGATGAAGTCAGTGGAAGGATCGAAATTAGCTGGTCAATTTTTTTTAAAAATGAGTTAACCAAATCCTTTAAAATTATTAGATTCTTAAAAATGAAATAGTTATAATGATAACTAGGTCATAGCCTTCCATTAAGTTGAGTGATAATGAGTCCATTAGTTTAATAATCATTGAAGGTCCAAAAGCTTGGTGTTTATTGACTGATGGAATTATCATTCATAACATGATGATTTGGTTGTATCTTTCTAACAATGGTCAGGTTGGCTGGCTAAAGTTGGGCCTGATTATTCATTGGTCAGATATACCAGATATGGTCATGTTAATGGTTGGACCTAATTGGATCTTTTTCGTGGAGGCCAAAGCCTACTGATCAGATTTTCGAGGCAAAATTAAAATATTAGAAGTTATTTAGAAAAATAATTGATGATGAATCTATCCATAGATGCACATGGATTGACCAACCAAAGTTGGGCTCGTGTGTAGTCTACGTGGATTCTAGTACCCACTAAGGAATTAAAGTAATTCCTCGAATTGGAGGTAGAGGCTACCAATTCATATAAAATAGTGGAAGGATCTTTAGACTAAAGTCTAAGTCTTTAGGATTAATAATTCATATACTAATTAGGTTTGATTTTTCTTAATACAAAAATGACCACTACCCTGTTGCTGCGATCGTTGTTAGACAAAGACAAATCAATGGGATCCAACTTCGATTGCTAATATCGAAAGTTGAAAATTATCCTAGAGCATGAGCAGATCTTGTATGTATTGATGGATCTAGCACTTGAGGAGCCAGCTCCAAACATAAAAGGCACAATCAGAGATACTTATCGGAAGTGGCTAAATGATCGTACCACTATTCGATGCATCATGCTGGCGGTAATGAATGACGAGTTCAGCCATCGATTTGAAAATGCCCAGTCACAGGAGATGCTCTAAATGTTGAATGACTCCTTTGGCATGCCTGACGATGTTGATAGGCACAAGACTAGTTTGCCATCTTCAATGCTTAGATGAGGGATGGGGCATCAGTCATCGATCATGTATTGTACATGATCGAGATGATTAAGAGCCTAAGTAAGTTGGGCTTTCCACTGCATGAGTAGCTCAAAGAGGATGCGATCCTAAATTCCTTGCCCAAGTTCTTCCTTTCCTTACTCATTTTTGAATGACAAAGCCTGCAGTGAACTACCATGGCCTATTAGGGTTGCTGTAGAACTTTGAGAAGGATCACCAGCTTCACAAGGAGATGGTGAATGTTGTGGGAGGATCTGCTTCTGGTCATCGATCCTTTAAGAAAGGGAAGAAGAATAAAAAGAAGAAAAATAAGAAGGTAAAGCCACATATTGGGATGTTTCAAGGTCAGACCAAGAAATACAAGCCCGACCAGAGCCAGGTAGAGTGCCTTTTTTGCAAGAAGCAGGGGCACTGAAAGAGGAACTATCATCAATACATTGCCTCTCTAGACCCGAATAGGCCGAGGAAGAAGCAATCTATTGCTGGGCAAGGTAATTATATGATAACACCTTGTAACTTGTCAATTTATGATACTACTACCTTGGTATTAGATACCGAAAGTCCTTATCATATTTATAATTCGATGCAAGATTTACATGTCAGTAGGATATTTGATGAAGGTGAGAGGTTCCTGAACATTAGAGATGGAAGATAAGTTCCAATTCTAGTCTTGAAAATTATGAACCTTGTAATCAATTCTCATAGAGTTATTCTTAGTGAATGTCACTAGTATCTAAGTTTTTTTATTGAATATTATTTTTATAGACCTTCTGGCCATGAACAGTTATGAATTTTCAATAAAAAAAAATTTATAATATCAATTTTAATGGTGTTATGATTTATGTTGGATAATTGAATAATGATATCTATCTATTATCACAGCCTGTTAACGTAGTCCAGTCATTCAGTAAATGTCCTAGAATAAATGATGTGTCAAAAGTCTATGTTTGGCACTATAGGCTAGGTCATATCAATAAGAATAAAATAAATAGGTTAGCTCAAGAAGGTATTCTTGAAGTTGATGATTATGAATCACTTTCTACCAGTGAGTCCTATCTTCTTAGTAAAATGGCCAAGTCACCTTTTTCTGAAAAAGATGAGCAAGCTAATGAACTCTTAGGTCTAGTACATACTGATGTATATGGATCCATAAGCTCAAGTGCTAGAGGTGGATATTTTTACTTCATAATTTTTACTAATGATCTATCTAGGTATGGGTACATCTATTTAATGAAGCATAAATTAGAGTTATTTAAAATGTTCAAACTATTCCATAATAAAGGAGAAAAATAAATTAGGAAGAGTATTAAAACTCTTCAATTTGACCGAGGGGGTGAGTATCTTTTTAGTAAGTTTCTGACATATCTAAGAAAGAATGAGATTCTCTCCCAATGAATTTCTCCTGAAACACTACAGCATAATGATGTTTGAAAGGAAGAATCGAACTCTATTGGACATGGTTCGATCCATGATGGGATTTGCTGGTCTGTCTATCTTCTTATGAAGATATGCACTCGAGTTAACCTGTTACCTTCTAAATAGGATTTTGAGTAAGTCTATCTCCAAAATGCCATGTGAGATATGGACAGAACGTAAGCCAGTGATGGATTTGGTGTACAGGGCGAAAGCATGGATTTTAAAGCAAAAAATATGAAATCATATAAATCAAACCCAAATCCTAGGACCACCTCATTAGCAATTAAATCATATAACATGCATTTGTAACATAAAAAGAAAGTATTAGAACATACCTCTTATCGCTAAACCCTAAATTAATCCTGATCGTCGGTAGTAGTTCGTCAGGGTTTCCACTAGGTGCTCACGTGTTCACCCTCCAACGTTGATCCATATAGAGACTTGATCAAGATACCAGCACCTCTGATTTATATAATTAAAGTTCTAATAATAAGAACTTTTATTATAAGGGCAAGACCTTCTTAAGCCTTTATGTCACCTTCCTTGCCTCTTCTTATCTATCTTTCTTTTTTCTTTTATCTTCTTAATTTTCCTTCCTAATCTCTTAGTCTTAAAATGACTTCTTGTCCCTATAATGATAAGGTCTAGACAAGAGAAGGGAAGAAAGAAAATTAGACAAAAAGAAACTCTTGTAAGAAAGAAAAGATAATTTTTACACACCCCGGACTCTTGATGCGCACCCTTATTTATAATGTACGTAAGGGTGCCATCTAAAAATCTCACACCCTTCCCATATCAATATCTCACACCCCATCATCAAATCTCACACCCATCTGAATTTTGCACTATTTAAAATTACGTAGACTTAGTCCAAGAGGTGCTTTAAAGTAGAAGGACTCTTCGAACTAATTCTACGTAGTTTTTCTATGAAGAGTCGCGATGCATAAATATATGGTGCCATAATTCAAAGGTTTGGATTAGATTAGATGGCCATCTAATGGCTCTTAAAGGGATGCCCATTCATTAAGAAGGCGTGGAGATGTACGTTGAATAATCAAAGTCCCAAGAGGCATAAAGAAGAAGTGGGCGGCAAGGAGTCCAAAGCGGCAAGGACTCATGGGCGAAAAGAAAAAAAAAAATTTTATCTATAGAAGGACTCTTCTGTGCCCCATATCTAATGTCCATGTCAATATAAAAAATTATGTGACATAACAATATTGAAAAAGTCAAAGAAGGTAGGCGCCAACTTATTTCATGCGTCAAAGAGTCCTTTGCGCATGAAAGACTTCTCATGCATAAGAGAGAGACTCTCTGACATATGGGATGTAGGTATGTGGTACCCAATCTAAAGCCCAATCAATTTAGGTTAATCCAACTCAAGATCAAATCCTATTTGGCTCAAATCAGATCTAAATTAGCCCAAATCGAAAGCTGATTTGAATCCAATTCGAAAACAGGTGCTAGGGTTTGCAACATGTGCTAGCATGTTCATCTTGCAAACATGGTCTAATCCAATTAGACCCTTAATCAATTCTCTTTATGTGTGACCCATTGGATTTCACATCTAACTAGCAGTGAGTTTGGATGTGATTTGACCTAATCTGGTTAGAACTCAACCAAACCGATTTAGGTCAAAACCAGCCAACCCAATTTGACTTAATTTAGAACACTTTCTAATTTAATAATTAAATTAAAATTTTAATTTAATCAAACCCACAAGACATGATTGACGTCTAGCAATGTATTATGACTGTCCGAAAGGTATGAAATTTTGATGGAAATACCAAAAATATCCTTCAGTGAAAATTACCATGCAACTAGATCCTTCGATCTCCCTGCATCCTGAATATGACTCTGGGTATGGAAATATGTCAACCCCAATATCATATTCATTTCTCTTTTAATCTCATGATGATGATTTATTTAATGAAACATTAGAAACCATTTCTAATCATGCTTTGATCAAAGTCTTCCTGAATCATCAGGAGAGATCGATTCCATGTTAACCTACTCACAACCTTCATATATATAATCTACCATATCTAGATCATCCCGTACATAACTGAGTCATGAATGAGTATGAACCAAAATATGGATTTATATATATAAGATTCTATGGTAGTTTCAGATCAAAGGATTACATACATAAATTTCACTATGAGAACCATCTATTGACATGTAGATAAGACTCCATTAGATATTCTCAATTTGGATCAATTCAGTAAACTCATTCTTTAATGAGAACCCACATTCTTGTATTAGTGTCATACACAAGTTATTGTGAGATCAATCACCCTCTCAATCGAGCATACAAAGAATGTGCTAGTCTTACCGAAAAATATTGATCCCTAACTCAATGTCCCATCGACTAGGAATATTTAAATTAGAATTTTAAGATTTTAGGTCTCACTAGTATGATCTTATTATAATCCTAAAACCATAGCCCTAATTTATAGGGTTCATCATAATCTTAAATAAATAATAAGATACTGCATATGATGAAATAAATGCCTTTATTTATTAAAAAAAATATCATTACATGAGTCTAGAAGATAAAGAACATCCCAATAAATTGGCTTGAGGGCATATTCCTTTCAGCTAGTACTCTCGCATCTAAGGATTTAGGGGTGTCTAGCTTATGTCAAATGTTTAGTAATGGACAAGCTTGGATCTAGGTCTGACAAGTATTTTTTCATAGGATATCCAAAAGAGATTAAAAGAAATTACTTCTATCTAGCTGATGAGCAAAAGATATTTGTCAGCCTCAAGATAGTCTTTTTAGTAAAGGAGTTCCTAGGTGAGGGGACTAATTTCTCTAAGGTTGAACTTAAGGAAGTTCGACAAGTAGAAAAATTGGCACAAGTAGCTGAACCTTAACTGGATTTGATTAGATCAAATCTGAAGTCCATTGAACCTACATCCTTAAGATGGTCTAGTAAAGTACCACGTCAACTAGATAGATACTACGATTTCTTGGTCCAGGATAGTAATCCTGTTGAACTCGATGAGAATGAAAAGGATCTGATCACTTACATGGATGCAATACAGAGATCCGACTCTAAGAAATGGCTTGAGACCATAAAATTCAAAATAGAGTCCATGAAGGTCAACGATGTATGGACATTGGTTGACCCACCTGAAGGGATAAAATTCATAGGATATAAGTAGATCTTCAAGAGAAAAAGAGGTGCAGACGAGAAGATGGAGACCCATAAAGTCATCTGATTACGAAAAGATCTCGTCAACATTATGGTATAGACTATGATGAGACATTTTTTCCTATGGCAATGCTCAAGTCCATTTGGATCATGCTTGCGATAGCTATCCATCTAGATAATGAAATATGGTAGATGGATGTGAAAATAGCTTTCCTGAATGGGGAGCTAGAAGAAGAGGTGTATATGATACACCCTAAAGGATTCACATTCATAGATAAGTCTAAAGTGTACAAGCTTCAAAGGTCCATTTATGGACTAAAGCAGGCATCTAAGAGTTGGAAGATACATTTTGATAGGATGATTAAAACGTATGACTTCGTTAAGAACAGAGAAGAGCCCTACATATATAAGTGGGCTAATGGTCCAACAATTGTATTTCTAGTATTGTATGTGAATGATATTCTCTTAATCAGGAATGATGTCTGTACATTACAAAAAATAAAGATCTGACTATCATCATAGTTTTCCATGAAGGATTTGGGAGAAGCTTCCTACATCCTAGGAATGAAGATCTATAGGGATAGATCTAAAAGATTGCTCAGCTTATCTCAGTCCACGTTCATTGATACTATCCTGAAGAGGCTCAGGATAGAGAATTCCAAGAAGGGCTATCTATCGATAGGCCATGGAATTTCTCTCTTAAAGAAGGATTATCCGACAATACCTCAAAAGAGAGAGCATATGAGTAGAATTTCATATACCTCAATAATGGGTTCTATCATGTACGCCATGACATGTACAAGATCAGATGTGGCATACTCACCAGGAGTAGTGAGTAGATATCAATCTGATCCAGAGAAGAACCACTAGAAAATTATCAAAATCATCCTAAAGTATTTAAAAAATACTAAGGACCAGTGGCTTATTTATGGTGAATCGGACTTGAGACATATGGGATTTACGAACTCCAATTTTCAGTCTAATCATGATGATAGAAAAAGTGTGTCAGGATATGTATTTTCTTTTAATGGTGAAGCTATCTGCTAGAAGAGTTCCAAGCAGCATACTATGGTCGACTTAGATTGCGAGGCGAAGTATGTCGCTATATCAGATACTGCAAAAGAAGTGGTGTGGCTGAGAAAATTCATCACTGAGCTTGGAGTAGCACCCTCTCTTGATGATCTAGTTTTGCTCTATTGTGACAGCTCTAGAGCCATTGCTCAGGCGAAGGAATCGAAAGCACACCAGCAGATGAAATATATTCTGCACCGCTACCACCTTATCTAGAAGATCGTGGATCGAGATGACTTCGACTTTCAGAAGATCGATAGGAAGGAGAATCTAGCTGACCCATTTACTAAAGCTATTACAATGAAGGATTTCGACGACTTCAAGTCGACAATGGGTATTAGGTACTGTACCGATTGGCTTTAATCCAAATGGAAGATTATTGGAATAGTGTCCAAAGCCAATCATCAGCCTATTCATGATTGTGTTATTTCTTATACTTATATATGAATTATTAATAAATAAAATTTATTTTAATATTTTATCATCATAAATTCTCATATCTTCTTATGAACTCCTGTGTTGTGGTGATATCCTTAGGACTATTTAGAATCGGCAAAGAAGAATTTGTCATTTAGTCCTTAAACCTTTTCATGATCAAATAATACGTTGTTATTAAGGACGATAACATTTATCGAGTGTAGGTCATTGGATGCCATATGGATTGGTTGTCCTCTTAACCAAGAAGCATGGAGACACTAGTATGACATGCAGGTAAGATGTAGGGATACATCTACACTGATCGTGACCAACTTCGAAGCTTTTCTACTATCAAGATTTGCTCTGATGGAATATGGGTATAAATATTCCTCCAACCTAAGATCACCATGGTGACATCCAAGTAACTCACTATGCTTTGGTGTCGGACTATCCGAATTTCTAATTCAATAATGGAAGGTTTCTGGGCACCATCAGGTACTTAAGGAGTCAGTGCGTGTATCAAGATAGGATTGATCACTTTTGATTTCAGAAGCTATATTCAATTATATTTCAATTTAGCAAATCTTTGGTCAGGGTAGTCCTAGTGAGGAGTCATAGGACTAATTTTTTTGAGACGCAATTTGGATGTATCTTTCAGGATTGACAATTTAACTCTGAGTCATCCTCATACATAGAGGTCAAAGGAATAAATTATGCGGTAACCATATTAACGTAGGTTTTAAATATTATGATTGTGACTATTAAATCTATCTAGATATTGGGTACCATTGCTAGATGGTTACTTGGATTAGTATAGAAAGTGGTTCCTATGCTACCGGCTTAGGTTCCAATCTATGGGGTCACACACATAAGAGGTTCCTACTTGATCAGATGATTGGTGAAAAATTTTACTGAACTAGAACTCTATGGTCAAGAGTTCTACTGGACTGAAACTCTTCGATCGAGAGTCTTACTGCATTAGGATTCTAAGTATTGATTGTTTGGGACTCTGTAATCAAGAGTCCTAGTGGACTGAAACTCTATAGTCAAGAGTTCCACTAGACTGGAACTCATCGACCAAGAGTCCTACTGCTCTAAAACCCTGAGTCCTACTTATTTAGAACTCTATGATTGAGAGTCTAGACTCTATGATCATAATTTTCACTCATTCTGGACATCGGAATCAAGAGTCCCACTAGTTTTTGACTCTTCAATCAAGAGTTTCATTTTGATGGGAATCTGTTGTCTGGATACCCATTGAATTTGGACTCTATATTTATGAAAAATTTAATTAATAATTTTATTATTAATTAACTCAATTTGATTGAGTAATTATTTTTGGATCAAGTCCAACTGAATAAGATTCAGTTAAGTTTGACCTGATTAGGTTATGAGATGACCTAATCATCGAGAAAATATGATCGCTGATTTGATCAGGGATTGAGCTTATTTAATTTCTGATTTTATTAGAATTTAACTAAGCATAATTAAGCCTAAATGAGTTAGGTTTAATCTAGTCTAGTTAGGCCTAATCAATTTAGATTGGGTTGGTTTAATTAAATGAGTAATTATGAGACTAGTTTGACCGAGTCTTCCATGTGCCACCTCACCCTCTTTGTGCCATATTTTTCTCTACAAGAAAGATGTTCTCATGAATAATTTTCCATGCAAAAGAAGGCTTGTGCCCTCCCTTCTCACACCTCAAATGGATCAGCATGATCTGGTTACAATTTGAATTCAAATGGGTTTTGAATTCAAATAGAAAACCACCTCATCCAAAACTCTCCCTCACGCCATCTCTCTTATGTGCCCTCTATATAATTCAATGATTTCTTTTTGGGATGTGCACAACTTTTGAGAGATTCCCATCTAGTGCATGAGCCATTCTCAGTGTGAGAAAAAATAAGAAAAAAAATCTAAAAAGAAAAATTGGGAGAGAAAACTAGGCACCAGGGTTTGAGTGTTGTGCTATCCTAGATCTTGAACTAGGATTTCTATTTTGATTTCATAATATCTGAGCATCAGATCTTCATGAGATTTTTTTTTGAGTACTTCTTCATCCTCTCTTCTACCCATCCTACTAATCTGAAGCATCCAAAATTTTGATGGAGAGAGATCAAAATTATTTGATCAGATCAAGCTGTCAGGAGTGTTCTTCATCGAGCTAGCACTCGAGATGAGTCAATTAGGATCAGGACCTCGTGTGGAGCATCCATAGAGGACAAATGCATATGTGGCTATGTCATGATGATCAGATCTACCTAATCATTAGATCGGTGGTGATTTGATTGTGGAGATCATCTACCCATGCAAGGTAACGTGTTCTAAACACGTAGCATAGTAAAAATTATTTTACTACTCATAGCCTTTTATTTTTGGATTTAATTGCATGCATATATTTTATATTAGATCCTAGTATTATAGAATTTGTAGATCAGATCTATAGCTTTTTAAAATTAATTAGATTAATTTTTATTTCTATTGTGATTAACTTTCGAAAAAATTTCAAAAATAGAACTAGAAATCCTGCATGCTTTCCATCATTTATTATATATCTAAAAATAATATTTAATATAAGTTCCATACATGATATTTATTTTGGTTTCTATATATAATGCATATTTATTTACAATACATTGATATATAATATAAGTTTCACATATGATTTAATTGCAGTATCATTATTTTTATGATGGATAAGAGGTGGATAAAGTTTAGTAAGTTCTCGCAAGAATATGAGGCTGCACTTCAAATATTTTATGATTTTGCTATAGAAAAATTTAAAGATCATGGACTTATCTAATATCTTTGTAAGAAGTTTGTGGGTGGGCCGTGGCTACCTCATCAAGATATAAATGATAATCTCACTATTTATGACTTTAAATCTAGTTATAAAATTTATTGAAATCAACATGGTGAGGACAGGCCGCAAGGAGGCGATCAACGTGATGAAAGAGTAGAATAAATAGTTCATGATATTTTTTCATTTGTTGACCATAATGATGGTATATCTACGTTCATGCCTGATCCTGTGGTTGGTGGAATGACAAATAGTGAGGATGTGAAAAAGATCCGCAAGTTGATGGGGGATGCTAATATTTCAGTGTATCCTAGATATGAAAAGATAGCAAAGCTTGAGTTTTTAATCTGATTGTATCATATGAAATACTCTAATGATTTCAGTAATAATGGAGAGAACTATAAACTAGAGCTTTTAGAGGATATTCTTTTGGATAATGCATAAATTCCAAAAAATAATTGTGAGGCATCGAAGATTATTGAACAGCTAGACTTTACTTACACCAAGATACATGTATGTCCTAATAATTGCATGTTCTATTGGGAGGGTGATGCCAATTGAAACGAGTGCACGAGGTGTAGTGTATCAAGATGAAAATAGAATAAAAATAGCACATCGATCTATGTACCTTAAAAGTTGATATGGTACTTTTCTTTGATTTTAAGACTATAAAAGTTGTTTATATTGGCAAGGATATTAAAGGACATGAGATGGCATGAAGAGGACCAAATAAAAGATGATGCATTGAGGCATCCAGCCAATGAAGAGGCATGATAGAAGTTTAATAAAATACATCCTGACTTTGCATAAGAGATATGTAATGTAAGGTTGGACTTGTCAAGCGATGGTTTCAACTCGTTCAAGCACATGAATACCACCTACAGTGTATGGTAGTGTTTATTCATGTTTACAACCTTCCATCATGGATGTGTATGAAAAATTCTTTATTTTCATGATAATGCTCATTTTTGGATCGATAGAGGTAGGTAATGATATTGACGTCTATTTGCAGCCTCTTATTACCAAGTTGAAATAGTTATGGAGCATTCAAGATATTTCAACTTTTGATGCTTTGTTGAATGAGTTATTTTTCATGTGTGCAGTGCTTCTATGAATAATAAATGATTTTTCTAGCTTATGCCTTAATATCGAGTTGGAGCATAAAAGGTGAGCTAGCATGTTCTATTTGTAAAAAAAATATCTGATCTAAAAGATTGACACATTGAAAGAGCCTATCTTTACGAGGCATCGATGTTTCCATCATCGAAATTATCCATACAGAAGGGATGCATGCTTCTTCAATGACACTGTTGAAGAAGATGAGGCACCTAGCTAGATGTCTGGGAGTGAAGTATTGAGAGAGTTGGATGGTCTTAGTGTTGAATTTACAAAAGATGATCTGATTGATGGTAAGAAGAGAAAGCATCGATCGAAGATAGATGACATACTTTAATTGGAGGGAAAAAAAGCATCTTCTTTGATTTGCCATATTGAAAGACAAACTTATTATGCCACTGCTTAGATATAATGCCCATTGAAAAGAATATATGCGAGCTTCTTTTAGCAACAATCTTGAACATTAAGGATAAGACCAAGGATGACTTGAATTTTTGATTGACTTGAAAGAATGAGGTATTGGGAGATCACTCCATCCGAAGCTGGTAGAAGGAGAATAGTGGAGGCTTCCTCATACATGCTATGTTATGAATGCCTCTGAATGGTCTATATTTTTTCGTGTATTGAAAAATATAAAGATCCCAGATGGGTATTCAAGCAATATATTAAAGTGTGTAAATAGTAAGGATGTCAAACTTGAAGGATTGAAGACTCTTGATTATCATATGTTAATATAGAAGTTGATCCCAATAGCTGTTCACCATGTGTTGTCAAAAAAATTAGAATGACTGTTATTCATCTTTACAACTTTTATAAAGATATTTGTGCAAAGAGGTTGCTTAAGAAAGATGTAAAGAAAATAAAGGCAAAGGTGGTAACTATATTATGTGATCTAGAGAAGATATTTTCATCACCATTTTACATAATGATGATGCATCTTACCATGTACTTTATAGGAGAAGTTGCACTTGAAGGCTTAGTATTCTATCGATGGATATATCATATCGAGAAGAATATTCAAATGCTGAAATCTTATGTAAAGAATATGAATCGCCCAAAGGGATTTATAATAGAAGGTTATTTAGATCAAGAGTTTATAGATTTTTATACCATGTACTTAAACAAGCTCGACACATGTCGTAACCAGCTAATAAAAAATTAGGATGATTTATATGAGTCAATTGATCCTGTATTTGAATCTATTCTATAACCAGATAGATTTTCCACTTCATACTGTCTCATTGATTTAAGCATTGAGGAAAGGGATAAGGCGCACCATTACGTGCTCTTCAACTATAATATTATTGAGCTGTACATAAGATGAATCACTCAGCCTTATTTATTTCATAATACTTAGAAGAAAATATCTTATTACACCTAAATTTGTTATTTGTGTATGCAACAAATACAAAAAGATTATAAGAGTAAAATACGATACTTTCTAAATATGTAGAAGAAAGAGAAAATGCACAGCAAAAAATTTTTTGAGTAGTTCAAAGATCATGTAAGTGAGTACATATGCTTATCTTGTGTATCTTATTTGAACATGTTTACTAATTAGATATCATCTTGTTAGATATGAAGATTACTGCTTGGTGATGTGAGCCCTAAAGTATATGCTCTTTTAATGAAACCTAATCATACCATGAGTGAGTACAAATAGTTCATCATTAATAGCTACAGGTTCAATGTTCACGGTCGGTCCATAATATGTTAATATAAAATAGTGGTGTGATATTAAGTGCCATCATTGGGTGTTATACTAGCTTGAGGGATTCACAACCTCGTATAAAGGATCTGAACTGTTATGGGATGGTAGAGAAGATAGTTAATCATCTTAGACTACTATTCTAAAGAAAGGATTGCATTGATAAAATGTGATTGATTTGACACCTTGTATCAGTTGGGGATGAAGACTGATGAGTATGGTTTTACTCTCATCAATATGCAATGCCATCTCCACACTGAAGAATCATATATACTTGCTTCCTAAGCTAGTCAAGTCTTCTATGTTAGTGATTTCTTAGAGTCTCAATGGGGTGTTATTGTAAGGATGGTGCCTAGGCACATGTTTGATGATACCGAGGTTGATGACGATGTTGGATCATGCATAAAAAGTGCTTCTCTAGGATAAAACTTACTTGGTGCTGTCAAGATCTCACATATATTTATCAGGAGCGATGGTGATGTCCATATTATAAATGCCACTAAGTAATGAGTTTAACATTCTAGCATAAATATTAGAATCTATTTATTGATGTTCTACTAATATTATTGTTGAACATGTTATATTGGTTAATGTTCATTAATATTGCATATCATGATGGCACCGAAATGCCATCTAGATTTCACCCCCGCCCCTCGATGGGCTATGCGGAGCTTCTCATCTAAGTCACAGCTAGAGCATACTCCATCTACCTCTGCATCAGTTTCAACTTCGACTGCCCAGGCACTAAAGGCGTCTACTTCATCAAAATTTAAGCCTCCACTATTAGCCATATCTCTAGCATATGTTCCATCCACCGATGAGTCTCCATTGACATCCACATTGCATGATCCTATGGCCAATGAGAGTAGATTTTTATTATATCATTTATTTATTTATATAGTTATTGTACACTTATATATTTGTATAATATATTTTTATTGCAAATGTATCATTCAGTAAGATATTTTGCTGTCCCATATGTATGCCGCATATGTGAAACCACCAGCATCAGGTCATGATGGAGTATGATTGGGAGGAGAGGCCAGTCGGGGCAACCGCATGGGAGATGCATTTTTTTCGGAGTGCTTGTGAGGCACTCCGATATTATTCCTGTTGTGCCTGTAAACTGACGAGTGATGGATATTGGCATCAAGGAGCAGGTGTGGGAGGAGATTTATTTAAGTATATTTTAATTATATATATGCATGTGGTACATTTATACAATGCTTGATTTAAATAATTTCATAATTGACTTCTGATATCTTTTTGCAAAGGTATGATTTTTTAGATCATGAGTGAACTCGAGATGCCCATCTACAGAAGATTGGTGAGTTATACTGAAACTACAAGATCAAGCTCCATAGAGAATGGCTCAGGCATCGATGGGATACTTTCGAGGAGCTTGTTTCTTAGATTTAGAACTATCCCCCCGAGTCAGTAAGAGGGATGGTTAGACATTGGAAGAGGCAGGAGTTTCAAGTTTAATTTTTAATTTTTTAATTTTTTAATACACTAATAATTATATTTAAATATTTTTTAAATATTTATTATTTAAATAGTTATAATTTAAATACTTTTTAGGCTGCCTCCTATTAGAATCAAAAGAATCGAGCGGCTCAAGAGTACATGCACACTCTCCGTCAGGAGTCTATGGCCAGTTGTGTGCATAAAGAGGCAATAAATTTTGAATTCTAGTTTATAAATTAAATTAATATTTTTTTATATATTTTTAATAAGCTGATCAATTATTATAATTGACGAGAGAGGGGATGATGCCCACCCGTAACGCTATCTTTCGATCTAACCATATGGACAAGAAAGGCAGGCCAATGAACGTCATGATTGGAAGGATCTTTGTAAGTAATAAATAGATTAGTATGATTAGTATTATAGCATTTCTTATGATATTTTATTTAAATTTATAATTATAGGAGTAGTTAGATGCACTTGTGAGTGAGGGTCTGGACACCTCTAGCCCCTATGATCATCTATCTCAAATCTTGGGGCCTAAGTACTCTAGAAGGATCCAATGCAAGCCTAGACTTACATTGATGAGCTATTGATCTGAGATGAACATCTCTTCATATGCTTCCAAGGACATTAGTTGGGAGCAGCTTGAGGAGGCATTAGTGCAGGCAGCTTAGGCTATGGAGTGAGCTATTTAAGCTGATGAGCACACATCTCAGTTATAGAGCATCGTGATCGTTATGGTGATGATGCTCTCCATGTGTTTTGGTGCTGATTTCACGAGCATTCATGACATGTTGGCAAGCACTTCAACTCCAACTCCTCCCACTCATGCTCCATTTTCTTTCGATGATGATGACTTAGATTTAGATTTAGCAAACTTTTGATATATTTTTTTCAAAAAATATTATAATAAATTTTATTTAGTAATAACATTTAAGTATTTTAGATATATTCTTGTATTATTCTTGTGTTATATATTAAATTATATTTATCAAATAAAAAATTTAAAAATTAAAAATCTATATTTTTTAATATTTAAAATCTATGACAGCGATTGGCAACCATTATCGTAGGCATGCCAACTACTGCCATAGATCGTGTATCAACTGCTGCCATAATCTATGGTAGCGGTTGTATAACCACTGTTATAGAACCTGTAGCATCGGTTTAACAACCGTTACTATATCAGGTAAAACAGTAGTTATTGTAACCACTACTATGGAAGCTATTGTAGCAGTTGATGAATCACTATTATTGATCCTATAGCAATGATTGATTAACTGCTGTGATAGTTTCACCTATAGCAGTGGTTAGTAAACTGCTGCTATACTGACCTACTATATTAGTTGTGATAACCACTGCAACAACTATTGCCATAGACCTACGATGATGGCTTCAATGGCATCAGTTGGATAGCCGTTGTAGTAGCCTATAATAGTGATTTTTTAATCTATGATGATGATTGTGAACTACTGCCATAGCCCTTCCATGTAGTAGTGTGTCGTTGAAGCTTTCTTTTAAGGATGCTTTGAATACTGATAATGAATGCCCTTTTTTCTCTTTAAATACACTTAGAAAGACCAAGAAAGAATTGAATGGGAGTGGGTGAACTTTCTTGGAAGCTATTCAATGCTTAACATGTTCTCTTTCTCATTAAACAATGCTAAACAATGTTCTCTCTTTTCTTTCTTACATTTTTTTATACTTTAATCATTCCTTTAAGGCTCAGATTGATTTGACCTTGATTCTAGCCATTTATGACCATTGGAGATGGAAAATAGCCATTGAAAAACTTTTCTGGATGAAGACAGACTTCTGCAAAGCTAGTATTGCACCTGTAAGACTTTGTCAAGCTGGCTAAAATTTGTTGTTGGATCAGCTTGAACAACATTTCTTTATAAACCATCATTCTGTCCCACTAAGAGAGTAGGCTTGGATTTGCATCGGATTGGCTCAAATGGTAGACTTGAAAAATAATTTTTCTATTGACTTAAGAGAGCTGGCTTGAGTATTGCTTCGAGCTGGCTCAAACAACAGAATCCAAAAATAGTTTTTCTGCCATCTTGAGAGAGTTGGCTCGAATTCATCATGAGCCAGCTCGAATTCATCATGAGCTGGCTCGGTTGCTTGCTAAGCCAAAGTATCAAGGATATGCTATGTCAGAGCTAGCTCGATTCTTGGATGGGTCGGCTCAATTTTTTTTTAGTTGATTTTTCTTATGCTGAAATTCTTCAAAAATAGTTTTACTTGACTCAATTAATCTTCAATCAAATATGGAGTCTTTCAACAGCCTTTTTTTTCTACAAAAAATAATTTTTGATATACTTGAAAAAATGTTAGTATAAAAATTATGCTTAAAATCATTCTTGAGAATAACAATCTTCTTCTTTTTGATGATGACAAAACATTGAGCATATGATAATACATATATCAAAAGAAATTGTTTAAAGTGAAGAGATATACAATATAAATGTAATGAAGTTTTACATTTTAATATACACAAGTAATTTCTAATTTGATAAGCGATATGTAAGAGTTGTATTTTTTTACAAAGTCAAGATGTATAGATTTTTCATTAGCTCACCCTTGATGAATGCTTTTTATGAAATTTATATGGGTAGAAAATTTTGAAGATTCTTAACCTTTAATAATATCTCAATTCATCTATTGACATTTTAATTTAATTAATGTTTTAGTTAATATCCCAATCAATTAAAGTTTATAATATGCTCAAATAGTCCTTCCCCCCTTTTCATCAAGATCAAAAAAGAACATTCAATAGAGTAATACAAGCAGTATAAATAGTATAAACATTTGATATAATTAAGCTGACATAAACATTCATTGATAGATGATAGTCATTACATGTTTGTATTGTTTACAAAAGGATACCAACCAAACAATACAATATTTGATTACATTTCAAAATATAAAAGAAAAGATTAAAGCAAAATAAGATAAAAACTAGGTTCGAAGATGGCTATTTCTCATGTGAGGAGGGAAATTCAATGATAGGATCAGAGGAAGATGAGAAAGATGCAAATTATTTGCTTCCGGTTCTTGCAAAGGGCCCGGGCAAGAAGTTGGGAAACCAGTGTCAGATCTAATAGTGGCACTAAAGGAGGGTCTGATAGAAGATGGGTGAGGCTGGCTGGGGGAGGGTCTGGGCTGAGAGGAAGGAGGGAAAATCCGAGAGGCTACGTCACCAAGTTTTGCTTCAACTCTCCGAAGTGCAGTGATGATGACCTCTACGCTGCCATGCCGAGTAATAACTAGCTCTTTAACTCTTCAAGCAATTTTGGCAGCTTTCCTAGTCAATCGCTTAATCTGTCCAAAAGATCCATTCTTCTCCTTTTCTAAAATTTCCAACATCTGAGATAGGTTACTAATTTGCTGGCTGAGCATGTCAATCTATCCCTCGGATGAAACTCTCTGCTCTAGACTCTGAGTGATTTGTAGTTTAAGATCTGAGAATATGTCTTCAATTTTCTTAGATAACTACTCTACAACCAACTCCATAATTCTATCAGCAGAGAAACTATGAATCATAGTAGGAATATGAAGGGAAATAGAGGATCTAGTGTGAGGATTCCAACCACTAAAGCAAGTGTCGGTGCTGGTATAGGCGATGTGGTGCAGTAGTAGGTACAGGAGAGAATGGCCCAGCAAAATCTAAAGGAGAGGAAGATGATCCAAAAATGTGAGGGTGCACTCCTTCAATCTCTCTGACCCATACACCATTTTCATTTTTGAATTTCATCTGATGAAGAGATTGAATGATGTAATAGTCAGTGTGAGTGAGGGACTTGCAATCTTCACATTCCAAGTCAATCCCTGCATCAGTGTATACCATGCTGTAGGGCAAGTAGGCTTTTCCTTTTGATCTGCCAGTTGTGCTCTTGATCTACTCGATCATCATGAAGGATAGGTTCATCGTAGTCCCTTCAACTAAGTGAACCATCACAGCTAAATCTCTTAAAGATATCTAGTCAAATCTTCCAATTCTAGGGAAAAAGATCCTGCATAACATGCTGTAAAGAAGCTTCAGTTCTACAGACAGAAGATTAGCATTATAAACATCTCAATTATCCATATTATCTCTAGCTAAAAGCTTTCTCATTCTCTCAAAGTCATTTTCTAGCTCAGCAATCTGAATTCTAGCATATGGCATTTGCAAGATATGCCCTAACCTTCTTTGATCTGAAACTATCTCTGTTCTTTTCACTATTGACCAAATAGAATCAGAATCAAACTTCAAATTCTCAAAATATTTCCTTACAAGGTGGGGATAAGTGGGTACATTTAGTGAGAAAATCTTTTCCCAACCTCGTTGTCAAATCCAAGATCCAACCCAAAATTTTTTTTTATCTAAGAACTCAAAATTGACCTTTCTTCCTATGGTAATTGTTCATGATGCCATAAAAGGTCGATTCGGAGAAGCAGAGGGTGTAGAGCTCGCTTGTTGCCTCTTTTTCTTTGAGCGGACATTGTGTTGTTCTGTTATATGGTGCTTCTTCATGACTGCTATGTGGGTTTTGGATGCCATTGCTTGTATTCCCATAGATTAGGAAGATAAAATGGAGAAGGAATGGGGTTTTAGAGGGTTTAGGAACAGAGCCAAGGGATGGTTAAGGTGGGGCAAGCTTAGAATGTTGAATAGGATTTTAGAAAAGTCGGGCGGTTTTAAATAAAAACTAGGCCCCTGATCGTCGAGTAGGCTTAAAGCTCTATTCTGGTCAGCTCAATAGCTGAGCTAGCTCAAAAGTATAATTGAGCCAACTCGAGCCACATAAAAAATCTGAATTTAATTCAATTGAATTTTTGAGGAAAGTATGGATTAAGCCAACCAATACATGAGCAAAAAGGATATTGAGGTGAATTTTCATTTATAAAGGATTACACATTCCTAACTCACCTCTAATCACATTAAATCTATCTTTATTCAATGGTTTTATAAAAATATCAGCTAATTAATTTTTAATTAAAATAAATTCGAGTATAATATCACTATTTTGAACATGATCTCTAATAAAGTGATGCCTAATTTTAATATATTTTATTCTTGAGTGTTGAATCAGATTTTTAGTTAAGTTAATGGCACTTAAATTATCATATTTTAAAGATATTTTATTTTGTTCAATGATATAATCCTTAAGTTGTTGCATAATCCAAAGAAGTTATGCCCAATAACTTTCGACTATAATGGGCTCGACTTCGATCGTGGACAATGTTATCAAATTTTGCTTTTCACTAAACCAAAAGATTAAGTTTAACCCAAGAAATTGATGTATCAGAGGTACTTTTTTTTTTCAATTCTATAACCTCCATAATCAGCATTAGAATATCTAATTAAATTAATTAAGATTTGCTTAGAATACCATTAGCCTAAGTTCTATGTTCCTATCAAGTATCTTAAGATTCTTTTAGCAGCAACCATATGAGATTCCTTAGGATTTGGTTGAAATCTAGCATATATGTAAATACTAAAGAGTATGTCAGGTCTACTAGTAGTTAAATATAGTAGAGAGCCAATCATAACTCTATAAAATTTTTGATTGATACTCTTACCATATATATCTTTATCCAATCTACATGATGGGCTCATGGGTGTGCCAATTACCTTTGCATTCTCCATCCCAGACTTTTTTAATATTTCTAGAATGTACTTGGTTTGGAAAAGAAGAATTTTTTCTTTTGTTTGTTTGATTTGAAGTCCAAGAAAAAATGTTAGCTCCCCCATCATGCTCATTTCAAATTCAACCTGCATTAACTTAGCAAATTCTTGGCAAAGAATTTTATTAGTAAAACCAAAAATAATATCATCCACATATATTTGAACAACTCATAGATCTGATTTCTTTCTTTTCAAAAATAATGTAGTATCTACACTACCTCTAGAAAAATTATTATTAAATAAAAATTTACTTAGTCTATCATACTATGTTCTTGGTGCTTATTTTAAACCATAGAGTACTTTATTAAGTTTGAAAATATAATTTAGGAAAGCATGATTTTTAAAACCTAGTGGTTATTCCACAAAAACTTTCTCAATAATAAAATTATTTAGAAATATACTTTTTACATCTATTTGATATAATTTGAAATTTATATAATAAGCAAAAGTAAGTAGCAATCTAATGGCTTCTAATCTAGCTACAGGTGCATAAGTTTCATTAAAATTTATTCATTCTTCTTGATTATATCATTTAGCAACCAGTCTTGCTTTTTTCTTATTACATTATCATTTTCATCTAGTTTATTTCTAAAAATCCATTTAGTGCTAATAATTGGGTGATTAAGTGGGCTTTCAACTAATGTCCAAACTTTATTTCTTTCAAATTAGTTTAATTCCTCTTGCATAGTAATTAACCAATTAGGATCATTTTTAGCTTCTTTAATAGTTTCAGATTCTATTTGAGAAACAAAAGCAAGATAATCATGATTTTCTCTAAAAGTATATCTAGTTCTTACACTTAAAGATGGATCACCAATTATAAGATCTTTAGGATGATTATGGGCATACCTCTATTCTTTGGATAGATCTTGATGTTTTTGGTTCATACCTTCTTCTTGGATTTTTTCATGGTTATTATCATTTGATTGTCCTTCTTCATTATGATCGGATTTGTTCTTCAAGTTAAGCTTTTTTACTTCCTTTTCTAGGCTCCCTGCATTATCATCAAAATTATCTTTCTTTCTCGATGATAGGTTGTTTGTTTCATCAAAGACAATATGAATTGACTCTTCAACAACTAAGGTGCATTTATTGAAAACTCTGTATGCTTTGCTTGATGTGGAGTATTCAAGAAAGATATCCTCATCAAACTTAGCATCAAACTTTCCAAAGTTGTCTTTTTCATTATTCAAAATAAAATATTTACATCTCAATACATGAAATTAGTTAATATTAGATTTTCTTTCTTTCCAAAGTTCATAAAGAGTTTTTTTGAGAATGGATCGGATCAAAACATGATTTAAAATATAGCAAGCAATATTTATAGCTTTAGTCCAAAAATATTTTGGAAGACTTTCTTCACATAACATAGTTCAAGCCATTTCTTCCAAAGTTCTATTCTTTCTTTTAACAACATCATTATGTTGAGATATTTTTGAAGCTAAAAAATTATATTCTATGCTATTCTCATTATAAAAAGTTTCAAAATTTTAATTTTTAAATTTAGTACCATGATCACTTTGGATTTTAATAATTATAGAGTTCTTTTTATTTAAAACTTTTCTATAGAATTTTAAAAATATAGAAAATACTTTATCTTTGTATGTTAAAAATAAAATCTAAGTAAAGTGAGAAAAATTATCTATGATCACAAGTCTACATTTCTTTCCTCCTAGGCTTGTAGTCCTAGTAGGTTCGAATAAATCCATATGAATCAATTCAAGAGGTTTAGAGGTTAAAACTATATTTTTGGATTTGAAACTCTTCTTAATTTATTTACCAAATTGACATGCATTTCAAAGATGATCATTTTCAAAGTTTAATTTAGGCAAACCTTTAACTAAGTCTATTGTAATCAGTTTTGGTAAAGTCTGTATGCTTGTATGACCTAACCTATGATGCCATAGTCAAGTAGTTTTTTTGATCTTAGAATCTTTAGCAATAAGGCATTAGCCACTCTTTATGTCTATCTCATTAAGATCAACTATGTAGATATTGCCACGCCTATGTCTAATGAACTTGATACTATCATCAAAGGGACTAGTGACTATGCATAAAGATGATTCAAATAGTACTTTGAAGCCTTTGTCACATAATTGACTTATGCTTAATAAATTATGCTTTAAACTATCAACAAGTAAAATATTCTCAATAAAAGTGGAAGGAGTAATTTTGATTTTACCAATTCTAATGATTTTTTCTTTGCCATTGTCACCAAAGGTTACCACTTCTCCATCTTTTTTTCAAGGGTGATAAATTAATTTTTGTTACTTATCATATATCTTGAATAGCCGTTGTCTAGATATCAAGCTCTTTCATTTTCATTGGCTGCAAGACATTCCTACAAAATATCAAGTGGCTAATTTAGGTACTCAAATCTTCTTAGGTCTTTTAGGATTAGTATTTATGGTTCTCTTTGAAATCTAAATTTTCTTAACTATATTTCTATCTGCTTTTCCTAAGTTGCATGCATACGCTTTATGTCCTACTCTACCACAGCTGAAGCAAGTAATGTGTGAAATGGAATGTGATGATGATGAACAAGTGTAGAGATTTTTTAAGAACTTTTGTTTCTATTAGATGTATGCCCTAAAAGCCAGATTGGCCGACACATATAATACTTTCTATAGACATAATTTATAAATTTTAATTTATAAATAAAATCTAGGTTATTTTTCTCAATCATATTTGTGTTAATTGTATCTGTGATTTATTCATTGATTTAATGGGTATGATAAAACATATTCTTAATAATTCAAAATTTGAAATGTGTTATCATAATTAACTCATAAACTGCTCTCGATCATAGGATCATCACAAGAATGGTGATCGATCTGAAAGATTAGTGTACGATCATCTTTTTAGGATTGATATATCTTGAATCTATGATGTAGAGACATCAAAGTAAAAGTACAGATGCTTGTTGAGAATAAGGGTACTGAGCATAAACAACTTCGAGTAGTCATAAGAAAGTTTACCTTCTCACTAATGACTTGCTTGTTGCTATAGTTGTATATCAAGTTCTCTGATCTGAGGTGCATCGATAGTTCACTTTGAGGGTGTTATAGTTTGACTACATCATAACTCGATCTCCTAGTCATATGGAACCTTAAGGTGTATGTTGGCTATAGCATGTTCATTATAGGAATTGGATTACACCAAGATAGGATCTATCAACCTAGGTAGAGGAGTAGTCCTATGTAGAGTTGTCAATGGGTTGGGTCCAGACCTGAGACCCATGGATATTTATCCAATGAATCTGGATCTGGTACTAGCATTAGACCTGTTTATCCAAACCCGAACTCAGATCCAATAAACCATAATATAAATGGATAGGATCTGGATATTTAGTATCCAAACTCAATAGACCTAAGACCCAAATGATATAATATAATAATATATTATATATATTAAAAATATTTTGATCCATTAGATCTATGATCTAACGACCTAAAATCTTTAAAAGGAAAGAAGCCCTAATTAGATCCCTCTCTCCCTCTCTGTCTTCCTCTCTTAGAATCTCTCGACAGTGCCTCTCAGCCCTCTCCCTCCCCTCCTCTCCCCCTCTAATGGGGCAGTAGCTGCCTCTCCCTCTCCACCATGAGATCTACTCATCAGTGGCCAAACCCTAATGTCAAGACCGTGGATAGAGGAGATCTGGGCCACCTCTCCCCCTCCATCGCTCTACGCCCCCTCCCTCTATGGCATCTCCATAGCCATCCGGCATCCAGGCTGCCTCTCTCCCTCTGCCGTGGCTCCATGGATCTTCCCTCTATGGTGTCCCACCACCTCTCCCCCTCCACCATGGCTCCGTCGCTCTGCAACCCCTCCCTGCGGCATCTCTACTGCCTCTCCCCTCCACGACCCCTTCCTTTGCAGCATCTCCACCACCTCTCCCCCTCCACCATGGCTCCATCGTTCGTGGCCCGTCCCTCTGTGGCATCTCCACCATCTCTTCCCCTTCGCCATGATCAGGTATCTCTTTTCCCCTCTGTGGCATCTTCGCCACCTCTTCCCCTCCCTTTGTGGTTATTCTAGGGATTCTTTTCTCTTTGCTTGATTCAAGTTATTAAAAAGAAATGTCTAGTAGGAGTTTTTATATCTAATAAACTTGGGTGGGTTAAGTTCTTCCTTCCATCAAAAAGTAAAAAATTAAAAATGAAAAGCAGAACTAGTAGGGATTCTTTCTTGCAAAATCAACATGTTGCTAAAAGACTCTTCATATCTTTTTTTAGTCACTGCAATCAATAGAATATTTTTGTTTGAAAAGTTAGGAATCTTATGGAGTCACTAAATTGTTTTACTTTGTCTACAAACATGTGATTGGTTGCTATAGCTTTTAAGAAATATGGGATGCTATATTTCATAACACTCAAAGTCTGGTTTTGCTTCAAAATAATACTAAAAGCTGATCGAGCATCCCAACAGACTTGAATAAGTTTCAGTAGGTATGCTTGAGAGCCTTGCATAGCTAAATAATCTGTCAAATATGTATTGTCCCCCTTTCCTTCTAAGAGAATGCAGAAAGGAGAAATGCAACATTCAATATGAGGGTTTGCTTACAATTGGACAGATAGGAGAATTGTTTATGTTATCTTCCACATTGTCTCAGTATTTACATTTTTCTGAACCATGTTTTCAAAGTGTTCTTGTATAATTGTTTATGTTATACCAACGCAAAATCATTTTAATGTCTCCCTTATATGATTTATTTTAAATTTTAAAAAATATCAAGTGCTGAATATTTTAATGTTGAAGTTTAATAAAGTGTAAGCACACCTATGGAGCTAATTGAGGATGAGACAACTACATCTATACACAACTACATTGCTGGTGATAAAAGGAAGTTGATATCACCGGTATGGAATGATTTTACTAAGGTTAAACATCAAATGGTAATGACATTGCTAGATATAATTGGTGTAAGAAGGAACTTTGTGGTGATAGTAGTAAAGGAATTAGTCACTTGAGAAAACATCTTAACACATGTGTTTTTAGAAAAAGGAATGATGGAAGAGTTGTACAACAATCAATTACTATAGTTAAAGGCTTTTGTGATAAGGCAGTTTACAAGTTTGACCTGAAAAGAGTAGAAGAGATTTGGCAAAAATGATTATTAAGCACAACTACTCTTTTAACATGGTTCAACATGAGTTTTCTAAATAATTTTGTGCTGAATTGAATCCAAATTTTAAGCTTGTAAGTCACAATACAATCAAGAGTGATAATTGAATATTTACATGGAGGAAAAGAGGAAGTTATATGATTATTTTGATACACTTTCTTTTAGGATTGCCTTTACTACTGATATATGGACTTCTGATCATTCAAAAATTACTTATGCATGCTTGACTACACATTATATAACTGATGTTTGGGAATTGAAGAAAAAAATCATTGCATTCAAAAAGATTCCACATCCACATGAAGGTAATGTAAGATATGTGTGCCCTAGAAGCTAAATTGGCTGATACTTGTAATACACTTCTAAGAAAAAAATTATAATTTTGACTATAAATAATAAAATAAATTATTTTCTATCATAATGTGTATTTGAAAGTATCTGTGATACATCCCTTGAGTTAATGGTAATGATAGTTCATATTTTCAAGAGTTGAAAATTTAAGACATAAATTTTCATTATTAACTTATAAAATGCTCTCGATCGTAGGATCATCATGAGGATGGTGATTGATCCGAAAAGTTGATGTATGATCGCTTCTTTTGGATAGATAAGTCTTGAGTCTACGGTGTAGAGACACCAAAGTGAGAGTACAGATACTCATTAGAGAATGAGGGCACTGAGCGTGACCACCTCGAATAGTCAAGAAAAAGTCTATCTTCTAGTCGATGACTGGATCGAAGCTGTAGTAGTATGTCTGGTTCTTTGATCTGAGGTACATCGGCAGTTCATCTTAAGGGTGTTATAGTTTGACTACACCATAACTTGATCTTCTAATCATTTAGAATCCTGAGGTGTATGTTGGCTATAGCATGTTCATTGTAGGAATTGGATTGCACCAATAGGGGATCTATCTATCTTGGTAGATAAGGAGCAGCTCTATGATGATCATGAGAATCAAGTCCATAAGCCCATGGCCATGGTAGAGTGAAATAATAGAAAGAGTTTCTATTAGATTTTTCACATTGGACTTGATTTGAATGATTAATTCATATGACGGATATTAGGATTTGATGAGAGCACCTTAATCCTAATCCGATCGAAATTCAAGATAGAGGAACTTAATCACATAGGTAACTGCACCAAGAGGTTCACTTTCAGTTCTGATGGGTTGCCACCATATGCTACTAGGTGTCACTGATGGATTTTGGGAGCAATTAGAATGATTTGGATGATCGATCATACTAGTTGTTTGAATCAAAAAAGTTCTAATCCATCGAAAGATGTTTCGATGATGTCGATGATAGAGATCATGACATATCCCATTACCATATAGAACTAAACCTAACTGGATCACATAAATAAGGATCTGGATATTATCAATTAGATTAACCCAGTTCAATTGATTTGAATAAGATTCAATTAGGTTCAAGAAAATCATGCTAGCACACGATTGAGCCTAATATTCTCTTTTAACAATCATTAAAGCTTGTCTCGACTGAGCCAAATGTGTTTGGACTCACTCAGGAATCTATACTTGAGATAAATTTGAGACAACATCTACCATTTTCTATCACTTGCTAAATCTTATCTTCGGACATTGATCAAATATTGATCCTAGACACTTAGACATCTGCCCATATGTCATGCACCCATAGGAGAGAACCTGGGGACTTGTCCCCCTGCTAAAAAATAGACAAAAAAGGGGTGCACGCCTAGGGAGGCATGCACCCCATGAGGATAGATGGAGTCTCCATGAGGATAGAAGATGGTCCCATACAGATGGAACTCCAGTTGCTTCAAAGGATTAAATTAGGTGGTGCCAAGAAGACTTGTTTGACTCAATCTTGGCACCATCTAAGGAGAGTTTTGAGGGTCTCTAATCTGATTGAATCAAATGATGTCATCCCATCAATCAGATTTAGATCTGATTACATAAAGGGTTGTGATTGGCTAGGATGATGTGGCACTGCATGGTGCAGCAGGGTCTATATACACCCTGTCTTCGTCTAGAATTTAATTCTTCTGCCTTTAGCCCATGCCACATAGCCCCTCTCCCTCCTTCTCCATGCCACCCTCTGGTCCTCTCTCTCCTCTCCATGCCCTAGGGATTTTGGGCATGAAGAAGGTACGATCCAAGCAAGTGAAAGGCGCTAAAAAAAGAAGGCAGCACTACTGTAAGAGACAACGACTGTTCTTTAAAAGCCATTTTGAAGACCTTCAAGATCAGATCTAGATTTAATTTTTGGAGGATTGATTGAGAAGGAGAAGATCTTCAGATCCTGTCTGAGTGGATATCGGTAGAGGTCAGGCACTTGCATGGCTACATCCAGAACCTCAGAAAAATATCAAAATCATCATAGGATAATTGGATTATCCAAAATAAAGATAAAATTAAATTAGATTTAATATTATTATTATTATTATTATTATTATTATTATTATCAGATCAATAAGATTAGATCTAAGGAGTCTTAGATCTAATTAGGATCTTAGAAAAAAATTTTTTAAAATATCCCTCCTGATCCAATTAGATCTGAACGAACTTGACTCCAAAAATATGAATTTTTTCTCAACTAGTACCAGAGCCAGGTTCCATAATTTATTAGATCTAATTTTATTTTATTTTTAATTTGATAATTAGATAATTTTAGATGTCACATTAGATGTGATTAGATCTAAAATTAAAAAATTAAATAATCTAGATCTAAGATGTATGAGATGCATGACTAGACTAGGAATAGAATTATTCTATGTATAGTCTAGCATGATCATAATTTTAATTTAATTAATTATAATTTTTAAATTTATTTATTTATTATTTTTTAATATTATAAATATTATAATTAAATTTAAAAAATAAAAAATAAATTTATTTAATTTATTCATATGAGATATGATAGATGCATATTTAGACTAGTTGTAGAATAGTTCTACAAAATTATCTAGAATAAATTTTAATTTGATATGATCAAATTTAAATCTTATTTTTTAGATATTTATGAGATAATTTAGATCTAAAAATATGCATGATATGATACATGAGATGTATGCAAAATATATTTTTAGTTAGATTAATTTATATATATATGATATATGATGTAGATCTAACTAGTTTTATAGATTTATCATGTTTCTGATTAAGGTGTTCTCCTTGACTGTCCGATCATAAGAATAAAGTGGGATTTAAAGGCCCTCTCCTTTTATTCGATGGAATGTTCTTATGGTGTGTAGGGGTGCTGCGCGTTCGTCCTTAATCAGAAACTAAAAATTTATTTTTTGCAAAATCCTAGATCCTAAAATCCTATGATTTTATATACATGTTTTGTTTATGAATTCTAAACTTAATTAAGAATTAAGATTATAAAATATATTAGATCTAAAATTAAAAATTTTTAGACCTAAGATATATTCATAAAATTGGGTTCGGGCTTGGGTAGCTCAATTAGGTCTAGCGGTTGATCAAACTCAAATCAAGAGTTGGTTAGGTGGGATCAAGAGTACTTAAATTGATCAGCCTAATAGGATTAAGTCTGGGTCAAGATCGAGTCACATGAGTGATCGATCAAGTTAAGACCTAATTAGGCTCAGTGGTTAGAGTCTGGATTGTAGGCTAATCTGATTGGTTCTGGCTCAATAATTTGGTGTCTAAGAAAAGTTTGGCAGATATAATCGATTGATTTTTAATTGAGAGCTACTCGACTCGAATGCATTCTTATCGAGTTAATGGCATATCCCTTCCATCGGTCTTACTTACCTGGCCATATTTGTTGGCTCAGTCCTGATCTAAGGTGGCTAATAATCCGAGCTAACCCATGCCACTAGGTTAGTCATAATGGTTATGAGCTATGTCAAGTCAAGTTTAAAGAGACCTAAATCAAATCTTTCTAAGAAAAGATTAAGTCTAAGATCTTCCACTATTGTAGATGTGCGGGTCCTTCTCGGGGTTGATTGTTCTTGGCTGATCATAGTGGTTCAATTACACCAAAAAGATGCAATCATGTTTATTAGGCATTGGATGCTACAGACTGGAGGATGAATTGGGCTTAATATTTTGGATACGGTGAGAGACCCAATTAGAAATTCAATCTGTGCAAATGATGGATCTGACTTAACAAAGAAGTGGATCAATATTCTGAGCATGGTGAGATTCACGAATTAGAGACCAAGCTGGGTGCACCATGATTAGAGAATTATTGGATAAGAGTTGTTCACTCATTGGCTAATCCATCATCAATAACTATTAGGTAAGGTGATGAGTCAGTTGGTGGGACTGCACCACCAACTAGAAATCAGTAATCATGAAAATTTTTGCATCTCTGTAGAGGAAGTGTAGAGATCTAAGAAAATAGTGGAAGCTAATTTATTTAAAAAATTAAATTTTTAAATAAATTGATCAAGTCTTAACTATAAAATCTAATTAAAAACTTTGACTCTCTACAGAAAAAAAAGAATGTCTGCATCCAACCCACTAGCCCATATCCTGGACACTCATGGACTGACCAGATCTAATTATAAGGATTGGCTTTGAAACTTTAAAATTATTTTAGGTTTTGAGAAGTTGACTCATGTATTGGATCAGGATCCTTCCATCTTACCAGCTCATCCATCTGCTGAACAGAGAGCGTATCTTGATAAGTGGATGGATGAAGATAATAAGGCCAGATACTATATGTTAGGCTCGATGTCTGATGAGCTTTAATGCCAACATGAAGATATCAAGACTGTCCGCCAAATGTTAGCTCAACTGCAAGAGTTGTTTGGTGAACAGAGTCGTGCAGCCAAATATCAGATTACTAAATGACTATTTAAGGCTAAAATGTGTGATGGACAGTCAGTCCAAGATCATTGTCTGATGATAATCAAAGACTTGAAAGAGCTTGAGAAGCTCGGAGTGAAGTTAGACCAGGATCTACAGAATGATATAATTCTATAATTCTTGACTGATGCGTATGGGCAATTCATCATGAACTACCATATGCAAAAAGTTTAGGATACTCTAGCCAAGCTTATGAATATGCTGGTTACTGCTGAGCTTTCTATAAAAGATTCTAAAGGCTCAGTACTTGCTATGGAATGGACTTCTTCCAAGAGAAAGTCTTTTAGAAAAAAAAAGAAGTCTATGAAAAGACAATAGATGGAAGGTGGAAAGAAAAGAAAGACAAAGATGAAGAAGAAGACCACTGATGAAGAAAAGTATTTCTATTATAATACTGATGGCCACTGAAAGTAAAACTGCCCTACATATCTGGCCACCTTAAAAAATAAGAAGAAGATAGATCCTTCTAGAGGTATGCTCGTTATTGAATCTAACCTTACGATTTTTTCTGCATCCAATTGGATGCTTGACTCTGGTTCTAGTGCTCATTTGTGCACTTTCATGCAAGATTTTGAGGATAGTAGGAGATTGAGGGATGGTGAGATGATTCTACGCATCAGAAATAGAGCAAGAATTGCTGTTGTGGCCATGGAAACCTATCTTCTTTGACTACCGTCTGGCTTAGATTTAGTACTTAAGGATTATTATTATATGCCTGCTGCAAGCAAAAATTTGATTTCTATTTCATGTTTAGCACAAGAAGGCTATGTAATTAGTTTTCTTAAGGACCATTGTAATATTCTTTATGAAAGAAATAAAATTGCAAGTGATTTTTTTATTAACGGTCTCTACCAGTTACATATTGATGTATCTATTCTTTAATATCGAGCAAAATGTGAATGCCATAAGATCAAAATGACCTAGGGATAGTCCAAATGATAGGTATCTATGGCACCTAAGGCTAGGTCATATAGCAGAAGATAGGATTAACAAATTAAAGAAAATCGAGCTATTGAGTCCATTGACTTTTGAGTCATATCCAATTTGTGAATCATGTCTTCATGGCAAAATGACTAAGCTCCCTTTTGTAGGACATGGGGAAAGGGCCATGGAACTACTTGCCCTAGTACATACTGATGTGTGCGGCCCATTTGATGTGCCGGCTAGAGGCAACTTTGACTACTTCATAACCTTTATCGATGATTTATCTCGGTATGGGTATGTGTATCTTATGAGACATAAGTCTGAAGCCTTTGAAAAGTTTAAAGAAATTCAGACATGAAGTTGAAAAGCAAACTGAAAAACCCATTAAGGTTCTTCGATCAGATCGAGGAGGTGAATACCTTAGTCAAAAATTTTTGACTATCTCAAGCAAAATGGCATAGTCTCTTAATGGACTCTACCTTGGAAATACCTCAACTCAATGAAATTTCAGAATGGAGGAAAGGATCCTATTAGATATGGTCCTAATCCATGATGAGCTTCACAGACCTTCCTGATTTTCTTTAGGGACATAGTCTGTTAACTGCTATATATTTACTGAATAGGATTCTCTCTAAAACTATTCCTACCATACTATATGAGATATGGCATGGTAAGAAACCAAGTCTGAGTCATCTCAGAATTTGAGATTGTCCGGCTCATGTCAAAAGACAACAAGCGGATAAATTAGACTTTAGGTCCTTTAGAGCTCGATTCATAGGATATCCTAAAGAGTCATTAGGATATTATTTCTACATTTCAGAAGATCACAATGTAATTTGTGAGTCGGCATGCCATCTTTCTTGAAAAATAGTTTATTCAAGATGGTGGCAATGGAAAGTAGATCAAGCTTGAGGAGAAAATCTCACAGGAGCAACGAGCTAAGGATCCTATGGAATCAAATCAAGTTGAGCCAATACAATCACTACCTCCTCCACCTCGTAGATCAGAAAAAATTTTCCATCCCCCTGAAAGGTACTTAGGTACTATTTTAGAGGAAGTAGAGAAAATGTTCCTCGTAGGTAATGGGGTTCATGGTGATGATCCCAAAATCTATGATGAGGCGATATCGAATATCGACTCCAAAAAATAGTTAGAGGCAATGAAGTCAGAAATTGACTCGATGCACTTAAATCAAATCTGAATCTTGGTAGATCCACCAGAAGGTATAGTACTTATTGGGTATAAATAGGTCTACAAGAGAAAGATTGGTGCAGATGAAAATGTGGAGACATTCAAAGCTAGATTAGCGGCAAAAGGATATAGTCAGCACGAAGAAATTGACTATCTGGATACCTTTTCGTAATAGCCATGCTAAAATTCATCCGCACATTGCTTGCTATTGCAGCCTATTTCGATTATGAAATATGGATTCTTAAATGGATACTTTGAGAAAGATATCTATATGGAACAGTCATTAAGTTTCATATCCAGTGATGTTGATCATAAAGTATGCAAGCTGCAAAGGTCCATATATAGACTTAAGCAAGCATCTCAGAGCACTCGTTTTAATGATGTGATCAAATTATTTGATTTCATCAAGAATGAAAAAAAATCATGAATTTCAAAAAGATCAGTGGGAGCGCTATTATCTTTCTCGTACTGTACGTAGATGATATCCTTCTTATTGGAAATAATATTTTCATATTGATCATAGTTAAAATGTGGTTATCTAAAGAATTCTTCATGAAAGACCTAGGAGAAGTATCCTTCATTCTAGGAATTAAGGTCTATAGAGATAGACCGAATAGGATGCTAGGTCTTTCACATAAGATGTACATAGAGGAAGTGCTAAAGATGTTTAGCATGAAAAACTTTAAGAGGAGATTAGCACCCTTCAGACATGGCATTCATCTCTCCAAAAAAATATGTCCCAACACACCTGAGGAGATTGAACACATGAGCAAGATCCCTTATACTTCAACAATAGAGAGCCTCATGTATGCCATGTTATGTACACGACCTGATATAGCCCATGCTGTGAGTGTCACGAGCAGATATCAGTTGAATCCAGATAAAGAACACTGAACTTTTGTGAAATGTATCCTTAAGTACTTGAGAAGAACTAAGGATATGATGTTGGTTTTTGGTAATGGAGAACTCCAAGTCCAGGGATATATAGACTCGGATTTTATGTTCGATATAGATGATCGAAAGTCAACATCAGGGAGTCTATTTGTGTGTAATGGTGGTGCTATCAGTTGAAAGAGTTTCAAGCAAACAGTGATAGCAGATTCCACCATGAAAGTAGAGTATATCGCTGTGTCAGAAGCTGCAAAGGAGGCATTCTGATATAAGAAGTTCACCATAGAGATCGGAGTGATGCCATCGGATGCCATTCCTCTGTGCTGCGATAATAATGGTGCCATAGCCCTTGCAAAGAAGCTAAGATCTCATCAAAAATTCAAGCACATCGAGCGGCAATACCACCTCATCCGCGATTACCTTAAGAAAGGTTACGTCAAGGTCAAAAAAGTCGACTCCGCAGACAATGTGGCAGACCCACTTACAAAGTCGTTGGATTAGCAGAAGATCGAAGCCCACCTTGAGAAGATGGGACTTAGATTTATAGCCAATTGACTTTAGATTAAGTAGAAGTTTGTTAGATATGTGTGCCCTAGAAGCCAAATTGGCTGATACTTGTAATACACTTCTAAGGATAAAATTAAAATTTT
The DNA here is from genome assembly GCA_006176705.1 of Cocos nucifera. Lineage (NCBI taxonomy): Eukaryota > Viridiplantae > Streptophyta > Magnoliopsida > Arecales > Arecaceae > Cocos > Cocos nucifera. The sequence goes on from QRFJ01000167.1 coordinate 742,640, forward strand.
AACTGTAAATAATAAAATAAATTATTTTCTATCATAATGTGTATTTGAAAGTATCTGTGATACATCCCTTGAGTTAATGGTAATGATAATTCATATTTTCAAGAGTTGAAAATTTAAGACATGAATTTTTATTATTAACTCATAAAATACTTCCGATCGTAGGATCATCATGAGGATGGTGATTGATTTGGAAGGTTAGTATATGATTGCTTCTTTTGAATAGATGAGTCTTGAGTCTACGGTGTAGAGATACCGAAGTGAGAGTATAGGTACTCGTTAGAGAATGAGAGCACTAAGCATGACCACCTCGAGCAGTCATGAGGAAGTCTACCTTTTCATCAATGACTGGCTCGAAGCTGCAGTAGTGTGTTTGGTTCTTTGAGCTGAGGTGCATCGACAGTTCATCTTGAGGATGTTATAATTTGACTACACCATAACTCAATCTTTTAGCCATTCGAAATCCTAAGGTGTATGTTCGCTATAGCATGTTCATTGTAGGAATTGGATTGCTCCAATAGGGGATCTATCTACCTCAGTAGATGAGGAGCAGTCCTATGATGATCATGAGAATCAAGTCCATAAGCCCATGGCCATGGCAAAGTGAAATAATAGAAAGAGTTTCTATTAGATTTTTCACATTAGACTTGAATCGAATGATTAATTCATATGATGGATATTAGGATTTGACGAGATCATCTTAATCCTAATCCGATCAGAGCTCAAGATAGAGAAACTTAATCACATAGGTAACTGCATGGAGAGGTTCACTTTCAGTTCTAATGGGTTGCCACCATATGCTGCTCGGTGTCACTGATGAATTTTGATAGCAATTAGAATGATTTGGATGATTGATCATACTAGTTGTCTGAATCAAAAAAGTTTTGATCCATCGGAAAGTATTTCGATGATGTCGATGATAGAGATCATGACATATCCCATTACCATATGGAACTGAACCTAACTGGATCATACAAACAAGAGTTTAGATCTTGATATTATCAATTGGATTAATCTAGTTTAATTGATTTGAATAAGATTTAATTTGGTTCAAGAAAATCATGCTAGCACACGATTGAGCCTAATGTTCTCCTTTACCAATCATTAAAGCTTGTCTTGACTGAGCCAAATATGTTTGAGCTCACTCAAGAATCTTTACTTAGTCTGACTGGAGCTTGTTCAGATCAAAAAAGGGTTGTCTTAATTTATGAGATAAATTTAAGATAATACCTGCCATTTTTTATCACCTGCTAAATCTTATCTTCGAACATTGGTCAAATATTGATCTTGGACATTTAGACATTTGTCCATATGTCATGCATCCATGGAAGAGAACGTGGGGACTTGTCCTCCTACTAAAAAGCAGATAGGAAAGGGGCACATGCCAAGGAAGGTGTGCGCCCCATGAGGATAGAAGATGGCATCCCATACAGATGAGACTCCAGTTGCTTCAGGAGATTAAATTAGGTGGCATCAAGAAGACTTGTTTGACCTAGTCTTGGTGCTACCTAAGGAGAGTTTTGAGGATCTCTAATCTGATTGGATCAGATGGTGTCATTCCACTAATCAGATTTTGATCTAATTGCACAAAGGGTCGTAATTGGCCAGGATGATGTGGCACTGCATGGCGCAGCAGGGTCTATATAAATCCTGTCTGCGCTTAGAATTTAATTCTTCTATCTTTAGCCTATGTCACATAGTCTCTCTCCCTCCTTCTTCATGTCATCCTCTGGTCCTCTCTCTCCTCTCCACATCCAAGGAATTTTGGGCACGAAGAAGGTGCAATCCAAGCAAGTGAAAGGCACCGAGAAATGAAGAAGGCAGCACTGCTGCAAGAGATAATGACTGTTCTTCAAAAGTCATTTTGAAGATCTTCAAGATCAGATCTAGATCTAATTTTTGAAGGATTGATTGAGAAGGAGAAGATCTTCAGATTTCGTCTGGGTGGATACCGATAGAGGCCAGGCACTTGCGTGACTACATCCAGAACCTCAAAAAAATATCAGAATTATCACAGGATAATTGGATTATCCAAAATAAAGGTATAATTAAATTAGATTTAATTTTTATTTTTATTTTTATTTTTATTATCAGATCTATAAGATTAGATTTGAGGAGTCTTGAATTTGATTAGAATTTTAGAAAAAAAATTTTTTGAAATATCTCTTCTGATCCAATCATATCTGAATGAACCAGACCCCAAAAACAAGGATTTTTCCTTCAGGTAAGACATTATTTCATTTTATTTCTGATTTGTTATTGGAGTGGAATTTGGATAAGAAAATTTCTTCAATGGTTGTTGATAATGCAAGTGCAAATAATGTAATGGTCAAACAATTAAAAAGATGGCTTTATGAGAAATCATTGATTTGTTTATCTGGTGCATTATTTCATGTCTGATGTAGTACACATATTCTTAATTTAATTGTTCAAGATGGATTAGCAAAGGTTGGAGTGTTTTTGCAAAAAATTTGAAATGCTATGAGTTTGTTGAATAGGTCACCTGCTTTGCATCAAAAATTTGAAAAAGTATTATCTTAGTTGAAGTTGACAAATGCAAAAATGGTAGGAAAAGATGTACCTAATAGGTGAATTTCAACCAATTTGATGCTTGATGCTATCATTCCTTTGAAAGAGGCATATTATCATCTATCTCAATTGGAAACAAGTTACGAATATAATCCTTTAGAAGATGAATGGAAAGTGGCATGCATTGTGGGAGATTGTTTGAAATTATTCTATGATGCTTGTAATCATTTTTCTGGTTCAAAGTTTCCTACTTCTAATCTATTTTTTTGGGATATTTGTAAAATTCAGCTTAAGATGAGATAGTAGGAGAATAGCAAGCATGAATGTCTTGTATTAATGATAGGATCTATGAGAGAAAAGTTTGCAAAATATTGGAAAGAATGTTCTTTGCCATTAGCAATTGCAACTGTTCTTGATCCAAGATTCAAAATTAATATTATGGAGTATTATTATGATCAGTTGTATGGTTCTAATTCTTATGATTATATTGATAGAGTTCGTATAATTATGTTTGATTTATATAATGAACATGGGGGTATGGAATTGCTGGCTAGGAATTCATGTTTTTTTATGTCAAGTGGTTCAGCAAATGAAAATGCAAATGCAAGTCATGAAGGTGTATCGTTAGATGATGAGCATGACTTTGATGAGTGGTATCATCGATCTCATTCTTCCACTATTCGAGATTCTAATAAATCAGAGCTCGAAAAATATTTGGAGGAAGCTGTGTTTCCAAGAAAAGATATTTTTGATATTTTGAATTGGTTAAAGATGAATAGTACTAGGTACCCTACTTTAGCAAAGATAGCATGGGATATTTTAGCTATTCCAGCTACTATTGTTGCTTTTGAATCGGCATTCAGTATTAGTGGTAGGATGATTGATGAGAGGCAATCATGTTTAGCTCCGAAGATTGTTGAAGCTTTGTTGACTACCAGTGATTGGCTTGAATCCACAAAGAATGATAAATTTTAATTATTATCTTATTTAGTTTTTTATTTTTTATTTTTATAATCTTTACTAAATATGATATTTTTTTTAGATGTTGTTGGAACATCTATTGAGCTTTGATGGGGTTGAATTTCATGGTGGAGGATTAACAAGTAAGCTTTTTTTATTATGTTGTTTTATTAACAAGAAAATTTATTTATGTAGTTTTTATTTTTATGTTCAATAAGTAATGTTTTATATTTCTTTTGATTAGGCTTTCATTATTATCCCATGGCATGGAGGAAGTTGATTTGGAGTTGTGAGGAATGTTGGAACAAATTGGGATGGAACAATGTGATGTTGTTATTAAAATTTGAACAATATATTGAATACTTTATGATTGGAATGTTGGTTTTTTGGATACTTTAATTAGAGTTTTACTTGTTGAATTTGAATAACTTTTATATTTTTATTTGTATGATCATATGATTGTATAATTTTTAGGTATTTTTCTAGATTATTGTATAATTTTTAGGGGTTTTTTTAAGACTTTGAATATGAGTTTCAAGTCTCGAAACTGGGTCCGGATATGCAGGATCCATTAAGATCTGGGTTTGGTACTTCAAGACTAAATCCATCGGGTATTCGGATTTGGATCCAGTACCAGTAACTAAGATTGGATCCAGATCTAGATATTCAGGTTTCGACTAGAACCCGATCTATCGACAGGTCTAGTCCTATGGTGATCATGAGATTGAGTTCTAAAGTCTATGGCTATGGTGGTGTAAAATAATAGAAAGATGTTTCTATTAGGATTTCATATCGAACTCGAATTGATTGATTTTATCATATGATAGGTATGAGGTTTGACGAGTCAATCTTAATCTCAGTTCTATTAGGACTCATGATAGAAGAACCAAATCACATAATAAACTGCACCAAGAGGTTCTTATTTAGCTCTGATGGATTGCCATCATATACTACTAGGGTTATTAGTGGATTATGCGATCAATTAGAATTATCTTGATGATCGATAATTCTAATTGATTAAATCTGAAGAAATTTTGATCCATCGAAAGAAGTTTCAATGATGTCAATGATGGAGATCATGACATATTTCATTATCATATAGAATTGAACCTATTGGATCACACAAACAAAAGTTTTAGCTCTGGATATTTTCAATTGAACTCATAGAATCCAATTGATTTGGATTTGATCCAATTAAGTTCAAGAAAGTAATGCTAGCACATGATTGAACCTAATTTTCTCCTGTATTGGATTTTTTGTTGCTTGTCCTAAGATCTCTTGAAGTGGATAAGGATGAGGGGGCATCAAGAGTGGGTGCCCCATGTTTAACTTTTCTTCTTTGCACAAGGGAGAGGGGTGCACACCCTTTAGAATTTCTCTAAGGGTGTGCGCTCTTCTGAGAGAGAGATTATCAGAGGGCGCATGCCCTCTTGCTTCTCCTGGCACGCATCCATAGTGGATAAAGATGGAGAAAGTTGGTTTTTGTTTAAACTTGGAAGATAAAATTTGAATAGGTCAAAGTAGTTTGATCTAATTCAAATTTGGAGAGGAGAAGTTGTGGAGTGCCAACAACCTTATCTGGATAAGATGGCGCACGCTACATAGTATTTTGTTTGACAAAATGCCATAAAAATTAAGAGAGGAGGCACCATATTAGTTGGAAAGTTCTTCTACTTTAACTATTTTACCTGATCAAATACTTAAAATCCTAGGACTCTGGGTTACCTATTTCTATAAATAGGAACATGCTAAAGGGATCTATACCACATTTTCAGAAGCTGCGAAGCTCTGCCAAACTTCTCCCATGCCTTCTCTCTCTCCCCTTTCAGTTTTTCTTTCTTTTTCTCCTATGCCCAAGGGTTGGGCTAACCCAAGCGCTTGACGGTCGAAGTGCTGCTTGCGCAAGAAAAGGAGATCCAATCGTGTGTCGATCGAAGTGCTACCGACGATCCGATCGAAGGTAGATCTAGGAGATCCAGATCTAACTTGCTAAAGCTAGATCAAGCTAAAGAAGATGTTTAGATCTAAATCTAAGTGGATACCGATAGAGGCCAGGTGTATATATAGCTCTAAGATAAATCTCAATCAAAATTTAGATTATCAAATCATGGAGATCATCTACCCATGCAAGGTGATATGATACTAACCCTATATATGCATGCTTTAATTTCTAGATTTTGTAATTAGATCTATAAATCCTAGGCTAGATTGGATTTGAAAAGATTTTAAATTTCGCTGCATCTGATTCAATGTATTCTGACTAATAGAAAAAATTTTTCAAATTCTTGTTAGGATTAAACCTTTATTGGCTTTATCATATATTGCTTTTTGGTTATTTAAAATCATTTTTAGTTTTTCAAAGCTGCATGTAAATTTTTCAACCAAGGATGTCAGCATTTGAACTTTCTTTCTTAATGAGTCATTTTCATCTACTAAGAATTTGTTTCTTTATAAGATTTCTTTTTTTTCTTTGGATAAGGTTTCAGTCTTTATTTTTAGGCTCTTGTTCTTACTAGTTATTTTTTGATATTCATTCATTAAATTATGAAATGTATCTTGTAGTTCTTCAAAAGTAAAATCTGAATAATTTCAGAGATTACCTCATCTTCTTGTGCCATGAGACACAAGTTCATAACATTTTTATTCTCTTCATCGGAGCTAGATTCATCACTATTGTTCTAAATAACAACCATTGCTTTCTTTTTTGTCTTCTTGAAACTCTTCTTCAAGTTGGAATAATTAGCCTTGAAATATCCTGATTTTCTGCATTCATAACATAATGGCTGCTTTCTTTTCTTTTCTTTATCTTTACTTGATTCACCTTTGATTAGAAGCTTCTTCTTAAAACCTTGCCTTCTTCTTCTTATAAATTTCTTGAATTTCCTTATAATCAAGGCTATATCCTCGTCTTCATCATCTTCATTAGTTGACTCCTCTTCCTCTTCATCAATTATAGCAGATTTGAGGATGATGGTCCTCTTATTTTGGCCTTCATTTTCATTATGCTGCCTTATTGTTAATTCATATGTCATTAAGGACCCAATCAGCATTTCTAATGGTAGCTTATTTAAGTTCTTTGCCTCTTGTATTGTGGTAACCTTTGCTTTCCAAGACTTTGGCAAAGGCCTAAGAATTTTCTTTACCAAATCATTATTAGAGTATATATTTTTAAGATTTTTTAAATCATTAGTAATATCAGTGAAGCGTGTGAACATTTCAGTGATGGATTCAGTAGGTTCCATTTTGAAAAGCTCATATTGGTGCACTAGCACGTTAATTTTTGATTTTTTTACTTGATTTGTGCCCTCATGAGTAACTCAAGTCTATCTCAAATTTTTTTTGCTAAATTGCAAGTAGAAATTTGGTTAAACTCATTGGCATCTAGGGCACAATATAAAATATTTATAGCCTTGGCATTTTGCTAAATTGATCTTTTATCTTCTTCACTCCAATTCTTTTCAGGTTTGGATATGCTAATGCCATCAACTATAATGGTGGGTGTATGCGGCTCATTGATTATGACACTCCACATATCATAATCAAGAGCTTAAATAAAGATTCTCATGCGAGCTTTCCAATATTTGTAATTTATACCATTGAAAAGTAGTGGTCTGTTAGTAGATCATCCTTCGATAAGTGAACCTTCCAATTGTGTTGTCATGATTTTTATCTCTTGATTGTTAGATCAATATTCTAGCAAGAACCAAGCTTTGATACTGCTTGTTATCCAGCTAGACAATCCAAGAGGGGAGGGAGGTGAATTAGGTTATTAAAACTTTTAACAAACCTAAACAATGAAGTGCAATGCAAAGGTGAAAGTGTACTGAAGATGTAGTGAGCTAAAGAGCAAAAAATAAATGCAACAGAAGAGAGAAATTGCACAAATATAAACATAATAGATTTATAGTAATTTGGTACATCTCAAGCATCTATATCTACTCTCCAAGCAATTCCTAGAAAATTTTTACTATAATCACTTGATTATAGCATGTTTGTTTTCATCGGGCTCACAAACAAATCCAATTAATTTTAACTAAGGTCAACCAATCAAAATATATACAAGCCTTAATCCAAGACTCCCCCAAATTAATCTAAGTTTGGTATGATTACAGCCCTTCAAATTTTAGCCCCTATTGAAATTTTTACAATAGTTTTGATGTAGAAAAGAATATAGCAATAAAAATCCTATTGTGGTTAGATTGTTGCTATTGAAGCTTTCTTTTCAGGATACTTTGAATACTAACAATGAATACTCTTTTTTCTCTTTGAATGCACTCATAAAGATCTAGAAAGAATTGAATAGGAATGGGTGAACTTTCTTGGAAGCTATTCAATGCTCAACATGCTCTCTTTCTCATTAAACAGTGCTAAATAGTATTCTCTCTTTTATTCCTTACTTTTTCTTTCATTCATTAATCATTTCTTTAAGGCTCATATTGATTTGATCTTGATTTTGATCATTTATGATCGTTGGAGATGGAAAATAGCCGTTGAAAATTTTTTTCTGGATGAAGATAAACTTTTGTAGAGCTAACCATTGCGCCCGTCAGACTTTATCAAGTTGACTCGAATTTAGCCTCGGGCCGGCTTGAACAACATTTCTTCATAAACCATCATTTTATGATCCCATTGAGAAAGCTGGCTCGGATTTACATCAGGCTGACTCGAACGTTAGACTTGTAAAATTATTTTTCTATCAACTTGAGAGAGTTACCTCAGGTGTTGCTTGAAGCTGGCTTAGATAGTAGAATCCATAAATACCTTTTCTACTACCCTGAGAGAGTTGGCTCAAATTTATCTTGAGCCAGCTCGGTTGCATGCCTAGTCAAAGTATCAAGGGCATGCCATGCCAAAGCTGGTTTGATTCTTGGATGGGATAGCTCGGATTCTTTGAGTTGATTTTTTTTCGATCAAAATTTTTTAAAAATAGTTTCACTTGACTCAATTAGTCTTCATTCAAATATGGAGTCTTTCAACGGCCTTTTTCTTCTACAAAAATACTCTTTGACATACTTGAAAAAATACTAATATAAAAATTATGCTCCAATATTTTGTAACCATCAAAATCATTCCTTGGAACAACAGATGATCAAGTACAAGAGGCACCTTAGGAAAATTCAAATCAGATATTGTAAACAGATTTTTATATTCTTTATGATGCAAACATAATTTTTGTGATTATGGTTTGGTATAATCTATTCCTATTGAGTACGAACCGTACCATTGGATTCATGGCTCGTCCCTTTGGAGTGTGAATTATCCAAAAGATTCACAAGATAAAAGAAAAGATTAAGATTATGACAATTTATCTCTATTTAGCACGCATCATATCCTCCGATTATGATGCATCTTTACAGAGTAAAAACTATACAATCATTTATAAAATAAAGTATACAAGAAGATAATAGAATATAAGGTAGATATTATTGCTTCATAAAGAAATACAAGAAGGAGCAGAAATTTAAAATACCAATATGTTACAAGATTTTATCTTCTTTTTCTGAGGTAAAAGGCTAGCTCAAACTCTTCATAAATTCTGCCGTCATCTCGGTCTTCTTAGCATGGACTTCTTTGGAGTTTAGATTTTTACCCCTCCTCAGATTTAAAGGATGAAGGCTATGGAGGCTAGGTTTTTGGTGGAGAAATGAGGGATGGTGGTGTGGAGATGAAGATGGAGGCCGGCTAGAACTTTGATGGCTGAATGAATGGAAGAACCCCCATCGTGGTGTAGCTTAACCCTTTTTATAGGCTTGAAAGTCTTTCACATGGTGTTGCCCAAGCCTTCCAAAAGTGCTCTTGCCGCCCACCATCATTTCCTCCTTTGTTTGGCTGCCTATTCCATTCCATATGAAGCCCTTGGCGCCCCATAATTCTTCCATGAAAAGCTTGATTCCTTTCCTTATTTGCTAGGCTGCCTCCTCCTACCATTCATTATATGCTGGCACTACATAGATTTTCCATAAAAGTCCTAGGCCTCCCCACTTCTGCCTTAAAGATTCTTGGCTACTAGTTGTGGTGCCTTAGGTCCCTGCCCAAAGAGTCTGGCTGCCCCGTTAGTTCTTTAATTCTTCTTGCTTCTTTTGGGTATTCTTGCTTCTTTTGCTACCCGGCACCTTCCTTCTTAGGTCTTAGCATGTGGTTGGCTTGTGGCTGCACGTGATAAGCCTATGATAGCTTGTGATGACCCTAAGCTTCTTCCATAAGTTCTGTAATTGCTTTGGGCTTGGGCTTGACTACTTTGATTAGGTTGAATTCTTGCAACTACTGAGCTGAGTGCTATTCCTGAAATGAAACGTAGAAAGCATCAAATTCCTAATAAGAGAGGTTAATTGTTCCACATTGAAATATCTTTTATATTATAATGATCGTGTCAATCAATAGCCAACTTAGTCTCTGACTCAAGTTGAAGATAGAATAATGAAGATTTTAGATATCCTCTTGAGCCGATTATGAAAACAATATAGCTGACTAAGACAGAAACTTAGCCAATTTAAAGAATGGATTAGTCGACTCAATCTCAGAGATAGAAGAAGATTGAAAGTAATAAAACTTTACAAGTTCTTTTAGCCGACTAAGTTATAGAGTTAGTCGACTAAGAAGATATTTGAGCCAACTCAATTTCCAGCAAATAGAATGAATATAAAGCAGAAAAATAAGCACCCATTCTTAAGCCGATCTAGAGTTTTATTTAGCCAACTTATTATTTTATCTTAGTCGATTAAGATTTTGGATGGCTGACTCACAGAATTCTGATAGTATAATAGCTAGTTTTTCAAAATATTTCAAATAGACATATTTTGTATCAAATAGTTATTTTTGAGTCTCTAATGGCTAGAGTATTGATTTTATCCATTTTTTAGGCCATATATATATAGAGAATTCAAATTAGAAATACAACTATTGAATTTATTAAAGAAAATATTCAAGCTATTAAGTGAAAAACCAAGAGAGCAAGAGAGAGGAAGGACATCCTAAGAGCTTTTAATTTTCACTTTCCTACATTTACTCAACATAAAAGAGAGGAAGCGCATGCTTAATTGAGCTAGCAATCATGAGCAAAAGCATTCAAGTCTGCATCAATCCTCTCGAAGAAATCAAAGCATTTAAGAGCTCAACCACTCCAACTTTTTCAAGAGTTTAAAGACTTTATTCTTGTATATCTTTTTTTATCTATTGTTATAAGTTTCTTGAAAAAAACCTTGGTTTTTGATAATTAGTCCAAGCAAAAAATTGGATATTAATAAAATTTTGGTTGGTGAACTAGAAAAAATCAACTGAATTGATTATGAGCCCAAGAAAATAATTAGTTATAAGATTTTTGTTGATGAGCCTATAAAAACCAACTGAGTTGGATTGTAGACCCATGAAAACAATCAAACTATAATCTTATAGGATTATAGTTGAAATTTTTAAATTGGTTGACTTGAAGAGTGGACATAGGTACTGAGTTGAGCATCGAACCATTATAAATTTTTTATATTTATGATTGTGAGATTGTCTTTACTTTTATCTTTTTGTTGTTTTTTTATTTTCTACTAAGCATTGCACAAATACTTTCAAAATTGTTTTTTAGCACAAGTATTTTTCAAAGTTTTAAAAAATCTAATTCATCCCTCTCTTAGGTTACCGTCTTTGAGATACACATACTCTACTATGAAAGGGACATTTTTAGCATTGTCTATTTAACTCTAAATCTTTTATCACTCTTGAATTTTGTAAATAATGATGCATTACCCTTCTACCTTGTGAAGAGCTATTTCTTTTTACCACATTTTTTTTCTTGGTTTGTGATTATTATGGATGATTTCCATGAATATAGTTTTAAAATTTATGATTTTGTGCAAAAAAATTACCAAACTTCTAAAATCATGAAATTATCATTTTTATTTTGAGTAGAATCTTTTAAATTCATATTTTCTTTATTATCATCTCATATTTGTTATTATTTTCCTTGTTCTAACAATCAAAGGCCTTCTAAAACTTTTTAACTCTGATAATTTTATGACTAGAAAAGATAAAAACATGATTTTAAAATTAAAAATTTTCAAATGCAACTTATATAAAATAATGCAAAGCTAGGGAATTCCAGGCTGAATCGAAACTAGGTAGCAAATACTTTTTGTTTATCTATGATAATTTTACAGTCAATTTGCTTACCTTTAATGGCGGCAATTATAACTTGACCAATCTATTTAACTCGCAACTAACCCATTTTAAGTAGGTTTGGATAATTAAGGAATAAGCAGGTTCAGTTATAATAAGTCAATCGGTACTATAGATCCATTTATGAAACATGTTAGGTTGATATTTAGATCTTTAAATTGTTTAACTTATTTTGACCTATTTAATAGTCGGGATGGATGATAATCCCATCTATTTAACCTATGTTTATCTAAAACCTAGTTAACCCATTGATGTCCCATTTAAAACCATCGAACAAATTCACCGAATTTGTTTAACACATTCAACACAATTCAGTCTATTCGGTCAACGGGTTATGTAGGTCAGGTAGGTTACGTATGGTTTACACATCATTTCAGCGATGACCTTGATCAGTTGGTGCCACGTGGACAAGGCTAAGGAAAAATGTAGGTTGAAGTCGCACAATATATGTTTGCTGAGCCAAATGAGAAAGTTCTGGTTGATGGGATCAGGAATTCATGACTCGATCCAAGCCACCTGGCACTCTATGCATCCTGGTGCATGACAATGCAATGGCCACTTGGGTAGCTTAACTCGGAGGCCTGCACGAAGCGCCGGGGAATTGGTCCAAGGATAAAAATGGCAATCATGGGGAGACGGGGAAGATAGGAATTTTTTTTGATAAAGAAGGATATAATTGAAGAGACAGCGAGTGCCGGACCCCATCCGTTGCCTCGAGGGCAAGCATTCAATGATATAAATGTAATATAACATAAATTATTGCAACTTGACGTGATATAAATGTAATATAATATTTGTAATAAATTTGTTTAAGCATGACGTGCATTTGCACGCGCACATCCGCTGGTGATATACAACTGCGTACATGACTCAGAATCTAAGACCGGAGCATTATTAAGCGAGTCACAGGATAGTGTTTGGAGTACATGATTAAGCATGCTAACACAGTTAATTCATCATGATTTGTGCTCTATCGCACCCCTGACCATCGAATCACAATTCCAAGATGTGACAATTACACCGTTTATTCGTAGGAATTGGCTCCTAAGCATGCAAAGCATTCTAATTGAATTCGACGTGATTTGAAAAGCATACAGAATAGTGATAATCAGAACAATTAAACTATGACACACACCCACATGAAGGGAGGAGGGAGAGATGAAGAGAGGGTGGGACGGTGGGAGAGGCATCGAGCGAGGGAAGAGAGAGCGGCGTAGAGATGATGGCATTTGAGGCGGCGAAGAGGGCGCGAGGGATGGTTGTTGCTGTAAATTAGCTCCTCAAAAGATACATGTCAATGAAAATATTCTGTTGCTGCTATAAATTAGCTCCAAGATTTTCGATGCTCCTCAATACGCCCCCTTAAGTTGGAGCATGAAGATTGTGAATGCCTAACTTGCTTACCAAAAATTGGAACTCCAATGCTTTCGTGAAGACATCACTAAGTTGATGTTGTGATTTACCTGGCGTTGGATACTGTCACGAATAAAATGACAATTGATTTCAATATATTTCGTTCTTTCATGAAACACTGAATTTATTGTGTCTGGTTGCTTGATTGTCAGAGTAAAGAGGAATTGGCTGAGATGAACTAACGGACAAGTCATTAAGGAGCTATTGGAGCCATATTAACTCATAAGCAGTGGAGGCCATGGACCTATACTCGGCTTTCGCTGACAAACAAGGCCCTATTAGTTGCTTCTTATATTTTCATATAACCAGTGAGTGATTGTCTCATGATTGGACAATTAGCCTAGTCCGAATCACAATAGGCTATCAAATTCAAGGTGTTGGTGCACTGTAACAAAATTCCTTGTCCAGATGATTGTTTAAGGTATCTGAGCACTCTAAGGGCTGCATGCCAATGATTCTAATGGGGTTGATGCATAAATTGAGAGAGGATGTGAATTGAATAATAAATGTCAGGTCTTATTATTGTCAAATAAATCAGTCGTCCAATCAAACGGCGATAGGAGCTTGCATCTTCAAGTAAGGGACTCTCATCCAAAGCCAATCGGTGATTTTACTCAATTAGAAAATGAGCTGGTTTAGAAGTAGACATACCAGTTTCTGTCAGAATGTCTAATGTATACTTATGCTGAGATAACACAATACCTTCAGAATTTTGAGAAACCTCCGATCCCAAAAAATACTTGAGTGTGCTGAGGTCCTCAATGGGAAACCAAGCTACCAAATACTTTTTAATGGTGGATAACAATGATGGTTCATTAGTGGTAATGAGCACATTGTCCATATAAACAAGAATGGTAGCAAAGATGTTGCCTCTAGTATATATAAATAAGGATGTATCAGCTTGAGATTGTTTGAAACCAAACCTTAGTATTGCAACAGAGAATTTTGAAAACCATTGGTGGGAAGCTTGTTTTAGCCTATATAAGGAACGTTGAAGGCGACAAACTCACTTATCATCAGGTGATAAGTAACCAGGCTGTGGCTTCATATATATTTCTTCATCAAGGTCTCCATGAATGAAGGCATTATGAATATCTAATTGGTGAATTACCCAATGTTTGGCAGCAGCAACAGCAAGAAGAGCTCGAACTATGGTTTATTTGGCAACTAGAGCAAAAGTTTTAGTATATCTTGTACACCCATTTATAGCCTGTTGGTGCCGAAATCCGTCGCCGCCGGAGGTCGCCGCAATCGAGGCCGCTGGGCGCCGCCGGGGACCTGCAAAACGAAGTCCCGTTCGAAACCGGTGGGGTGGTGGCTCCGGCAGGACCCTCCGACGGTCAAGTTAGTTTCCGACCAACAGTAATGGAGTGCTCGGAATGAGTTCCGGAGCTTAGAGGTGAGGAGGAGAGCTTAGAGAGTCGAGAGTTCAGAGAGCTTAGCCTTAGTATGTCGGGAGGGGTCCTTTTATAGCGGAGCTTAGTTGATGGTGACGGCTGTGCCGTCTGGCAGAGAGTCATCGGGCAGCATGGAGTTTGGTACGGAGAGGAAGACGTCGTCCGGTAGATCGTGGGAGCCATACCGGCGAGTCGTGGGCCGCATGGAGTCCGGTACGGAGAGGAAGGCGTCGTCCGGTAGATCGTGGGAGCCATACCGGCGAGTCATCGTGGGAGCCATACCGGCGAGTCGTGGGCCGCATGGAGTCCGGTACGGGGAGGAAGGCGTCGTCCGGTAGATCGTGGGAGCCATACCGGACGAGCCGTGGGCCGCACGAAGTCCGGTACGGAGAGGAAGGCGCCGTCCGGTCTTGCTGCAGGCGACAGTTCGTCCAATGGAGTTCGGACTTGTAACAGAGTTCGGCCGAGGGGGAAGCTGGGGGAGTTCGTCTGGCTGAAGGGTCGGCCATCTGTAGAGTTCGGCCGCGGGATGGTTGCCGAGGAGTTCGACCGCTGAGAGGCCCGAAGAAGCTCGGCTGGCCAGTTGAAGGACTTCGGTTGCTAGTTGGTTCGGCCAGGGCTCGCTGAGGAGTTCGGCTGCATGGGCTCGCCTGGGGTCGGTCCGAAGGAGTTCGGCCGTGGGAAGT
Organism: Cocos nucifera; assembly: GCA_006176705.1. Classification (NCBI taxonomy): domain Eukaryota; kingdom Viridiplantae; phylum Streptophyta; class Magnoliopsida; order Arecales; family Arecaceae; genus Cocos; species Cocos nucifera. Next base: position 757,785 of record QRFJ01000167.1, read on the forward strand.
CCGAAGGAGTTCGGCTGCATGGGCTCGCCTGGGGTCGGTCCGAAGGAGTTCGGCCGTGGGAAGTCCGAAGGAGTTCGGCTGCATGGGCTCGCCTGGGGTCGGTCCGAAGGAGTTCGGCTGCATGGGCTCGCCTGGGGTCGGTCCGAAGGAGTTCGGCCGTGGGGTCCGAAGGAGTTCGGCTGCATGGGCTCGCCTGGGGTCGGTTTCCGAAGGAGCTCGGCTGTGGGAAGTCTGAAGGAGTTCGGCTGCATGGGCTCGCCTGGGGTCGGTCCGAAGGAGCTCGGCCGTGGGAAGTCCTGAAGGAGTTCGGCTGCATGGGCTCGCCTGGGGTCGGTCCGAAGGAGTTCGGCTGCATGGGCTCGCCTGGGGTCGGTCCGAAGGAGCTCGGCCGTGGGAAGTTCGGCGGGCGGAGGGAGTTCGGCCCGGAGCTTGGCACAGGGGAGTTCGGCCTCTAGGCAGTTCGACCGTGGTAGGGGCTCGGCCTGGCGCCTGGCGCTAAAGCTCTTCAGCGGCTACTGGTTACATTGGGCTGAGCGTCGGGCCGGGCTTCGGCAGGAGCGGGATTTATCCCCAACAGTAGCCCCCCCACTCCCGAGTTCAAAAATTGAAGGAAGGGAGTACCAAAACAGGCGGCTGCCGAAGTCTTCTTCCAGGCTCCGCCTTTGTTGCAGCTGAAGCTCGGGGGAGATCTCATCTCCAGCCAATATTGACGTTGAAGTTGAAGTGGGACTCGTTTCCAGCCAAAATTGGTGAAGCCGATGTTGAGGCCGGGGTCAATGTCGCCCCCCATGATCAGGGTCGGAGTTGACATTGCCTAAATCAACCGAAGTCGACTCGGGGGAGACCTCCCTTTTTTGTAGTCAGGGTTATGATCGCTTGGGGGAGATCTTATTTCTTGCGGCCGAGGTTGGTGCTCGCGTTAGGACGAGGTTCTCCTCCTGTTCCTAACCGAGATTGTTCACGGTCGCTCGGGAGAGATCTTATCTCTAGCCGAGGTTGTCAACGGTCGCTCGGGAGAGATCTTATCTCTAGCCGAGATTGATGTGCGCGCTCGGGGGAGATCTTATCTCCTACGGCCGAGCTTCTCTCGGGGGAGATCTTATCTCCTGCAGCCGAGGTGCGCGCTCGTATTAGGACGAGGTTCTCCTCCTGCTCCTAACCGAGGTTGTTCACGGTCGCCCGGGAGAGATCTTATCTCTAGCCGAGGTTGATGCTCGCGTTAGGACGAGGTTTTCCTCCTGTTCCTAACCGAGGTTGTTCACGATCGCTCGGGAGAGATCTTATCTCTAGCCGAGGTTGTCAACGGTTCTAGCCGAGGTTATCAACGATTGCTCGGGAGAGATCTTATCTCTAGCCGAGGTTGATGTGCGCGCTCGGGGGAGATCTTATCTCCTGCGGCCGAGCTTCTCTCGGGGGAGATCTTATCTCCTGCAGCCGAGGTGCGCGCTCGCGCGTTAGGACGAGGTTCTCCTCCTGTTCCTAACCGAGGTTGTTCACGGTCGCTCGGGAGAGATCTTATCTCTAGCCGAGGTTGATGCTCGCGTTAGGATGAGGTTTTCCTCCTGTTCCTAACCGAGGTTGTTCACGGTCGCTCGGGAGAGATCTTATCTCTAGCCGAGGTTGTCAACGGTCGCTCGGGAGAGATCTTATCTCTTGCCGAGATTGATGCTCGCGTTAGGACGAGGTTCTCCTCCTGTTCCTAACCGAGGTTGTTCACGGTCGCTCGGGAGAGATCTTATCTCTAGCCGAGGTTGTCAACGATCGCTCGGGAGAGATCTTATCTCTTGCCGAGGTTGTCAACGGTCGCTCGGAGAGAGATCTTATCTCTAGCCGAGGTTGATGCTCGTGTTAGGACGAGGTTCTCCTCCTGTTCCTAACCGAGGTTGTTTCGGTCGCTCGGGAGAGATCTTATCTCTAGCCGAGGTTGTCAACGGTCGCTCGGGAGAGATCTTATCTCTTGCCGAGGTTGATGCTCGTGTTAGGATGAGGTTCTCCTCCTGTTCCTAACCGAGGTTGTTTCGGTCGCTCGGGAGAGATCTTATCTCTAGCCGAGGTTGTCAACGGTCGCTCGGGAGAGATCTTATCTCTAGCCGAGGTTGTCAACGGTCGCTCGGAGAGATCTTATCCTAGCCGAGGTTGATGCTCATGTTAGGACGAGGTTCTCCTCCTGTTCCTAACCGAGGTTGTTTCGGTCGCTTGGGAGAGATCTTATCTCTAGCCGAGGTTGTCAACGATCGCTCGGGAGAGATCTTATCTCTAGCCGAGGTTGTCAACGGTCGCTCGGGAGAGATCTTATCTCTTGCCGAGGTTAATGCTCGCGTTAGGACGAGGTTCTCCTCCTGTTCCTAACCGAGGTTGTTCACGGTCGCTCGGGAGAGATCTTATCTCTAGCCGAGGTTGATGCTCGCGTTAGGACGAGGTTTTTCCTCCTGTTCCTAACCGAGGTTGTTCACGGTCGCTCGGGAGAGATCTTATCTCTAGCCGAGCTTGTCAACGGTCGCTCGGAGAGATCTTATCTCTTGCCGAGGTTGTCAACGGTCGCTCGGGAGAGATCTTATCTCTTGCCGAGGTTGATGCTCGCGTTAGGACGAGGTTCTCCTCCTGTTCCTAACCGAGGTTGTTCACGGTCGCTCGGGAGAGATCTTATCTCTAGCCGAGGTTGTCAACGGTCGCTCGGGAGAGATCTTATCTCTAGCCGAGGTTGATGTGCGCGCTCGGGGGAGATCTTATCTCCTGCGGCCGAGCTTCTCTCGGGGGAGATCTTATCTCCTGCGGCCGAGGTGCGCGCTCGGGGGAGATCTTATCTCCTGCGGCCGAGCTTGTTGCTCGCATTAGGACGAGGTTCTCCTCCTGTTCCTAACGCGGCGATTATTGACTGCTGCTCTCCTGTCATCGCATAGTTTTCGCATCCAGAAATAATATTATGCAGAGGGAAGAATTTTACCGAAGGGAAATCGTGGACAGCGCGCTCTCGTTTGAGGGGTCGACGGGGTGTTGTTCCTCGGAGCTCCCTCGAGCAGCAAGTCCCGTCCAGACGACCTCCTCTATCTCCTGCCGGCCTTCATAATTTGGACCATGCTTCTCTTGACTTTGTCGCTGGAGATGACAATCACCGATGTAGCTAGCTCCTAGCTCCTCCCCGGGGTGGCGTTGATGACGCCGCGGGATGGCCAACCTTCTTGTCTTTTCCAGTTACGGCAGTGCCTATAGCCGATCTTCTCCTTGATCGCGCATGTTTGGAGAGGCCGTAGTCCTTCAGGTCTTGGCGGTTGGCTCTTAACTTTGCCGAAAATTCGAGTTAGAGGAGCGGGTCATAGTTGCGGAACCTTCTGGGAGGGGGGCTTCGTTCCGTCCTTGCCGGCGCCGAACTTTATTTTGGAGGTTGAGTTGAGGAGTTCGGCTTTCCACCGAGCTTCATTTTACCTTGATGCCGAGCTTTGGGGGGAGCCCGGCTTTTCTCCGAGCCGAACTTCTTTCCGCTTCGGCGGGGAACTTCTGCTCTCTATTTCTCTCTTCGGGGCGATTGGGCTCTTCCTTAAGGCTGATTTCTCACGCCCTCATGGCGGGCTTGCTGGTGGAGTCGCTACCGGAGGCTGCTGTAAAGCGTGCAACGCCTCCGTGAGGCCACGGCCATGGATCTGTCGGTCAAGCAGGCCGAACTGCTTCACATCCACCGCGGGTTCAGGTGGAACCTAGGCCGCCGGGGCTGAAGCAGGAGCAGACGGGCCTGGACGGGATCGGGTCGCAGAGGCCACCGAACGCCGTGCGGAAGCTCTCCTGGGTGGCGTTTTCTCTTCGAAAGAGAAAAGGAAGATCTCTGGAGAGGGAAGAGAAGGGTCGCCGAGCACTCCTTTAAGAACAAGGGAACCTCGAAGGTTCAGGCCCTCCTTCTAGCGCCAATCTGTTGGTGCCGAAATCCGTCGCCGCCGGAGGTCGCCGCAATCGAGGCCGCTGGGCGCCGCCGGGGACCTGCAAAACGAAGTCCCGTCCGGAACCGGTGGGGTGGTGGCTCCGGCAGGACCCTCCGACGGTCAAGTTAGTTTCCGGCCAACAGTAATGGAGTGCTCGGAATGAGTTCCGGAGCTTAGAGGTGAGGAGGAGAGCTTAGAGAGTCGAGAGTTCAGAGAGCTTAGCCTTAGTATGTCGGGAGGGGTCCTTTTATAGCGGAGCTTAGTTGATGGTGACGGCTGTGCCGTCTGGCAGAGAGTCGTCGGGCAGCATGGAGTTTGGTACGGAGAGGAAGGCGTCGTCCGATAGATCGTGGGAGCCATACCGGCGAGTCGTGGGCCGCATGGAGTCCGGTACGGAGAGGAAGGACGTCGTCCGGTAGATCGTGGGAGCCATACCGACGAGTCGTCGTGGGAGCCATACCGGCGAGTCGTGGGCCGCATGGAGTCCGGTACGGGGGAGGAAGGCGTCGTCCGGTAGATCGTGGGAGCCATACCGACGAGCCGTGGGCCGCACGGAGTCCGGTACGGAGAGGAAGGCGCCGTCCGGTCTTGCTGCAGGCGACAGTTCGTCCAATGGAGTTCGGACTTGTAACAGAGTTCGGCCGAGGGGGAAGCTGGGGGAGTTCGTCTGGCTGAAGGGTCGGCCATCTGTAGAGTTCGGCCGTGGGACGGTTGCCGAGGAGTTCGACCGCTGAGAGGCCCGAAGAAGCTCGGCTGGCCAGTTGAAGGACTTTCGGTTGCTAGTTGGTTCGGCCAGGGCTCGCTGAGGAGTTCGGTCGCCTAGGGTCGGTCCGAAGGGGTTCGGCCACTTGGGCTCGCCTGAAGTCGGTCCGAAGGAGTTCGGTCGTGGGGGGTCCGAAGGAGTTCGGCTGCATGGGCTCGCCTGGGGTCGGTCCGAAGGAGTTCGGCCGTGGGAAGTCCGAAGGAGTTCGGCTGCATGGGCTCGCCTGGGGTCGGTCCGAAGGAGTTCGGCTGCATGGGCTCGCCTGGGGTCGGTCCGAAGGAGTTCGGCTGCATGGGCTCGCCTGGGGTCGGTCCGAAGGAGTTCGGCCGTGGGGTCCGAAGGAGTTCGGCTGCATGGGCTCGCCTGGGGTCGGTCCGAAGGAGTTCGGCCGTGGGAAGTCCGAAGGAGTTCGGCTGCATGGGCTCGCCTGGGGTCGGTCCGAAGGAGCTCGGCCGTGGGAAGTCTGAAGGAGTTCGGCTGCATGGGCTCGCCTGGGGTCGGTCCGAAGGAGCTCGGCCGTGGGAAGTTCGGCGGGCGGAGGGAGTTCGGCCCGGAGCTTGGCGCAGGGGAGTTCGGCCTCTAGGCAGTTCGGCCGTGGTAGGGGCTCGGCCTGGCGTCTGGCGCTAAAGCTCTTCAGCGGCTACTGGTTACATTGGGCTGAGCGTCGGGCCGGGCTTCGGCAGGAGCGGGATTTATCCCCAACATAGCCTATGGCTTACTTTCTTGGTAGCAACTCCTGAAGAGTTTATGTATGATTCTATTCAAGGGCATTTAATTCAGATTTCATAGCATTTTGCCATTGCTGATGTTTGATGGCCTGTTTATAAGTTTTAGGCTCATCATAGGACGTGATAGCTGCCAGAAAACATAAATGAGAAGGTAAAAATTTATCATAAGTAAATAATGAGATAATGGATAAAGAGTACCTGAGAAAGCTACTTTAGCAGTAGCACAAGAAAAGCTTTTATCCTTTTTAGGCAAATCAATATAAAAGTCTCGAAATCGAATAGGTAAAGTTTTTGTGCAAGTAAAACGTGTAATCATTGGTTGAGGAGGAGATGGAGCATAAATTGGTTCGGTGCTATCCTAAGGTGGAGTGGTAGCTTGGTCATGAGTGGGGGCATTCTCAATCGATGGGGTTGCAGGTGTTATGTTTTTTGGTAAAAATTCATGGATGTCGGGTTCTATGGTAGGCAAGGGTATTGGTGTTACTATGTGTGGTATAGGTGGAGTAGAGGAAAGAGATTGGTCTTTGAAGGAAAATATTGCCTCATGAAAAATGACATCTCAGGTGAAGATTGTAAAGCTTGTATCCTTTTTGATCATATGGATATCTAAGAAAATACAAGCCATAGCTCAGTCATGAAATTTGTTAGTAGATCTAGGAATGACAGATGCATAATACAAACACCCAAAAACATGTAGATGGGAGTATTTGGGTTTGGTGGAAAATAGGAGCTCATAAGGACTTTTGCCGGATAAAAATGGCATAGGTGTATGATTAATAAGATACGTGGCTGTTAAAACACACTCACCTCAAAATCTGATGGATAATCTAGCTTGAAATCATAAGACCCTAGCAACTTCAAGAATGCGTCTATGTTTGCATTCTACCATCCCATTTTGCTGAGGTGTGGAAACGCAAGAAAATTGATTGAGAATGCTCTCCTACAGACAAAACTATTAAAGGGAGATATTGGTAAATTCAGTGTCGTTATCACTCTGAATTATTTTTTTTGGGCGACCAAATTGTCTATGGATCATGGTAAGAAAAGATGTTAATACAATGAACACTTCAGTTTTATTACGTAAAAGATAGACCCATATGGCTCAAGTAAAATTATCGACAATGCTTAGAAAGTAATGAGCTTTGGATAGAGAGGCAATGCGATAAGATCCCCAAAGATCCCAATGGATCAAATCAAATACTTTTTTAGATTTAATAAAACTGGATGGAAAAGATTGTCGAGCTTATTTGACCCAATGACAAACATCACAAACATACCGAAATGAAGTATCATTAAATGACTTAAGATCATCAATAAAAGACAAACATTGAAAGATAGATGGCCTAAACATTGGTGCCACAAGCAAATACTGTCGTTCTTGGTAGCCAAGGCCAAAGCTATATAAAGACGAGGAGAGCGGAAATAATAAAGGCCGTCCTTAAGCTCACCCATGCCAATCAACTTCCTCATGGCTAGGTCGTGTAAGATAAAAAAGTGGGAAAGAAGTGAGCTGTACAATTCAAGGATGCTGTTAGTTTACTAATGGAAATGAGATTGCAAGCAAAGGTAGGTATATAAAGAACTTGGTTCAATATAATAGATGGATTTAGAACCACATCTCCATAAGAAGTGAACGAAACAAGAGTACCATTTGGTATGCGAACAGGAGAATGAAAAGATCTTTCGTTTGTTAGAACATACCTTTGGTAGGTCAAATGATCAGAAGCCCTTGAATCTAGAATCCATTCCATTGATTTATTGGATAGACAAATTGCGTTACTAGCAAAGTTAGCCACTAGGTTCTGATTCTGAGTGTGTTCAAGATTTAGTAGAGACATAAGTTGATGGTATTGCTCTTTGGATAGGCCCGAAATCGGTGATGCTGCACCATCATTTGCTTGATTTTTTGTTTGTGTATTGTTTGCTATCTTGTTCTTGGTAAGTCTTTACTTATTTTTCTCCCACCAATCTGGATAGCCATGTAATTTTAAAGCATGTTGCTTTTGTATGCTGTGACTTCTTGCAATGTTCATAAAAAAGTTTGCTTGTACCACGTGAACCTGTCACAGTACGAAAACCAATAGATTCATTAAAATTTTTAAAAGAAACAAATGCAGCTCCTTCGACAACTGTAGTCCCTTGTGCCACCGCGATTTGTTGTTGATGTGTGACAAGTGCATATGCTCTCGCCAACGTTGGTAAAGGCTCAGTGTTTAAGATTTATGATCGAACCACATTGCATCGATCATTCAAACCCATCAAAAATTGATGGACTTTCTCTTTATCCCTTTCAGCAGTGAAGGCTTTTGCTACTCTACATGTACATTCAGGAAGCTGTAAATATGATCCATGCTTATCCCAAAGGCCTTTCAGTTTGGTGTCGTAGATGGCAACAGATTGATCTTTCTGCTACGTATTCGTGTTGACCATACCTATCTTCAATTGGTATACTCACGGAGCGTTGCCTTGTGAAAGACGTCCGTCCAGATCAATCCAAACATCTCTTACCGTATAAAAAAAAGCAACACTTATGAAGAGAGGGATGAAATGAATTAAAAATCTAAGAAATCACCATGGAATTGTTCTTGATCCAAGCTACATAATCCGGCGAATCTGATGTTGGTCGAGAAAGTGTTCCATCTACAAAGCCAAATTTGTTCTTGGCTAATAAGGCATTTGTCATTGCCATGACGAGTAATTGTCTTATTTGAGCAAACACGAAACCAACGCAATGCCAGAATTGTCGGAAGAGTGCAAGACATATGGTGAAGAAAGATCGTCAATCTGATCTTGATGCCTTTAGCATTCGAGGAAGAATCTCTGACTATGTCTTGGATCATTGTAGGATAATTTTCTTATTTTTTCTACTCTGATACCATGTTAACTTTTTAAGGAGAGCAATGTGCTGTTATAAAATTTACGCACCAACAAATCAATATCAGATGTACAACAATAAAGGAAACAAAAGATATGATCCTGTTTATATTCTATTGCTAATATATATCAATAAAAATATTCTGTTATAAATTAGCTTCGAGGTTTTTGATGCTCCTCAATAGAGATGATAGGGTTGATCAGGTGGAACCACGAGAGGCGATGGTGGGGGACGCTTCGTGGAAAGCTCGGCGTTGGGCGCGGCGTGGAAAGGAAGAAACGGTGCACCGGATCTGTTTTAACGGAGCGCGTCCTGCGGCTGTCCATACCGGAACAAGAAAAGAAAAAAAAAGTTTTATTAATTTACGTCAGCCGAACGGAATCGCAACCACCCGTCGACTATTTGTTTCCTTATCGGAGAAGTAGAGAGACTACGTGGATTGAGGCGGCGAGATTTTTGCTCCCCTGTTGGCGTGGGTTCCAACAGGATTCGCGGGGAGGGTCTTTTCTTTTATGAAAAGGGTGGGGAAGAAGGGGAAAGTCGTCCGTCTCTATTTTAGCTGCTGACCGTGTAGCTTCTCCGGTACCCACCACCACCCAGATGGATCTCCGTTGCGAGTCCACCGATTCTCGGACGGAGCTCCTCTCGTCGACCAGGCCTGACTGGAGGCTCCAAGTTAACGACTTCCAGATGCCGGAGGGTTCCAAGGCCAAGGACCCTCCCTCGTTTGTTTCTCGAGTCTTCGCAAGGACTCGTGGTATTTCTCCAGCCCTTTCTCATCTTCTAACGCTAATTATTACCACTTCAGTTTACGTGTGTCTGTCTTGTATGATATGATGTGACGGCTATGTAGAAGGAAATCATGCCTTAGTATGTGTCATGGTAAGTCATGCTCGGACTTCTAATCGAATAATCTAAATATTATTAATCATCAGTCATAGACAAAGATTTGGAGATCATTCTTGTTGCTGATTTTATCGATCCAAATAATCGCTGTCTTGTTTTGTTTTTCTTCTTTCAGGTCACCAGAGGAGAATTGCAAAATACTATCGGAAGCAAGAAAACCTCGTTAAAGGATTCAATGAAATGGAAACCATCCATGAATCGGGTGGTCCAGCAGGAGTTCCTGCAGAGGTCTATCATCTTGACATCAACTTCCTTTATATATATATATATATCATCCATTAGTGGTGATATCTAAGCTCTTTCCTTTAAAATAAGCTTTAAGTAATTAAGAACGGAATACAGAATCTATATGACTCGCATTTAACTTGTTTTCTCCTTGGCCTTTTAGGATGATCTAAAGCAGCTAGCCAAAAGCGAGGGAATCGCAATTAACATCTCAAACATAGTCAACTTATTCCTTTTTGCTTCCAAAGTTCTGGCATCGATTGAAAGCAGATCATTGGCGGTGATTGCGTCGACCTTAGACTCTTTACTGGATCTTCTATCAGGATTTATTCTTTGGTTTACGTCATATGCCATGAAGAAACCTAATCAATATAGCTATCCGATCGGCAAGAAGCGGATGCAACCTGTGGTATGTCTATTATCTAATAAAGCCGTGGATTATTTGTCCAGGTATCTATGAAGAGGAATCTTCTTGTTTTTCTCAAAAGAAGAGGAGAAAAACGTCTGCTAGTCGAAATTAATGAACGCCTTACAGATTTTCTTACAGTAACTAGTGCTTATTGTTCGTTATTCTTTTTAGCCATCACATTGTTTTTAATTATACAGTTTTATGTATCTCTAGTGTAAGCTGCTGTGTATCTTCACTGCCTAAAGAGGTCCTGCAAATTGTGAAATCTCTTTGAGCTTTCATGTAATGTGCACGTCTAATTAGTCTCCCCATAATGATTATATGTTAAATATTAACTCTTACAAGCACATAAAAATGTTCGATCTCCTTTATGATATCCTGAATACAGCATTCTCTCATGGCATTTTTTTCTTATTATTAATGGGAGTGGTAAGCCCCAATCATTAAAATATGGCCCATAAACCACATCTACCACCCGAGTATTGCACCCCTTATTTCATCTCGAACTTGTCCCAGAACAAGTTGTCCTACACCCGAGGACGGTAAGTATTCTCCTTACACCACAGCATGCGGTATGGCAGTTAGAGGTATTCATGTTGATCAACTAATAAGAATTAATCACAAGCTACATAACTAAATAAATGCAAATTAATTATGCACCAGTTAAAATTATTTTATTTGAGAAGGTTCTGATTTTCGTGTCTCAGCTCTTAGATTCTTTATTATATGAATAAGCAGGTAAGTTCACATGTTGCATAGACAAGTACAGAGCTATCAAATTATTTCTAATAGCAGGCATATCCTGAAACACCATGACAAGCTACACACATCTAAAAACCCTCCTAAACAAAAGCGCAACAGACTTGCTGCATTGCATTCAAATGAAGACCTTTTTTTGTTGCAATTCCTCCGACCATTAGACCTCTAATATATGCTGATATGTGTGGTGTAGTCTGTGGGAGTTTTCCACTCTGTTTCACCAACAACACCCCAACCAAACCAAAAAAAAAAAAAAATGCAACAGATAAATTTCTGCAGGTGAGAAAATACAAGTCAAAACAATGTTGTGAACCATCATATATCAGTGTGTGAAAATCTTGATGCCACCTTAAAATATTTCACTTACACTCTTAAAATATAATTGTCAATGCTGTATATTTATAATTACTTTTTAAGATCTCGGTGAACAGAATAGCATACATGCTTAAAAAAGCACATGTTAGCTGGGAACATCTGTAGCATATTTTGTTTCTACTTCATGAGTCAATTTCTTAATTTACTTATTGTCAACCTGTCTTAAATAAGTTAAAGCTTATTTATTATTTTTTTGCAGGGAATTATAGTATTTGCTTCTGTAATGGGTACGCTTGGTTTCCAAGTGTTGTTAGAGTCTGGTCGACAACTTATAACACAGGTACATATTTCTTAAATGAAATGCATGGTAATTGACAATTACCCTTTTCTAAGATATCATTGTCTACGCTAACAGTGTGGAAATATTCATATGCCCTTATATTTAGGAATAATTTTATTCAATTAAAAAATTGTATAATAACCAAACTAACCTCTATCTTATTGTCTAAACTGTAATGGGTTATTCTAATAACAAACCTTATGAGTAAAGGATGCATGTTAGCTTAACGGAACTTGGCTGTTTTCGAGAATATTGTGTTACTAATTCATATACCACCATGATAGTATTTAATAGCTGTGTTTGTTTTTTACGTAAATTTCAGCGTCACCCTACTTTCGATCATGAAAAGGAGAAATGGATGGTCGGCAGCATGGCTTCAGTTACGATCGTGAAATTTTTCCTCATGCTGTATTGCCGTAGCTTCAAAAATGAAATTGTTAGAGCTTATGCACAAGATCATTTCTTTGATGTCGTCACCAACTCCATTGGTCTAATAACATCCTTACTTGCCGTTAGATACTTTTGGTGGATGGATCCTGCTGGTGCAATACTGGTAGGTTAAATTGCAAAATGTATTAATATATATATCTAGTAGTAATACAAATAGCTTGCCTCTAATACATATCAAAACATATGTGCAAATATGCATGTTTGCTCAAGTGTAGGAAAGGCACATGTTTTGTGTGTATAAACAATTGCATAGATTATCATAAAAATTACAATGTATTATCTAATACTTACTGATGTTTTTCCTAAAACTAAACTTCCAGAATTGATCCACAATTGGTAAGTTCACTTTTACTTCGATTCATGCGAATGAAGAAAATGTTGTTATTACATTCTTTGATATCATTGCTCTAATGACCGACGATTGAATTGATGCAGATTGCACTGTACACAATAAGCACATGGGCAAAGACAGTACTGAAGAATGTAAGGTTATTAATAGGAAAAACTGCACCACCTGAATATTTAACAAGGTTAACCTACCTCATTTGGAATCACCATGAGGAAATCAAGCATATCGACACTGTGAAAGCATATACTTTCGGCTCTCAGTATTTCGTCGAAGTAGACATAGTCTTGTCTGGAAATATGCCTTTGAAAGAAGCACATGATATTGGTGAGACACTTCAAGAAAAGCTTGAGCGGTTACCAGAAGTTGAACGAGCATTTGTGCATATAGATTTTGAGTTTTCTCACAGGCCAGAACATAACACTTAGTGTTGGAAATTTTTGAATGTAGAAGTGATAGAATAATGATGGTCGATGCAAAATTTTATCTTGGATTGTTTTGCTTCTTATTTAGTTAAATAATTTCTTATGATTAGTGGTATTTTATTAGGGCATGTGCGTACAAATGAGGCAGTACGAGTGCAGACATACCACATGCATATGGATTTACAAGTTTTCAAAACTTGCTTTGTGCTCACAATCTTTCATCCTCCTTAAACTCTCCCTTTTCTTCTTCCTCCTTTTTGAGGAAATAGATGGTAAACCAACAGAATTCAAAACTCACCTTAATCATCACCGTTTTTGCTCTGATGAAAACTTGTCTTAATCTACATGTTTTGCATGTTATGACAGCCCACTCTTCATGCCCCAACCAACAGCTCTTGGATGGGAACTGAACTATCCTCAAAATCATGGAATGCCATTACATGCAACTCAATTCTAGAATTTTGTAAATGTTTTTGACTCATTAGTTTCTTAAGTCCTATGACAACCTTACATATCACTCTGCTTGTGTTGCTGTTGATTACCGGTTGGTTAGGGGCAGGGACAAATGCAGATCTTCAAGATGAGGACCACAATAGGTATTTGCAAAAAAGTCTACTTGCCGGAGAGTGTCCAACGGGAGGCCCTTCGAAGGTCAAGTCAACCGAAAACTAGGAATAGAGGAAAGAAGAAGACGAATGAAATTGATGGTATATTTTGGAGACTTACCGGAGAGATTCCCCCTCTCCTATTTGTAGGCGGAGGGCTGATGGCTGTTTCTTAGGAGGAATGATGGTTAGTCATTCCATAATCATATATGCGTGTGAATGCATAGTGCTTATTTTATTATTCCAGCAATAATATGATGATCCTTACAATCTTCTATCTTTTCCACAATATTCTAGGGAATCTCCTTATGGGGCATCTATTAGCAATCTCGGGGTGACACAATCTCGATACTGAATGGAATATATCCTTACCATACGAGCCACATTAGCCCTTGTAACAGCTGGTTCAACCATCTCCCGAGATTGGTCCCGTATTAGTTGCCTCCCACTTCCAAGCCCGAGGCTAGCTTCAGCTTGGGCCAAGCAAGTTAAATCTTCTCCTCAACGGAGGATCATTAATCAATCCTAGTTGTCTTTTTTGGTGGTGGCAGTTAATGAGCCAATTAGGTTTTCGAGGTGTCATGATTTTGGATATAGTGGGCATGTTGCTCAAAGTATGTAATTCTTTGCTCTTGTTGACGGGCAACACATGTAGGCGAGCTGCACTATTAATATTGGTAGTTGCGGGCAAATTGCCTTCATTGGAAGCATCAATCCATAGGCTTTGAACTTAGTCTTTTTCGCCACTATTGGGGAAAAATCCGCACGGCCTAGTAATGCGAGGAGAATCCAAGGCCCAAGAAAGCCTGGAACTAGATAAGATAAGGCACCTCATCGCTCCTAGCTTCATGATGACTCCTTCAGACCAATCACTCCCTGGATCGGGGGAACCGACCACTTCCTAGATCAAGGGGAGCCAGCCTAAGCTTTATAAATGCCCATGACAATCCCTCGTCTGTTCTGCCGAAGGCCTTCTGACTGATCAGATTCTCCCTAGTTCCATCAAATTACATTGCCTTAGATACACTCAATTGTTGAGCTACGTGTGATGGCGGAAAAGCACATCACATCAAATCATCCTGATAACTGCATATCGTGCTGTGGGGTCATTAAATGCCTCCCTTATAAGTGATAAATCACCATCGCAGTGAGCGCCCACAGGATTTGATTGAGGGAATTGGCCCGATGGATGGCAAGACCCCCTCTTCCCTCTTCACTCCTCGCAACCTCCTCCCAGAAAGTGACCCTGCATACCGATCTTGGCCAGCCGAGCCTCTATCGGACTGTGAGAGTAGCCATCGATCGGGGTCCTATTGAAGATCGATGGCTGCATTGAGCATGCACCATGGGATTTGCCACCTAGGACTTTGACAGGACGTGCTGACAGTCGACAAGTGGAGTACCCAGATAAAATGATTTCCTTACATCCATTTATGATCCACTAATCATCGCCCAGGCACTATTTCAATTCTCGAGCCCACGCATGATAGCCCGATTGCCTGATCAAGAAAAGCATGATTCGAGAGGGACGGTCCCACCAATGCCTCCAACACCGGACATTTTCCACACGAATCTTGAGGATTGCATGGATGAATTGCCACATGCCATGATCCCATCTCTGCATATAAAAGGAGATAGAAATGGGATCCTAAGGAGGTATGAAAACTCTCGTCCTCACGCTCCTCTATCTGTTGCATTGCTTTTCTGACTTAAGCATCGGAGGGTTTCCATCAAAACTATCTTCGGTAAGAATTTTATCTTGTAGATTTTCTCTGAGTGAATCGGTGCTCCAGCTATCCCGATGCTTGACAGAAATCGGAGTCAACAGATTGGCGCTAGAGGAAGGATTCCGCACTCACTTGGAGGAGAGCAATCTAAGGGCGACACCAACCATGGCACCCAAAAGAACATCTTTTTATTGCACTAATGTGATGTCACAACTGGTGGAAAGTTAGATGGACCATGCTACGCAGCTGGCTCCCACTGAAAATTTTTTGCCCTCCCAACCACAGGTCATGATGATGGAACAGTTGAACTTGCCCTTTCAACAAGTTCAGCAATTGATGGCTATTATTCAAGCCTCTCAAGCCACACCACCTTTACCAACTCTGAAGGTTTTGGCTCCCTCCTGGTAGCCCCACAGCAAGAGTCGATCCCTTGGATGGAGGAGCCACCACCAGAGTTCCCATAGGCCCCTCCCTAAAGCCCTGTGAGGAACCAAATTCATCAGAGTCATCTATAGAGCCTCGAACCAAGGAAGCAACCTCCTTTGAGCTCTCATTCAGAGTATGGTTCAGCTCCCGAATGGCTCTCCCCTTAACTTTTTGAGGCTCATGCTGGAGCCCTTGAGCAATGACTCCACGAGCTTGATCGATGGATCAAGATGATCCATCACTAGGAGTCCACTCCCTATGATGGGTTTAACAATAACCCCTTTTGACTCTCAGATAATACAAGAACCACTTTCTTGCCATTTCAAGATCGCCCAGCTAGAAGGTTACCATGGAACCACTGATCCTGTCGACCACCTTGAAGACTTCAGGATGGTGATGCTCCTCCATAAAGCCACATATGTCATTATGTATTGCGCGTTCCCATCTATGCTAAGAGGGGCTGCCCGACACTGGTATTCTAGCTTAAAATCGACTTTCATCAGTTTCTTCAAGTAGCTGAGCTGATCATTCATTGATCATTTTGTCAGCAATCAAAAGCAGCAAAAGTGGTCAGACTACCTCTACATCGTTGAGCAGAAAGAGGGAGAGACTATTAGGTTATTTGTTAGCTATTTTACCATGGCTACATTGAAAGTTCATGACCTGGTCCCATCAGTCGCAATGTCTGCTTTAATGGACGGACTTTTGAAGAATGATTTGAAAAAGTCATTGGTAAAGACTTACCCTCGAGATTATCCTAATATGTTAGCCAGGATGAAGAAATATGTCCGCATGAAAGAAACCATCATGGAGGATGAGACTCCTAAGAGCCCCGCTAGAGAAGTAGAAGGGCTGTAAGGGGAGCATGCATCCATAAAAAGGGGGAGGACACATCAGCATTCCAGGATACCCGCACAATGCTAGAAAAATGGAGGCCCCCACACTAACCGACATAGGAGTCCCCCAAGGAAGAACTGACACCCTTCGCCCTAGATCAGAAGATTTGCTAATTACACCCCATTGAAGGCCCCCAGGTCATATGTGTTAATGAAAGTCAGGAAACAACTCCCAATAGTTCCAAAGCTCATGACTCCCCCACTCCATCGAAACCTCAACATATTTTATCTTTATCACCAGGATCATGACCATGATACAAAGGAATGCATCTAACTTCGAGATGAGATAGAAAGTTTCATCAGGAGTGGCTACCTCAACTAGTTTATCCGATGATCGATGGCATGCCAAAAGGAGTGTACTAGGTCATCCCTACCATCAAAGTGGGTACCACCAACTGACCCTCAAGACAACTGACCCCCGATCGGTGTCATCAATACCATTATCAGAGGGCGTGGAAGTAGGGAAGAAAGTAGGACTCGGGTGACACCCAAAATGTAGAAAACTGAAAGCCCGATCATCTTCACTGAAGAGGACACCGAGGAGGTCCAAATCCCGCATAATGACATGATCGTTGTAACTTTAAATATTAAAAACTATGATATACATCGTGTCCTTGTTGATAGTGGAAGCTTTGCAGATATTCTATTTTATGATGCATTCATCAAAATGGGGCTATCGGATGATCGGTTGGGAAAAATAGATTTTCCCCTCATCGATTTTACTAGGGGTGCTGTTCCCATGGAGGGGGTAATTATCTTGCTTGTTAAGGCTGGCGAATACCCTCTCCAATCCACCATTCAGGTGGATTTTTTAGTCATTTGATCCCTCTTAGCCTATAATGCCATATTTGGCCGACCAAGGCTAAACACGCTTTGGGCCATCTTCTCAACTCATTGTTTGAAAATGAAGTTCCTGATGGTGCAAGGAGTAGGTGAAGTTCGTGGAGATCAGATTCTGGCATGCCATTGCTACAACATCATTTTAAGTCAATCCAGATTCATTGAAGCTTACCCCATTGACGGGCTTGACGTCTATGATGAGCTGGCCAAAGAACAAGGAGTGCCAGCCAAGGATCTCATTTCCATTTCTTTAACCAATGGGGATGAAGGTCGTTCGGTTCAAATCGGATTGAGCCTAAGTAAGGTAGTGAGAGATCAACTAACTCTCTTTCTGTAGGATAATGCTGACATCTTTGCATGGACACCTGTTGACATGCCTGGCATCAATCCCTTAGTGATGGTGCACCAGTTGAACGTAGATCCGAACACCGACCTTTTAAACAAAGAAAATGGAGCTTTGCCCTAGAATGGCATAAGGCGATAGCCAAAGAGGTTGATAAATTGATTCAAGCGGGATTCATCGGAGAAGTGGCATACCTTGAATGGATAGCCAACATTGTAATGGTAAAAAAGGCTAATAGGAGATGACGTATCTGCATCGATTTTACCAACCTGAACAAGGCTTGCCCAAATGATAGCTATCCTCTTTCAAGGATAGATCAAATGATTGACACCACGTCGGGCCACAAACTTTTCACCTTCATGGATGCCTTCTCCAGTTATAATCAAATCTGGATGGTGCCGGAAGATGAGGAGAAGATCGCTTTTATTACTGATCGAGGTCTTTTTGTTATAGGATCATGCCTTTTGGCTTAAAAAATATAGGTGCCATCTACCAATGGTTGGTGAATTGGGTTTTCAAGGATCAAGTTAGGCAGAACATGAAGGTGTACATGGACGATATGCTCATTAAAAGCAAGCTAGCGAAAGACCACATCGAAGACCTCCATGAGACCTTTGCCATCTTACGCAAGTATCAGATAAAGCTGAACCTACCAACTGTGCCTTTGGGTTAACCTCCAAAAAGTTTCTTGGGTTTATGGTCTCAAATCGAGGAGTAGAAGCTAACCTTGAGAAAATCAAAGCCGTGCAAGAAATGGTTCCTCCCAGGATGATCAAGGAGGTTCAGCGCCTCACTAGAAAGGTCACCACCCTAAGTAGATTTGTCTCAAGATCAGTCGAGCGGTGCTTACCCTTTTTTCAAATCCTATGGTGACAAAAAAAAAATTTCTATGGTCTGAGGAATGCCAGAAAGCTTTCATGGACCTCAAGAATTACCTGAGTTCCACCCCCTTGCTTGGCAAACCAAATCCGAGTGAAGGACTACTCCTATATCTAGTGGTCTCACCAGTCACAATGGGAGTGGTACTCATTCAAGAGAAGGATAAGATCTGAAAATCAATATATTATATCAACCAAATGCTGAGAGATGTAGAAGTCTGGTATTCCAAGTTGGAGAAGTTGGCCTTTGCCCTTCTCATCACCACTCGGAAACTCTAGCCATACTTTCAGGCTCATACCATCACTTACCTAATAGATCAACCTATTAAAAGCATCCTTCACTGGCCAGACACCTCTAGATGAATAGCCAAATCGGCAATCGAGCTATCCAAGTTCGACATCAAGTTTTGCCCTCGACCATTGATCAAAGCCCAAGTACTGGCTGACTTCATAGTCGAATGCATAATTCTGGATGATCCTGGCAGACGGAAGACACCAACACCTCAAGATTTGATGCCCGAAGAACTTTCCAAGCATGAACGCAAGCCTTGGACAATTTATGTGGATGGCTCATCAAATTTTGTAGGGTTGGGCGTAGGATTGGTACTCTCAAGCCCAAATGGAATGGTGGCCCAGTATGCCTTATGGTTCAAATTTTTGATGACAAACAATGAAGTAGAGTATGAAGTCTTAATCATGGGACTCCATATGGCCAAGGAGCTGGGGGTCCAAGACCTCCAAGTGAAAGGAATATGCCCTACAAGCCAATCAAAATATGTATTTTTGATGAATTATTCTTTTGTCTTCGAAACTCATGTAATGATATTTATAAATTAAATAAAGATATTTTTATTTCATCATATGTTGTGTCTTAATAATTTATTTAAGATTATGATGAATCTCATGAATTTGGGCTATGATTTTAGAATTATGATGAGATCATACCTATGAGGCCTAAAATCTTAAAATTCTAATCTAAAATATTACTAGTCGATAAAACATTAAGTTGGAGATCAATATTTTTGGAAAGACTGGCACATCCTATGTATGCTTGATGGAGAGAGTGATTGATCTCACGATTACTTATGTATGATACTAATACAAGGACGTGGATGCTCATTAGAAAATGGGTTCACTAAATTGATCCAACTTGAGAACATCTAATAGAGTTTTATCTACTTGTGAATACATGGTTTTCATAGTGGAAGTTATGCTTGTAATCCTTGGATCTGAGATTACTATAAAATCTTATATGCATGAATCTATATCTTGGTTCATACTCATTCATGACTTAGTCATGCAAGGGATGTTCTGGATATGGTGGATTGCATATGAAGGTTGTGAATAGGTCAACATGAAATCGATCACTCCTAGTAAGAGAATATTGCATCCTACTTGCTTCAATCAAATAATGATTCAGAAAGACTTTGATCAAAGCATGATGAATATTAGAAATGGTTTCTAATATGCATTAATCGAATTATCATTATAAGATTGAGAGAAATATGAATATGATATTGGATTTGACATGATTCCATATCCATAGTCATATTTCGAATGTAAGGTGATCGTAGGATCGAATTGCACGGTAACTTTCCACTGAAGGATATTTTTGATATTTTTATCAAAATTTTATATTTTTCAAATAGACATGATACATTGCTAGACGTCAATCTTGTCTTATGAGTTCGATTAAATTAAAGAGTTTAATTTGATCATCAATTAGAAAGGATTCTGATTATTTGAATCAGGTCAGCTTGATTTGACCTAAATTAGTTTGATTGAGTTCTAGCCAAATTAGGTCTAATCGCATCTGAATCTACTGCTGGCTAGATATCGAATCCAATGAATCACACACAAAGAAAATTGATCAAGAGTCTAATTGGATTAGATCATGTTTGCAACTTGAACATGCTAGCATGTATTGCAAATCCTAACTCTTGTGTTCGAATCTTATTTGAAATTGGTTCTAGTTTGGGCTAATTCGAGCTAATTAGACTCATAATTTAATTGGGTCTAATTTAGGTTTGCCAAGTGTTGGCACCTAATTAAATTTCTCTCTTTTGGTTTAGGCCTATTTGGACTAGGTCAACCATGATAAGGGCGCTTAGTTTAAATTTGACTTGGGAATCCATTTGGTTATGGATTCCTAACCAAATTTAAATTCCATCATATCTGATATTTTATCCACATCCACCAGCCATTGGTGCTATCTTTTTGAGCCTTTGGATCAACTGGAGGCATTGATCAAGGGTGGGTATTGTTGGTGCCAAATAGAAGAGTAGTGACTCTTCATAATAAACACCAAAAATCTCCAATGATTTCATTTCTGCGCCTAGAAGGAAGAGTCCTTCTATTTGAAGGTGCCTCTTCAACCTAAAACTACCTTTTGCACATGGATAATCATCAGATAATTATGGTATGGGCATGATATTGAATGGGGAGGTGTGAGATGATTGGGATATGCAACTCTACGCTATCTATAAATAGATAGCGCATGCCTGGGGTTTCTCTATCCCATTCAATCCTTTCTTTTTTACATTAAAGCTCCCTTATGTCCCAATATTCCTCTTCCTTCTCTTGTTAAGACTAGGTCCAAATTAAGGAGGAGTCTTCCTAAAGACAAGAGCCTAGGAAAAGAAATAGGCAAGACAAGGAGGTAAGAGAGAAAGCTAAATAGAGAGAGAGGTTCTTTCTTAAAAAGGTCTGAACAATCTTCTTCCTTTCCTTGTTAAGACAAGGTCCTTTTAAGAACAAAGAGTCTTCCTTAAGACAAGGGTTTAAGAAGATCATTAAGAAAGATCAAAGGGAAAGAAATTAAAAGAAAGCTCGAGTGTTTGGTAATAAGGGTTAACACTTGTCATAGTGTTTTTATTGCCAGGTTAGGTTGATCATATTCTAAGTAAAGAATTGATCATTAGGGACCATCTATTAAAGAGCTAGTGGCTTGATCAAGTCCCTGTGTGAATCAACATTGGAGGGTGAACACGTGGACATTTGGTGGAATCATTGTCAGATCGCTATCGGAATTCAAGTTTGAATCAGGGTTTAGCGATTCAGGTATGTTCCTATGCCTAAGTTTACATTATAAATGCATGTTATATGATTTTATTTAATAAGATGGTCTTGGATTAAGGTTTGATTTTAGGATTTCATATAAATTGCTTTGAAGTCCATGCTTTTGCCCTTGTCATCAAACCCTTCACCAAGCTTGTAGCGACTCCCAACTGGTGGTCGGACATGTCAAGGGCCACTATGTGGCCCAGTATGAGAATATGACTAAGTACCTCTAAAAGGTAAAAGACTTCACCTCAACTTTTAAATACTTTGAAATCCAATAAATCCCTAGATTGGAGAACTCCCGGGCAGACCTACTATCCAAATTGGCCACCTCTGAACCTATAGAATTATCCAAACAAGTGTTCTTTGAGGTAGTAAAAATGGCAACCATTAGCGAACTAGTATTGGTGGCACAGGTGGAAGAAGAACGTTGCTAGATCGACCCACTCCTTAGCTATCTCAAGGATGGAGCACTCCCCGCCGATAGGAAAGAAGCTCAAAGAATCTGACATTAGGCCTCCTAGTATCTCCTTTACGAGGGAAAGCTTTACAAGAGGTCATTTTTCTTACCCTTCCTCAAGTGTTTATGACTAGTAGAAGCTGATTACGCCTTGTGGGAGATCCATAAAGGCACCTACGGGAGTCACATAGAAAAAAAATTCCTCACTTATAAGATTCTCCGATAAGAATTCTATTGGCCAACCATACAAAGAGATGCCGAAAAATATGTCGCATGTTGCAACCAATGCCAGATGAATTTCAACATTTAGCATCTGCCTACGGTGCCCATCACCTCCATCAATGTGCCATGGCCATTCGCATAGTGGAAGATGGACATCCTCAACCCTTTCCTAAAAGCCTTTAGGTAGTGGAAGTTTCTGCTCGTTACCATCAACTACTTTACCAAATAGATGGAAGCCGAGCCCTTAGCGTGCATCATTGAAGCAAAAACCATCGACTTCATCTGGAAGTCAATCATCTGCTAGTTTAGTTTACCCTGTATGATTATTACCGACAAAATTTGAAGACTTCTGTAGCGAATAAGGAATATCTCATTATTGCCCAGCAAGATAATCCAAGAGGAGGGGGTGAATTTTTTTCAAAATTTAAACAAGTAGTAAGGTATTTTCAAAAACTAGTGATGTATTGAAGTGTGTTGTGGTTCTATGTTATCAAGTATGCAAAAATACAGAAATATAATACAAATGATGAGATAAGACAATCACAAACACAAAAATTTATAGTGGTTCGGTGCTCTTTGTACCTACGTCCACTCTCCAAGATCCACTTGAAAATTTTACTATAATTTCTCTAAGATTATGGCCGAATAGTTTTTCAAGCCTCACTATCTAAAATCTAGTTAATTTTACACTGAATCATCAACCACAACCTAACACTAAGCCAACCCTTGGCTCACAATCCAATTTTCAGGCTTGGATAGGCCTTTTCCTTAGCTTCAAAATTCTATTGAAGCTAAGTTACAAAGAGAGTAAAGATTACATAACAAAAATAAAAATAAAGCTCCTTTAATGAGCAAGTAAGTCGATGAAGCTTGTAAAATCTTCTTTGAAGGAAGCTTTTGAACTGATTGAGCTTGTCTTCTTGCTGAAAAGAATCTCTTGATTTGATGTTTCTTGGAGTTAGGAGTTGAATGCTCTCTATTCAAGGCTTTTAAACTTTTTTCTTAACTTTTTATTCCTCTCAATGATTAAATAGTCAAGTCACTTCTCTCAGGTATTTTGTAGCTTTTTTTCCATGTTTGATAGGCTGGAGAAGGGTTTTAGACCATTGGAGGACTAAAAAAAGCCGTTTGAAATAATTCTGCATAGTTATGAATATTCTATAGAAACTAGCCATTAGAGCTCAAGTCGAATCTCGACTCAACTTGCTCCTCAGCTTGAGATATTTTTTTCTACTCATTCCTTTGCTCGTTTCTCCGCTCGAGACCTTTTTCTTTGCTCGTTCCTCTGCTCGAGGTCTTTTTCTCTGCTTGTTTCTTCGCTTGAGATCTTTTTCTCTGCTCGTTCCTCCATTCAAGGGCTCAAGCATGAAAATCATTTTCTCTATGTTTTACTGTGACCTTGACTCCTGGACCTCGAGTTAACTTGAGCCTCCGTTCGAGATCATTTCAACTTTTATCTCAAAAATCATATCCTCTGTATTTTTCCTATGACTTCGACTCGTGAACTTTGAGTTGACTTGAGCCTCCGCTTGAGACCCTCCGACCTTCATCTTGAAAATTATGTTCTCTATATTTTCCTATGACTTCAGCTCGAGAACCTTAAGTTGACTCGAGTCTCCGCTCGAGACCATGCCATCTAAAACTTTTACGTTCCAGTTTTGTATCAGATCGAGCTGAATAAGGAGTCGACTCAAGGGCTTTTTATACTGAAAAATTATAACTTGCCCAAATATTTTTTTGCTTTAATTTTAGTTTTGAGATATCTCTTTCAAGCCTTGCTTTAGATGTTATTCATGCCTTAAAAGCCTTCAATATTTCCTCAATGATCCTTAAATGCACTAGAGATTTTTCATTTGATACTCTACAATTCATTCTAAAAAATGATCTCAACCAATTCATTAGTCAAAACAATATACTCAAATATTTTATTCATCATTAAAATCAATCCTTGGGGTTAACAATCTTTTCTTTTTTGATGATGACAAAACTTTGAGTATATGAGCAAGAGATATACAATGACATGAATGCATTTGGGGACATCTTTAGTATGCTAAAAATTAATCCATTTACATAGTTTCATATTTAGCTCCCCCTCAATTTATGCTCATATTTTTAATATATTTTATCACTTTGGAGTTAAATTTTTAGTTGGTGCTTATTTGAGTGATAATCTACCAACATTTATTATTTATATGTAATAGGCATGAATCATCTTCATTGAGCAGTCATGCATTTGGTATATAGAGTATGTATCATTGCATAATTTATATAATTAATTATATTATGTTTAAAGTTCTATTAGCATGAGTACTAATTGACATACATTTTTTATAATTAAACATGCTTAGCACAACACAACAAGATTAATATATGCTCATGTACATCTTACATCTTATAATTATCCAAAAGAGAAAAACTGGTAAAACAAGCTAAAAATTTTGGATTTCATCAGCTAAAAATTTTGAATTTAAATATTGAATGTGTGTATGCTCATATACATATCTTACTCTCCCTTTTTGTCATCATCCCAAAAGGTAGCCATTGCATGATAACATATCAAGGGATTGATGCAGTGAAAGAGTAAGTAACTCTATAGATGTGTTTTTCATTGCATTCACAAAATGAGTGTAACCTCAACACATAAAGATACAATGAAACACCAAGTTCAAGACTGAACTAAGTTAAACCATTATATATATATATGCGTGTCCAAGAAGCACCTAATATAGAGTGACATACAAACATATACTCCTCAAGAAGTACCTAACATAGATCTAAGAACAACAAATAATGAGACATCAGCTTTCTATAAGGCTACTCATCATCAGAAGGGATCTCTAATATCTTGGAAGATGAAGCTCTGGATGTGAATGGCCTAGCTCTCCTGCACCTGGTCCTAGCTGATGGCCCAGTTACTTGTGAGAGAGTAGGCTCTACACAAGTATAGACTCAAAGTGGTAGTCTACTCATACCAGTGAATACCTGAGTCTGAACTGGGGACATAGGTAGAGGAGGTAGAGGTCAAGGCATAGCTGCTCTGGTGGCTGCATGCACTGCTGATGTTGCTGGTATCGTGCCTGAAGCAAGTCTCTCTATCTTTCCAATCAAACTGTCCATAGGTCTAAGTACTGAGATAATACCCTGCTACTGTATCTGACCTAATCTACTGATGGCTGCTATCATCTCAATGCCTCCTGACTCAACTCTTCCCCTGAGCTGAGCAAGCTCCTCAATAATACTAGAGTGATCAGTGGGTGTGACATATGTGCTCCCTCTACTCTAAAATGATGAGCCTCTGAGATATAGATCTCATGTCTGTCTGCACACCCTCCACCCTCTTAGATATACCCTATATGTCTCTATTAACTCTAGTAGAAATCATATCTGCCAGTCTCTCCATGGATGCAGAGTCAATAGGTGGTGGCTGAGAGAATCTGCCTATAGGTGGAGCTCAAGGAGACATAAGCGTACTAGGGTCACGTGCATCTCTAGGTGCAATAGGAGTAGAGGGCTCTCCTACCTCCATTACTCTAGGTACTCTCCTCTCTTGATCAGAAATATTCTTTATCCATCTTCCTTCCTCCACATGATACTGCATTCTGGTCAGAGCTCTCATATCATATACATCAAAGTGAGATAGCTTCTTACTATCTTCATTCTCCAGTGGTACTTCTATTGTCTCAAGGATTCTGATTAGGGCCATGCCATAGGGCAAACACATCATGTTTCTAGATGCTGCCTCTCTCATCTGATGCATCATAATCCCTGATAAATTTATTTGAGTTTTCTGAACCATCAGATATGTCATACACAGCTCTCTTTCAGATATAAAGTCATGCCTTCCTAACTTAGGAATGAAAATCCCATCAATAATATGATGTAAAACTCTCATCTTCATAGATAAGGTGGGTGCTAGAACATCCCCTACGATGTCATCTCTCTCTATAATAAGCCTCAGCCCTTCCTTCTATTGGAAAATATGTAGGATTTCATGCATGAATTTCAAAACTTTGTTGAAGTATAATGTAGCAGAAGATATAGATTAAACTATTTAATCTATAGAAGCATGTAATCAAATTACTAAACCCTACAATTAGGACCTATAACATGTCATAATATATTCTTAAATCTGAAAATAAATACTTTCGTATTGATTAAATCAATACCCTAGTTCTGAAATAGTTCTAGATCTAAATCCTAGATCGCATCTAGGTGAGAGAAGAGATCAAATCTCTTATCTTCGTGCAGGTCGAGAACTCTATGGTTGATTTTCATTATTGTCTTTGAAACCGCACACACATTTGGCCTTTACAGATGATCCACACAAGGCTGCAACAAAATCAAAGATTCGTCAAATAAAGATCCGCTCGAAGTGCTAGCTTCTTGCAGATCCCACCGGATGGCAAATCTAAAATTTATTCTTTGGATCTCTTGGATACTCTAAGAGATGAAGAATAAGAGAAGGAATAAGAAAGAAATCCAACCTTTAGATCTTTCAAAAATTAGAAATAAAATATATTAGAAAAAGATCTTGAAAAAAAGATAAATCTTCTCTTTCAGGACATCAATGATTGATGTCCTAAAAACATCTTTATGCTAGGATAAGGGGAGACCTTCTCTACTAGACTTTTTTCATATTTTTAGATCTTATACTCTCTAATTTTTTTAAAAAATATGGAGAAGGGTTCTCAAAGAAATTCTAAGAGAAGATCTTCTTCTCTTCTTCTTCTCTCATCAAGACATGATCAGATCATGTCCAAAATTGATCATCCTACCCTAACACCTTGGAGCATAGATACCCATGCTCTCTTCCTCTCTCTCTCTTAGATTTTTATCATATAAAAATCATAAAGAAAATATGAGAAAATAAATCATGAAAGAAAACTATAAGAGAAGACATTTTCTCTTACCTTTGTCTTCATCGAGACATCAACATTTGATGTCCAAAAGAAACCTTCTTCCTCCAAGATGTTTGGCACCTAATACCTCATGCCCTCTCTTCTTTTTCTTCTGCATTTTTACCATGGAAACCCCAGGTTTTGATGCCACACACAAAAGAATAGGAGGCTCCATGTTTTAAGGAAGACTAGGTCAATGAGACAAAGTCAAACATGAAAGTTAGGGGGCGTCCAACTCTTGGACGCCCCTCCTCCTATTTTTTCTACATGAGAACCAAAATGGAACATGCCCACATTAGTGAAAAAGAGCAACAAAAATAATAGGTAGTCATTGGAGGAAATAGCAAAAAGAAGAATGAAGTGTCTTGGTCAATAGGGACTCTTTCAAAGAGAAATAAACCAAACAACTTTCCATAATGAACCACATTAGATTTGATTCAAATTAAACCAGATATGGAGCATGGAAAATCAATCCTTAGGCATGGAAATCATAAAAAAAATCTGGAAACAAATAATGGGCATGGGCTCAAAGGTGGTGCAAGGAAAGAGTGAGAGTTCCAGTCCAACTGGGACTCTTCTTGTTTGACTAGGTCAAAACTATTTTGAATCTAATTCAAATCAGATTAAATGCAACCTAATTAAGGATGATCCTATTCCAACTAGAAGCCCAATTAAATTAGATTAAATCATATTTAATTTTGATTTAAATCCTAACTCAATTAGAAATTAGGTGCACTCAAATTCTAGTCCAACTAAAAATTATTTTTCTTTGCAATTGGCTTATCCAATAAATCAATTAAACTTAATCCAATTAAGTCCAAATCAATTCTAATTGAATCTAATTCAATTAGACTTGATCTTAATCTAATTGCTCAAACAAATTGAGCTAATTAGCAATCCAATTACTAATCGATCCTCCTATAACACTTGCATTAGGTTAAACATCAATTGCATTGAATATTTGACCTTAGAATGATTCTCAATCATCGATTAACCATCTGATTAGATTATAGCCTCTAATATGTATGATCCCATAGGTTCGAACCTAAGTCAGAAGCATAGAAATTAATTTCTGTACCAATTAAAGTAACCATCTAGCAATGATTTTCGATGTCTAAATAGGTCGAATATATGTAAAGCAACGTTCTTAGAATCCTGGCCTATGGTTATCATATAATTCATTCCTTTGACCAATAATGCTCAAGACAACTTTGAGTACACTATCAATACTCATACAAGTCATCTCTATTATATCTTAAAGTTTTATAAATCTCGTGACTCCTCACGAGGATTACCTAGACCTAGGTTTTGCTAAATTAAAATACAATAAGTCATTCTCTTTCTGAAGTTAATCAGGAGTGGTCAATCCCATCAAGACTCACACACCAACTTCATAAGTACTTGATTGTATCCAAAAATCTTCTAATCCTATATTAGAAATGCAGGTAGTCCGACACCAAAGTACAGTGAGTTGCTTACAAGTCATCATGGTCATCTCAAGTCGAAGGGATACTTAGACCACTGGCCTTAGCTAGCTACTCTTACAGTAGAGTGCTATATTGGTCATATTTAGTATAGATGTACTCCTATATTTTACCTAGATGCCATACCAGTATCTCCACACCACTTGGTTATGAGGATAATTAACACATATGGCATATAGCGACCTATACTCGATAAGTTATCATCCTTGTTAATAACTTATCATTTGATTGTGAACAGTTTTAAAATTATCCGATAAATCCTTCTTTATCAATGATTATGGTTCTAAGGACTTCATCATAATTTAAGAGTTCATTTAAGAAAGATAGAACTTTTATGATGAACCAGCTAAATAACTATTAGATAATTCATATACCAATACCAATCATCTACCACTTAGATGATTGGTTTTAGGATACATTTTTCAATAACTCTCACTTGGACTAAAGCTAATCTAAACGATATCAAATATTCTATCTTTCACTTGAGTTCGTAGAACTCTTTAGTTCCACAGTCTTAGCAAATGGGTCAGTCAAGTTCTTCTTTTTCATCGATCTTCTAAAAATCGACGTCATCCTGATCTAAAATCAAAGGTGATTGCGATGCAGAATATATTGATCCTTTGGTTCTTTATCCTGAGCTATGGCTCTAGTGCTATGATAGAACTAGATCATCGATTGAGGGTGCCACTCCCAACTTGCTAATGAACCTCAATAACTACACAGCTTACATGGCAGCATCATATGCCATGATGTACTCTACATCACTAACTGAATAGGCTATAGTATTCTACTTGGAACCTTTCTAGCAAATTATTCCTATAATTAAGATATGACTCGACACTCTCTTGCTATCATCTTGATCTGACTAAAAATTAAAACCAAAATATCTATAAGTTTTAAGTCAATATCTCCATATTTGAGTCACTCGATCTTAGTATTTTCTAAATACTTAAGGATTGTCTATACAATGTTCCAATGATTCTCACTTGGATCAGACTGGTATCTGCTCACTACCATTAGTGAGTATACAATATCAAATTTTGAACATAGAAAAATTAGATGATAGCCAAATCTTTATTTCTTGCAATGCTAAAATGTCATTCCCAATTAAGAGAATTTTATCCATAGACAATACGAGGAATAACATTATAGAATATTTTGCCCAATTACAAATGTAGGGTTTGTCTTTGTTTATAATAAAGATATATATTCAAAATATATGTTTGAACTCTAAGATGATAGCCAGATGGATTTTATAGATCTCTATCTTTCTATCTGCACTACTCTGATCCTTTTGAAAATTCATTTACACTTAATGGATTTTATCCCTTCAGGTGAATCAACTAGTGTCCATACACTATTGATTTTTATGGACTCCAATTTAGATTTAATGGCTCCAAGCCACTTCTCAGAGTTAGACCACTGCATTGCATCTCTATAGGTGATTGGATCATTGTTGTTTTGATCGAGCTCAAAAGGATCACCATCCCAGACCTAGATACCATAGTATCTATCCGACTAACATGGTACTCTATCGGATCTCCTTAAAGATGCTACTTTAATGGGTTTTGAGTTTGATCTGATCAAATCCAGTTCTGTAGGTTTATTAGATTGTGTCGATTCATTTTCTATCGATTAAACTTTTCCAAGTTCAACTTGATAAGCATCAGTTTCTTCTCTAAGAAACTCCTTTCGAAAAAGAATGCCCTACTGCTGCTGATCATCTTATGTTCTTTAGCATGGTAGAATTAATAATCCTTAAACACCTATTGGATCAGGATCCAAGTTTATCTATATGCAAACCTATGATATAGCCCGATCAATCCTAAATCTAAAGGTGAGAGAGTCTAGATCTATGCTCGATCTATATCTCATATGGAATCTTTATAATAGATTTTTTTGATGTAAATTTTCAAAGTAAAACTAGTAGTCACAAGAGCATAACCTTGAAATAGGCAAACAAGTGAACCCTATCATGGATTGAACCATGTTTAATAAAGTTTAATTTTTTCTTTCAAATATGTTATATTCTGAAAAAAAATTTACTAAGAGAGAATTCTATTCTCTCCTAGATATGTCATAAACTTACTGGATAAGTATTCACCTCCTCGATCTGATTAAAGAGTTTTAATATTTATTTAGTTTATTTTTTCTATTTCATTATTGAATCATTTAAATATTTTAAATGATTCAAGCTAGATGTACTCATGACTAGATAAGTCATTTATAATAAAATATTAATATCTTTCTTTGGTACTTAAGTTTATAGATCTACATACATCACTATGTATGAGATTTAGAACTTTATCGGCTCCTTCATCCTTTTCAGTAAAAGATGACTTTATCATCTTTCTAAGAAGATAAGATTCATAGACTATCAATGATTCACAATTATTGATGTTGAGATTTTTCTCTTAAGCTAATCCGTTTATCCTGTTCTTGTCAAGATGACTAAGCCTATAATGCTAAAGATAGACATCCATGACATAATCTAACTTCGGTGTGTACATTATACTTAATAGGCTATGTAACTATTAAATATTATTTCTTTATTATCAATATATTATTATAATATTATTTATAATAATATTATAATAATCTCTTTTATTGATAAATGATAACCATCGCTGATCAAAAAGCTAACAGAGATCACATTTATCATAAACGATGGACAATAGCGATAATCACTCAAAATGATATCTTTTGAAAATAAGCTTAACAATTTCTAAAGCTAAGATCGGAATAGGACTTTCATCCCCAATGTTTAGGTATTTCTCATCATTTTTAAATATTCTACTGACCTAAAATTCTTGCAACAAATTGCATAAGACCATTGGTATCTAATACCTAGGTAGTAGAATTACATATAGAAAAAATTTAAGGTATTATCATATAACATTCTTGATGAGCAACTCTTGCTCCTTTCTCTTATTCAGCCTATTATGGTCAAGGGAAGCAAGATAATTCTTCTTTCTACGATCCTGCTTCTAACATTAGAAGCACTGTGTCTAATTTAGATCAATTTTGAACTAATTATTTTGACTGGACTAAGAGATCCTAGTATGAATTCATTCGTACTACTAAACCAAATTCAATTTTTGATACTAATTATCAAAGTTGGGTCTCATAAGTCATCACTGTCTAACAATGATAGGAGCAATTAGGGTTTAGCTTTATTTTAAAAAAAGAGAATAATGACCTAAGTATATGAATTATTTTAAGCCTAGAGATTTAGACTTTCGTTTTAAGATTTTTTTCACTATTTTATTGGAATTGGTAGCCTCTACCTCCAATTTGGGAATTTCATTAATTCTCTAGTAGCTACTAGAATCTACATAGACGACACATAAGTCCAACTATGATTGATCAACCTATGTACATTTGAGGGTAGGTTCATAATCAATTATTTTTTTAAATAATTTTTAGTAATTTAATTTTATCCTAGAAACCTAATCAGTAGGCTAAGGACTCCACTGTAAGAATCCAGTTAGGTCCAACCATTAACATGACTATACTTGATGCATCTAACTAATGAATGATTAAGCCCAACTATGGTTGGTCAATCTAACCACCATTAGAGAGACACATTCAAGTCGTCATATGATGAATGATAATTCCATTAGTCAACAAGCACCAGGCCTACGGGCCTCCAATGATTATTGAGTTAATGGACCCATTATCAAACACCTTAATGGGAGGCTATGACTTAGTTATCTCCATAACTATGTCATTTTAAGGATCTAATAATTTTAGAGGATTTAAAATTATTAGTGATTTAAGGATAGAAAGGATATAGACCAATTTGCTCCCATTGACTTTACCAAGTCAAGTTCTCCTACTAACTTCACCAAGTCATAGATAAGGACTAGGATCAATTTTGGTCCATAGGCACCTAGATCAGTCTTATTGATTTTTTATGTGACATGGATTAGCACGAATCAATGAGCAACCTAATCAAGACCTGATTAACCATATTGGTCAGGTAAGTGAGATTGGTGGGAGGGTCTGCTAAGGCTTGCCTTAGACACCATCAGAAATGGTCAGGTAAGCAGGCTGTCCATTAAAAACTACTGATCTGAGAGTGCCAGACTTATCTTAGACACCAATCAGTTTATCAATTTTGATTTGGTCTATCTAAAGACTTGGGCACAATCACTAAGCCACGATCAGTATCTATTTATTAGATGTATGGACTTTGATCAACTACAACTATTGAATTGATCTATAGAAATGACCTAATCCTAATTAACTATTAATTAGGATCAATTTCCTAACTTAGTCCATATTTAATCTAACCCTAGGTCTAATCTAGTTAAGGATATGATCAAAGCTAACCCATTACCTTTTAACCCATGTTTTATGAAATTGTCTTAGGATCTTTAAATCATAAATCTAGATCCTAAACAATCACTTAATTCTCAATTAAGGTCAAGACTAAGGGTTGGGGTTTAGCATTTCAAAAATATATTTTACATTTTGAAAGGTTCTTTATACCCTAGCACCATTTCATTAAATAGGTCGACTTATTTCAAAAATGGATTGGCTTATTTCATAAACAAGCACTAGATGTAGGTTTGATCACATAAAATCAGTCAATTATGACATTCAACCAACTTCTCAGTCAGACTGGCTCAGATTTCATCTAAGCTGGCCTGAGCAAAAGTTGAGTCGGCTCGATTCTGAGATAGTCGGCTCGGGCAGAAGGCTGGAAGGCCATCATTCCTGTCGGGCAGGCTTGGATCCCATTCGAGCTAACCTGAAATGAATTCAATCCAGACCGATTTCTGATCGAGCTAGCTGGAGCATCATCCAAAAATTATATCATGACTGGAATGCTGATCGAGCCAGCTCGATCGATGAATAGAACCCTTTTTAAGGTCGTATTCAGATTTAATCTAAAATTATGTACTCTACATAAAAATCATGAAATTATTTAGATTTAATCTAAATACTAATTCATGATAAAATTCAGATTTAATCCTTCAAACACATCATAAAAAATATTAGATCTAATCTAAAAATTTTATGATCAATTTTTTAGATCGCAACATACCAGGACAACCTCTCCACTGTAAGGGATAAACCTTACAACAGGACAACCTACAGTCCATATGATCATTATTTTATTTTTTTAAATTTATTTTAATATAAATATGATCATATCACCAAAGAACCTGGATGCTCTGATACCATTGTTAAAAAATATGCAGGATTTCATGCATGAATTTCAAATTTTTTTTGAAATATAACGTAGCGGAAGATATAGATTAAACTATTTAATCTACAGTAGCATGTAATCAAATTACTAAACCCCACAACTAGGACCTATAACATGTCATAATGTATTCTTAAATATGAAAATAAATACTTTTATATTGATCAAATCAATACCCTAGATCTGGAATAGTTCTAGATCTAAATCCTAGATCATATCTAGGTGAGAGAAGAGATCAAATCTCTTATCTTCGCATGGATCGAGAATTCTATGATTAATTTTCATTATTGTCTTTGAATCCGCATACGCATGCGGCCTCTATAGATGATCTATACGAGGCTGCAATAAAATAGAAGATTCGTCGAACGAAGATCTGCTCGAAGTGCTAGCTTCTCGTGGATCTCTCTGGATGGTTAATCTAAAATCTATTCTTCGAATCTCTTGGACACTCCAAGAGACAAAGAATAAGAAAGAAATTTAATCTTTGAATCTTCCAAAAAATCAGAAATAAAATACATTAGAAAAAGTTCCTAAGAGAAGATAAATCTTCTCTTTCAGGACATCAATGATTGATGTCCTGAAAACATCTTTATGCTAGGATAAGGGGAGACCTTCTCTCCTAGACTTTTCTCATGTTTTCAAATTTTATACTCTCTAATTTTTTTTATAGATAAATCTCATAAAAATATGGAGAAGAAGAATTCTCAAAGAAATCCTAAGAGAAAATCTTATTCTCTTCTTCTTCTCTCATCAGGACATGATCATATCATATCCAAAATTGATCATCCTGCCCCAATATCCTGAAGCACAAATCCCCATGCCCTCTTTGTCTCTCCCTCTCTCAAATTTTTATTATATAAAAATCATAAAGAAAATATGAGCAAGTAAACCATGAAAGAGAACTTTAAGAGAAGACATTCTCTCTTACCTTTGTCTTCATCGAGACATCAAAATTTGATGTCCAAAAGAAACCTTCTTCCTCCAAGATGTTTGGTGCCTAATACCCCATGCCCTCTCTTCTTTTTCTTCTATTTTTTTATCATGTAAACCCTAGGTTTTGACACCACACACAAAAGAATAGGAGGCTCCATGTTTTAAGAAAGACTAGGTCAAAGAGACCAAGTCAAACATGGAAGTTAGTGGGCGTCCAACTCTTGGATGCCCCTCCTCCTATTTTTTCTATGTAAGAACCAAAAGGGAACATGTACACATCAGAGAAAAAGGGTGACAAAAATAATAGGTAGTCATTGGAGGAAATAGCAAAAGAAGAATGAAGTATTTTGGTTAAGAGGGACTCTTTCAAAGGGAAATAAACCAAACCACTTTCTATAATGAACCAAATCAGATTTGATTCAAATTAAACTAGATATGGGGTGTGGAAAATCAATCCTTAGGCATGAAAATCATAGAAAAAATTTAGAAATAAATAATGGGTGTGAGCTCAAAGGTGGCGCAAGGAAAGAGTGAGAGTCCCAGTCCAACTGAGACTCTTCTTGTTTGACTAGGTCAAAACTATTTTGAACCTAATTCAAACCAGATTAAATGCGACCTAATTAAGGGTGATTCTAGTCCAACTAGAATTCTAATTAAATTAGATTAAATTATATTTAATTCTAATTTAAATTCTAACTTAATTAAAAATTAGGTGAACTCAAATTCTAGTCCAACTAGGACTTATTTTTCCTTGTAATTGGCTTATCCAATAAACCAATTAGACTTAACCCAATTAATTCAAATTAAATCTAATTCAATTAAACTTGATCTCAATCTAATTTTTCAATCAAATTAAGCTAATTAAAAATTTAATTGCTAATCGATCCTCCTGCAATACTTGTATTAGGTCAAACATCAATCACATTGAATGTTTGATCTTAGAATGATTCTCAATTATCAATTAACCATCTGATCAGGTTACAACCTCTAATGTATATGACCCCATAGGTTTGAACCTAAGCCAATAATATAGGAACAAATTTTTGTACCAATCAAAATAATCATCTAGCAATGGTTTTCGACGTCCGGATAGGTCGAATGTATGCAAAGCAATATTCTTAGAATTCTGATCTATAGTTACCGTATAATTCATCCCTTTGATCAATAGTGCTCAAAATAACTTTGAGTACACTATCAACACTCATACAAGTCATCTCACTGTGTCTCAAAATTTTATAAATCTCATGACTCCTCACGAGGATTATCGAGGCCTAGATTTTGCTAAATTGAAATACAATAAGTTATTCTCTTTCTGAAGTTAATCAGAAGTGATCAATCCCATCTTGACTCACACACCGACTTCACAAGTACTTGACTATACCCACAAACCTTTCAAATCTATATTAGAAATATAGACAATCCGACATCAAAGTACAATGAGTTGCTTGTAAGTCACTGTAGTGATCTCAGGTCGGAAGGACACTTATATCCATTGATCGTAGCTTGCTACTCTTAACTGTAGAGTGCTACATTGATCATGTTTAGTGTAGATATACTCCTACATCTCATCTGGATGCCATGCCAGTGTCTCCACACCACTTGGTTACGAGGACAACCAACGCATATAGCATACAGCTACCTACACTCGATAAGTTATCCTCCTTGTTAATAACTTATCATTTGATCATGAATAATTTAAGAACCATCCAATAAATCCTTCTTTATCGATGATTGTGGTTCTAAGAATTTCATCATAATTTAGGAGTTCATTTAAGGAAGATAGAACTTCTATGATGAACCAGCTAAATAACTATTAGATAATTCATATACTAATTTCGCTCATCTACCACTTAGATGATTGGCTTTAGAACATATTTTCCAATACCTTGTTAGGTAACTTATCCAAAATATGTCCTTGTCTAGTAATGCTAAAAATATATGCCAAACCCTCCTTTGTCACTTCAATTTGTATACCTTTGACTGTAGTTACAATTTCAAAAAATTTTCTCTTTAGGTTTTCATAAAACTCCCTAACTAGCTTAGGATACATGGGAATATTTATTTGACAAAAGTCTTTCCACCCCATTCTCTCAATCCAAGATCCAATAGAAAAATTATATTCCTCAAAATATCCAAAATCAACCCTTCTCCCCATTGCTATAGCCCTTGTAGCCATTCTACCTATAGGAGAGAGCTGAGGAGGGGGTGATCCCGGAATACCTTGCTTTGGTTCGGGCTCTTCATGAATGGGTGCCCTGGAGGGATGAGAAACTTCAGTTGGTTGGGAGGCTGCCCATTCCAATTCGGGCTTTTCTTCTCCTCTCTCATTCTTCAGCTCCATGGGGGGCACAGATTTTCTGCACTGCCCGCCTTTCTCCCGCCATCTTGCTTTGAATCTAGCCTCTAATCAAAGGATCTAAGAGAATGGAGGGCAAGAATATAGCTACGAACTATTTGAGGGAGTTTAAGGAGATGAGAGACCCTCAGCTCATCGAAATGAAAGAGTTCTAGGGCATCATGAATAGTCATGGGTCGATTTTAATCGCTTGTGGCCCCGATGCTCGAGTCAACTCATGATTTTGAACTAGTTTGCTTGAGTCAACTTAAGCAATGGATCTAAAACTTTTAAAGTTTCAATGAGAATTTGGCATTTAAACAATTTCAAGATATTTTCCTTATTGTTGATAATTGATTAAGTACATAAAATTTGATTCTTTGGATTTAATTTGATTTATCTTGAATTATTGAAAATAAAATTCAATCAAGTTGATAACAAAGTCCTAGTTCTCTTCTAATGATGTTCAATCTTTCTTCATTAAGAGGTTTTATGAATATATCAGCTAATTATTTATCAGTACAGATAAATTAAAGTGTCACATCATTATTTTGAATATGATCTTTTATGAAGTGATGTCTTATTTCAATTGTTTGGATCTTGAGTGTTGAATTAAATTTTTGGTTAAATTGATTGCACTTGTATTATCACAATTTATGGATATCTTATTAAGTTTAAATCCAAAATCTTCTAATTATTGTTTGATCCATAGAATTTATGCATAATAACTCTTAATAGCAATATATTAGGCTTCTACCATAGATAGTGCTACTGAGTTTTGTTTCTTACTAAGAAATTAAATTTACTCCAATGAATTGATATGTGCCACTAGTGCTTTTTCTATAAAGTTTACAATCAGTAAAATCAGCATCAAAATAATCAATTAATTCAAATTGAGATGATCTATCATACCATAATCCTACATTAAGTGTCCTAGATAAGTATCTGAAAATTCTTTTAACAGTAAGCAAATATGATTCTCTAGGATCTAATTAATGCCTAGCACACATGCAAATACTAAATACTATATCTAGTCTACTTATAGTAAGATAAAGGAGTGAGCCAATCATACCTCTTTACAATTTTGTATCTACTTTCTTAGCCTTCTCATATTTGTCAAGTTTACATGATGTACTCATTGGTGTGCCAATTGATTTTGAGCTCTCCATCCCAAATTTCTTAAATATTTTCTTTGTGTATTTCATTTGGTTAATGGAGATCCCTTCTTCATTTTGCTTGATTTAGAATCCGAGGAAGAAGTTTAATTCTTCCATCATGCTCATCTCGAACTCACCTTGCATTAGCTTGGCAAATTTTTGACAAAAGAATTCATTAGTGGCACCAAAAATAATATCATCCACATATGTTTGTACAACTAATAGATTGTTATCTTTTCTTTTTAAGAATAAGATTTTATCTATATTTCTCCTACTAAATTTATTATCTAATAAGAATTTACTTAATCTTTCATACCATGCATGTGGGGCTTGTTTTAGTCCATATAAAACTTTATATAATTTAAACACATAATTTGAAAATGTATGATTTTCAAATCCAGGTGGTTGTTCAACATATACTTCCTTGGCTATATAACCATTAAGAAATGCACTCTTTACATCCATTTGATATAATTTAAAATTCATAAAATATGTAAATACAAGTAATAGTCTAATTGCTTCTAATCTAGCTACTGGAGCAAAGATTTCATCAAAATCAATACCTTCTTTCTGATTGTATTCTTTTGCCACTAATCTAGCTTTATTTCTTGTGATGGTACCATGTTCATCTAGTTTATTTCTATATATCTATTTAGTTTTAATTATTGGATAGTCATTTAGTCTATCAACTAGGGTCCAAACCTTATTTCTTTCAAATTAATTTAATTCCTCTTACATGGCATCTATCCAACATGGGTCATTTTAAGCTTCTTCTATTGATTTAGGTTCAATTTATGAGACAAAGGCTAAGTAATTATTTATATTTCTAAGATAAGACCATATTTTTACTCCTTGTGATGGATCACCGATTATTAGATCTTTAGGATGTCCATGTGCATATTTTCATTCTTTTGGTAACTTCTCTCTTAGGTTATGAGAAGGCTCTTCATTCTTTTCTTCTTCATTATTTTGAGGTGTTATATTTTTTAGTGTGATATTATCTATCTTATCATTTAGATCACTTACATCCTCATCTAGGACATTTTCTTTCCAAAATATTTTGTCACTATGTTCATCAAAGATAACATAAATTGATTCTTCAACAACTAGAGTTCTTTTGTTGAAGACTATATACCTTGCTTGATGGGGAATATCCCAAGAAGATACCCTCATCTAACTTGGCATCTAATTTTTCTAAGTTATCTTTTTCATTATTAAGTATGAAACACTTACATCCAAAACCATGAAAATAGTTGATATTTGATTTTCTATCATCCAAAGCTCATATGGGATTTTCTTTAAAATAGGCCTTATTAAAACATGATTTAATGTATAACATGCAGTATTTATTACCTCAACCTAAAAGTATCTAAGTAAATTACTCTCACACAATATAGTTTATACCATTTTTTCTAATGTGCAAATTTTTCTTTCTACTACTCCATTTTACTACGGAGTTCTAGGTACAGAAAAATTATGATCAATTTTTTTCATTACAAAAATTTTTAAATTATTGATTTTCAAATTTGGTACCATGATCACTACGTATGCATATAATTGATGTATTCTTTTCATTTAAGACCTTTCGATAAAATTTAAAAAATGTATGGAAGGCTTCATCTTTCTGTGCTAAAAATATCACTCAAGTGAATCTTGAAAAATCATGTACAATAATAAGACCATACTTTTTGCCTCCTAGACTGGTAGTCCTTGTGGATCCAAATAGATCCACGTGTCGCAATTCTAAAGGTCTAGAAGTTGAAATCATGCCTTTTGGTTTAAAAGAGTTTCTAGTTTATTTTCTAAATTGACATGCATCATAAATATGATTCTTTTTAAAATTTAATTTTGGTAATTATCTTACAAGATCTTTCTTAATTAATTTTGAAAGTAAATCCATACTAGTATGACCTAATCTATGATGACACAACCAACTAGTTTCATTGACTTTGACATCCATTGCCATAAGACATTGATCATTTTTTATGTGTAGATCATTGAGATCCAACATGCATACATTGTTGTGTTTATGTACTATGAATATGATACCATTGTCATTAGGACTAAAAATAATACATAATAAAAATTCAAATGTAACCTTAAATTTTTTATCACAAAATTAACTAATACTAAGTAAATTATATTTTAACTCATCAACTAATAATATATTTTGAATAGAAGTAGAAGAAGTAATACAAAAGTTACCGACACCAATAATGCGCCCCTTTCCATTATCACCAAAGGTAACTACTCCTTTTTTAGGCTAAAAAATGATAAATTAAGATTTATCACCCATCATGTGCCTTGAATAGCCACTATCTAGATACCAAAGTTATTTTTTATCATGGGCTGCAAGACACTCCTACACAAAAAAATTAAGTTGAGTTTTTAGGTATCGAAGTCATCTTGGGTCCTTTGGGATTAGTACTCATGAT
The DNA here is from genome assembly GCA_006176705.1 of Cocos nucifera. Taxonomy (NCBI): domain Eukaryota; kingdom Viridiplantae; phylum Streptophyta; class Magnoliopsida; order Arecales; family Arecaceae; genus Cocos; species Cocos nucifera. The sequence goes on from QRFJ01000167.1 coordinate 798,151, forward strand.
TTCTTTTGGAACCCAAATCATTTAATTATTTTTTTATTTAATTTTTTAAAATCACATGTATAGGATTTATGACCAAATTTATCATAATAGTAACATGAGATATTTGGAATAGAATTTGATAAGGCTTTGACAAATAGATTTTTTAATAATTTTTGCTTCTTGTGAGGTTTGAATTCTAATCCAGCCTTATTAAAAATAGCTTTTTGTTCATTTAATAACATATTTAATTTTTTGGAGCTATATGTGAATTTTTCTACAAATGGTTTGATTTTTGCTAATTCATGTCTTAATTTTTGATTTTCATGAGTTAGCAAATTTAGTTTTTTAGAAATGATTTTATTTTCATCAATAAGTTTTGAATTTTTCCTTTTCAAATCTCTATTTTTCAAGATTATTTTTCTAAATTCAGTCATAAGTTTAGTGAAAGCATCTTGTAATTCATCAAAGATGAAATCTAAAAGATTTTCAGCATTTACCTCCTCATGGTGTGCCATTAGGCAAAGGTTGGCCACTTCTTGCTGCTCTTCTTCGGAGCTAGAGTTCTCACTATCACTCCAAGTGGCTATCATCGCCTTCTTCTTGAACCTTTTGAATGTTTCTTGAGAAGGGAGCAGTCCATTCTAAAATAGCCTGGTTTCTTGCACTCAAAGCAAATGGACAACTCCTTCTCTTTCTCTTTCTTTTTTTCTTTACTTGGCTCACCCTTGAAAGTCTTCTTCTTGAATCCTTGCTTCTTCTTTCTCATAAACCTCTTGAACTTTCTTGCAATCATGGCTAAGTCTTCTTTTTCTTCCTCTTCATCGGATTCTTCACTTTCATCATTCTTGAAGGTAGTTATCTTGAGAGCTATATATGAAATTTTTCTTCTTGATTTCTTCCTCTGTATTTTGCCTCATGTTTAATTCATGAGTCATTAAAGATCCAAGAAGCTCTTCCAATGGTAGCTTGTTAAGGTCTTTGGCTTCTTGGATGGCGGTGACTTTCGCTTTCCAAGCTTTCGAAAGTGACCTAAGAATTTTTCGAACAAGCTCACTATTAGTATAAGATTTACCTAAGCCTTTCAAATCATTTATAATATCGATAAATCTAGTAAACATTTTAAAAATAGATTCATTTGATTTCATCTTAAATAATTCATATTTATGAACAAGCATATTTATTGGTACCCTCGTGGATGATCTCTAGCGTATCTCAAATTTTCTTAGTCGATGCACATGTAGAGATTCTATCGAATTCATTAGGATCTAATGCCCAATATAATACATTCATTGCCTTAACATTCAATTCTATTATTTTTATGTCATGCTCATCCAAATCCTCTTTCAATTTGGAAATTTCATTATCTTCTACCTTAATTATGGGAGTGTGTGGACCTTTGATTATCACTCTCTAAAGTTGATAATCAAGTGCTTGAATGTAGATATGCATGCGTGCTTTTCAATAAGTGTAATTTATTCCATTGAACAAAGATGAACGATTGATCGATTGTCCTTTGGCAAGAGATGCACTCATTTGGATTGACATTTGATTTTAGTGCTTGATTGTTAAATCAAATGAAGTGAGTACCAAGCTCTGATATCACTTATTGCCCAGCAAGACAACCCAAGAGTGGGGGGGGGGGGGTGGGGGTGGGTAAATTAGGTTTTTCAAAATTTAAACAAGTAGTATGGTATTTTCAAAAACTAGTAATGTGTTGAAGTGTGTTATGGTTTATGTTATTAAGTATGCAAAAATATAGAAATGTAATAGAAGTGATGAGACAAGACAATCACAAACACAAGAAAATTTATAGTGATTCAGTGCCCCTTGCACCTACGTCCACTTCCTAAGACCCACTTGAAAATTTTACTATAATCTCTTTAAGATTATAGTCGAATAATTTTTTAAGGCTTACTATCCAAAATCTAGTTGGTTTTACACCGGATCACCAATCATAACAAACACTAAGCCAATCCTTGGCTCACAATCCAATTTTCAGGCTTGGATAGGCCTTCTCCTTAGCTTTAAAATCCTATTGAAGCTAAGTTACAAAGAGAGTAAAGATTACACAACAAATATAAAAATAAAGCTCCTTTAATGAGCAAGTAAGTCGACGAAGCTTGTGGAATCTTCTTTGAAGGACGCTTTTGAACTAATTAAGCTTGTCTTTTTGCTGAAAAGAATCTCTTGATTTGATGTTTCTTAGAGTTGTGAGTTGAATGCTCTCTATTCAAGGCTTTTAGACTCTTTTTCTTAACTTTTCATTCCTCTCAATGATTAAATAGTCAAGTCATTTCTTCCAAATGTTTTGTATCTTCTTTTCCACATTTGATAGATTGGAGAAGGATTTTAGACTATTGAAGGACTAAAAAGAGCCATTTGGAATAATTCTATATAGTTTTGAATATTCTGCAAAAACTAGCCATTGGAGCTCAAGTCGAATCTCGAGTCGACCCATTCCTTAGCTCGAGATATTTCTCTCTGCTCATTCCTCCACTTGAGGGCTTTTTCTCTGCTCATTCCTCCATTCGAGGCCTCAGGCATGAAAATCATATTCTCTATGTTTTACTGAGACCTAGACTCATGGACCTTGAGTCAATTCGAGCCTCCGCTCGAGATCGTTTCAACTTTTATCTCGAAAATCATGTTCTCTGTATTTTTTCTATGACTTCAACTCATGAACCTCGAGTCAACTCGAGCCTTTGCTCAAGACCCTCTAAACTTTGTCCTAAAAATTCTATTCTTTATATTTTCCTGTGACTTTAGCTCGAGAACCTCGAGTCAACTCGAGACTGTGCCATCTGAAACTTCTGCATGCTAGTTTTGTATCAGCTCGAGCTGAATAACGAGCTGAATAAGGAGTCAACTGGAGGACTTTTTATGCTGAAAAATTATAACTTGTCCAAATATTTTTCTCTTCAAATTTAGTTTTGAGATCTCTTTCAAGCTTTGCTTTAGGTGTTATTCGTACCTCAAAAGCCTTCAATATTTTCTCAATAATCCTTAAATGCACTTTTTAGAGATTTTTCATTTGATACTCTATAATTCATCCTGAAACATGATCTCAACCAATTCATTAGTCAAAATAATATACTCAAATATTTTGTTCATCATCAAAATCAATTCTTGGGTTTAACACTCATCATCTAACTTCCATGGTGCACTCCTAGGCCAACGGAGAAGTAGAAGTAATCAATCGGATCCTTCTGCAAGGTTTAAAGGCTAGGCTCAACAAAGCTAAGGGTTTATGGGCTGATAAACTTCACCACATGTTGTGGGCATGCAGAACCACCTGAAGAACCCTGACTGGAGAAACTCCTTTTAATTTAGCTTTCAGGATAAAAGCAATGATCCCAATCAAGGTAGGCATCTCCTCCACATGTGTCGACGAGCAGTTTAACTCAAAGAAGCTACGTGCAAATCTAGACCTGCTTGATGAAGTTTGGGAGATGGCACATATTAGAATGATGGCGTACCGACATAAAGTGGCTCGCTACTTCAACTCTAGGGTCTAAAACAAGGTCTTCCAAAAGGGCGACCTGGTGCTTCGCAAGACAAACATTTTTTGGCTTGAGGAGTAGGGAAAGCTAGCACCAAAATGGAAAGGCTCATACCAAGTGGAAGGGATCATGAGACCAGGCACCTACCGGCTTAAAAGGCTGGATGGGACCCCACTCCCCCGATCGTGGAACTTAAAGAATCTCTGAATGTATTATCAATGAGGTACCTTATGAATTCTTTGAGTAAAATCTCATCCCAAAAAGCCCTTTTTTCTCTCTTATCTACTCACAGGGTAACCAATGACAAAGGGGAGAGGCCAGATGGCCAAACTGTGCCCTTTGCCAGTGATAAAGAGAGGCCGGATGGCCAAACTAAACCCCCAAATTGTGCCTCTTGCCAGCGACAAAGGGGAGAGGTTGGATGGCCAAACTGTGTCCCTTGCAAGCGACAAAGGAGAGAGGCTGGATGGCCAAACTATGCCCCTCGCTAGTGATAAAGAATAGAGGCCGGATGGCTAAATTGCGCCCCTCACCAACGACAAAGAAGAGAGATCGGATGGCTCAATTATACCCCTTGCACCTATGCCCCATCAGTGAATGTCCTTGACGATCAAAAAAGAAGGAAAAATCCTATGTGGAATTGCTGCTCAAAATTTGATGATCCATGCCAACTAAAATACAAAACGCATCATGCGGAACACATTGAAAGGATCCAAAATTGACTTTTATTAATAATAATAAGGGTGTGCATTACAATGGTGGGATGAGCATCTTATGGAAAGGAAACCCTAGGCAAAACAAAGGAGATGGCAAAGACCATTATGACGATCAAAACACTCGATCACGAGACCTTCTCTTCCATATATGTCACGAATATCATAGTCATACGGTCATAGGGAAGAGGTGTCCCTAAGGCCTGATGGCAAATGGTGGTGTTTAGCCACACTTATCCTAAGAGCATAGGCACATTCCGGCAAGGGAGCAAATAGATGCCCAAATCATTTTAGTGGAGGTTGAAGTATCCTGAGGAAGGAACTTTCTCCGACCGCGACCATTGGAGATGCATCCTCCCCAAGGACCAAGCTGGAGAAATCCTTCAAGGCCGAAGCTCTGCCAGTTATTCATCCCCCAAAGTGCAAGAGGAGTATCGGAGGCAAGCCGATCATCCACACGAGGCAAATACATGAGAAAGAGAGAAGAATGGCCTCGTGATTGATGATGAACGACAACATTCACCTCCCTTCACTCTTGATCAGAACAACAGTTGTGCCAGGGAAACTCACATTTGGACTATTGTCAGGACCTTGATGAATCTCGAAAGAGAAGAAAAGTCTCCTCCAGAGACCATCGAGGTACCCATCGGGAATGACCAAGCATTGTGGTCGCCATCCTCCTTGGAAGCTTGTACGTCCGGAAGTGGCCACAAGAGACTGCCATTGAAGCAAGACCCATTAGAGAAACAAAATGGCTGCAATCTCTCCAAGGCCATGGGTACGAGCACCCATTGGATAAGATGGCTATTTCCAACACCTCCCAAGTCAACAACAGATCTGCAAATGTGACTTCACTATCCTAAAGGGCCAACGGTGAGGCTGGCTTGAAGGAAAAACACCAATGCTAGTAAAAACTCCATCTCGCTCCTCCATCATGTGGAGAAAAACTTCAACCCCAACACGAAAGGAAGAAAGAGGGCCCCATAAAAAGGAGGGATATCCTGCGAAACCCCTCCATTAAGTTATAATGCATGTCAGTCGGGGGCTGGCTACAAATGCTGCCTTACCCATATGCCCTCAACAATTGCACCACTTTGAAATGATGTGCAATTAATATGTGCATAAAAGCACAAGCATGCTTCAGAACACTACGAACATCATTTCCCCTTCATACCCCCGATTCATGGGCCAGAGGAAAGAAAATGCGTTGTTTCAGACTAGTATGCAATTAATGCATCCACAGATACATAGGCACGTTGTGAAGTTTACCTATATATCCTACCAATCCAATAATATTACTCCAACTGCCCAATCGAAGCTTAAAATCATCAGCAAAGTAAGGGGGAAGAGGTCGGGACCTAGGATGGAATGGGTTCACTTGGAACAATGATATGCGCAAACCCTGACCCGGCAAATCGGAGGCTCTTCCCACATGATCTATTAGTAAACGACTCTGGGTAACTGACCAGTCTCTTATAATTTGGGTAACTGGAGCTACACCAAAACGAACACGATATGACTGCGTAAGGTGATGAGCCTCGAATGGTTAGTTCCGACCTCACGTGGTTGGCTCAACCATTTGCTGACCCACTTTTTAGGGTGGCCCAGTGAAGGGGCCTAGACTCTCTACTAGAGTAGGCTCACAATGGGCTCTGAACCACTTACGAATCCATAGAACACTCGAAGCAGCTAAAAAAGCATGGATACGAATAGAATACGTCAAAAAGGGATATGAAAACTTCACATAATGAGGGAAGCATGCCAACGGAATAAACGAAAGTTTGCCTTCCCATTTCTCATAATCTTTGTCAACAAACATTACAAAGCAAGACATATGTCATTTAAGATTTTTTCGATCAAGGCTTTGAATCCTCGCCATGAACTTTTCCAACACTAGAGTTGGGCCCATGGACAACCACTGACAGAAGCATGCTCGGGATTAGTAGAGCCGATGTCATCCTTTGGGGCATAGTCAGCAAAATCTAGTGTTGGTTATCCCACCCTAATCCGATTGTAACATGTCGTAGAGCCAATGCTTCTAATCTAAACAAACAACTTGGCTCGCTCGAAGGTATCAAAGCGGCAGCAACTAACTCCCTCTATTGAAATGTCTGGTCCAGGGGGTTCTGAGACCTGACCGACCTCAGGGGACTTTCCCCATGAATGGGGTCCCTCCTCATGGCATCCCAAAGTCTCGTCATGGAGTCGACATTTTGCCTCTGGCCCCTCTCAACTAGCTTGAGACTTAAGTCCTTCTCCAAGATAGCGCATGGTTCACGATAAGCCCAGGACTCCCTGATTTCTCTATAGCACTTGGCCAGTCTGAGCTTTGTAATCCTCATTGGGTTGAGCCATGTTCTCGGTGAAGTTTAAGAACCTTCCCAGCAGTAGTCCAAGTAGCCTCTTTGGTGACCTTCGCTAGTCTTGCACACTCCTCTGATAATCATTTCTTCTACTCAACATTGGTTTTGTGACTTGACCAAATCCTTGATCGAAGATGCTCCAACTCTGCTAAAAACTCTTTAAGCGCCTCATTCGCCTCGAACAACCTTCTCTTCAGATCAGATGATTTTTTATTCATGGTTCTAAGTGCCACTTCCAGGACACTGATCCATTTTCTAAGACACAAAATAGAAGAAGGGGAAAGGGAAGACAGAAAGCAGATTACCCACCAACCTCTCTCTGAGAGCTGGTAGTGTCCAGAATAGCTCTGGGTGAATCAACCGAAGGGCCCGAGGTGGGGGTCGCAGATCCATCGACCGATGTATGGCCCGGTGGTTCCTCCGCATTGGTGGGTTTCTGATAAAGTGACCCCCCTCCAACATCTTCCTCCTCATCATCAACCCCATCTAGAAAGGATAAGTCAACCTCTAGGTATTGGGTAGTTACCCATTGTTGGTAGTTGTCAAAACCTACTCCATATCTGGTCTCATAGGCATCTTGACAGAAAGCCATCTTCTCCCTATGTAATTCTTTTGATGCCTTATATTCTTCGACCGTTGAAGCCCGCTCTCCTACGAAGTCCTCTAAAACCCTGAAGGCCTATATGGCTAGCCAACGAGCCTTGGTGAACTATTCTTCAGTCCTGTACTCAATCTCGACCACCCATTCTTTGGCTTTTCATGCAAAAGCCTTAGCCTCCTGCTTGGCCTAGACAACTCAGGTGTCAACCTCGATGACCCTAGCGATATGCTCCCTAGCCTCTCCTCGTAGTCGAACGCTGCCTTATCCAGTGCCTCTTTCAGGTGCTTATTTTCCCCGACTGCCTCCTTAACTTATCGGCAGGCCATGGTAGCATCACAAAGGGATAACTCCCTCACTTTCCCTACGTCCGACAGATAGTTTGACAATTCAATGAAGAAGTGGAGCACCTACATGAAAGGAACACTCGAAGTAAGGAAAAAGAGGAGAGGGGATTGGGAGAAACTCGAGAAAGCACCAACACAAGAAAATACCTAGAGTATGGAGATAGCTGAATGATGTTGTATCTCCTTGGAACTAAGATTACGTATTTTTGGCAGCTCTGCAAGGAGGATGGCATTCTCAATCACCTCTTTGATGACCTTCCAATCGTCGAATGTTTGGCACTCGAGGATCCTCGATGGACGGTCATTCGCACCCACTGAATGGGGGGCAGGAGCTTTCCCACTCAGACCGACCATCGGTCGAGGTTGGTCCCCCTCATCACTCCTAGGAGGCAACGAGGATGGAACGGGGGTCACTAAGGGCATCATCGACACGCACGGGCCAATCGAACTAGGGGTCGACACCATAGTGGCTGCCCCAGCTGCCAACTCCCCCCTGGTTGGAAGAGTAGACCCAAGAATCTTCCTGATAAGTGCTATAAATATAATAACAAAAGTATTAAATAATAAAATAATTTTTTTTATTTTTAAAAAAATTAATATTTTTATTGATCTTTTATAAGAAAGAAGGTCGCTAATGAGAAGAGCTCAATTTTCTGGTTCAAAAGAAAAAAATTTAAAGCAAAATGGACTTAAAATGAGCCCAAAATCAAATTCAAAAGAAAAATATAAAAATATAAAAATAATATAGTCGGCCGGTCTAGATCAAATCGGCTCAACAAATTGGCTCGAAATAGGCCCATCCTAATAGTAGACCAGTACCGATGCAAACTCGGACAAGCCGCTAACATCACAATAACCTTAGAAAACCATGTGGCTCACCATGAGCCAGAACAGTGCACAGGGTCAGGGCATTTCAGTAATTTTGGGTGATGCGGTGAGCATTGATTCATCAGAAGGTGGAGCGGCTCATGATGGACCGGCTAGATTGCGCGATCCAATGGCTGAGGTGGTTGCTGGTCTAGATCGGATGGCTATAGTGGTTTCTAGGCTAACTTAATCCAGTGCATGATCCTATGGTCCAGGTTCAAGTCGGTAAAGATTTAATAGTTGATGTAGTTCCCTATTTTGATTAAGCAATCAGGTCTTCTAAAGCACCATCCAATGACTCAAACTTCATCATTAAGCAGATCCAATGGCTAAAAATTTATCCAACCTAATCTGGGTATTTAAACATGGTTTTTAAGGGATTTTTGGACCAATAGATGTTGATTTGATGACCATAAACGATCCAAACTCCTATTCGACCTGTTTAGAGAGTTGTAATCCTAATTTCTTAACGAGTTCTCATCAATCTCATCCTCTCGACCCTATTTAAACTCCTATAGGTGAATAGAGAGGGGTGGTGATTTTCATAGCATAGATAGCGAGTAGCAGAGTATAGCAAAGCAAATTAGGTTCAGAATAAATACAAGAGGGGGATCTTAGAGAAAAGTGAGGGTTTTAGAGGGAGAATTTGAATAGAGAAAGAGCCCCATCTTTTCTTCCTTCTTTCTTTCTTCTCAGCTCATCTTCCAATGTCCAGCACATCCACAAGCAGCTCTTCTTCTTCATCAACTTCTTCATGCCAAGAGCAACAATCAATAAAATTCAGCAAAAAGTAGTCTACTATTTGATTTTTCTTATATTTTTTATTTTATTTACTATTTTTATTTTATTTATCATGAACTAAATTTATTTTACTAAGACTAAGGTATAACCACTTTTTTGATGCAATATTCAGTATGATTGAATTTAGATTTAAATTTTGTTAATGAGAAGTATGTAAATCTATTCTTAATGCTTTTAGATTACTGACCATATTCTAATTATTTTGATGGGCATAGATGATACAGATCAAGTACGTTTATGTCAATGCTTCTTGATTTATATACTTTATATCTAAATTGGATTAAGATTCTTATAGATGCGGTAATTTTAGTATGCTTTGGATGCAGTATATTTTAATTAGAGAATTTCATAAAACTCAATACATCAATATTTATTTAAATTATGCCTGGACCAAAAGGTAGGTAATAAATATTGATTGTTTTGCTACACCTGAAATAAAGGGTAGTAAATATCTTAGGAGACTCCACCATCATATGAAATAAAATTGACCTAATTTATATGATTACTTGAATATTATATTGATTGAGTTGGTGAATTGATTGCCTTAGTATCCTACTATTTTTGAATTCAATCCTAATAATTACATCCTCTTTATTTTCTTATAAATTTTTTAATTATTTTTTTTATTTTTTATTCTATTTATTTTTTATAAATAGATTTTTCTAAATAAAGTTTAAGAAAAAATTTTTTAGTACTTATTTTTCAATCCTCAAGGAATGATACTCTACTCATATGCTTTATTACTTGATCGACTGATGCACTTGCCATAGCGATAGATTTACACGCATCAAGCTTTTGGTGCTATTATCGAAGAATTATATTTAAAATAATATTAAAATTTTAATTTTTGCTTTACTTTAGAATTTTATTTTCTTTATTTTTACTCTTATTTTCTTTTTAGGTGCATGTGCAGTACATGACACGCATCGGACATAGTGACTTAGTACCTCTTGACTCAAAAATAGAGAGAACAATCTAAAAATTAAATCAAGAAAGAAACATGGCAACTGAAGATCTAGATGATATTAATCTAGGATTAGATATGGTGGCCTAAGAATGTCAAGAAGCTATTCGAGCGGCACATCATCCATTAAATGATTACATCACACCATCAGTAGTCGATGCAGCTTCGAGAATTAGGAGACCGCCTGTGCGAGCAAACAACTTTGAAATAAAGTCGACGATGATCCAAATAATTCAAGCAACTGTTCAATTAAGTAGACATATTTAGGATGATCTGAATGCCCATATTTTTAATTTTCTTTAACTCTATGATGCTTTTAAAATTAATGGGGTGTCGGATGATGCCATTAAATTAAGGCTATTTTCTTTTTCTTTATGAGATAAAACTAAAAGTTGGCTTCATTCTCTTCTTACAGGTTCTATCACTACTTGAGATGCTCTAGTCCAGAAATTTTTGGCCAAGTACTTTCTACCTTCTAAGACTATAAAAATGTGCAACGATATTACTTCTTTTGTGCAGATAGAGATGGAGTCACTATACGAGGCTTGAGAGTATTTTAAGAAACTACCAAGGAGATGTCCACACCATCAATTATCCATTTGACTTTAGGTACAAATTTTTTATAATGGTTTATCTTCTACTAATCATTCTATGATAGATGCAGCAGCAGAAAGTATCATTAATCACAAAATGAAGAAGGAAGCCTTTGATCTGATTGATGAAATGTTATCAAATAACTATCAGTGGCAAACAGATCGCATGATGCCGAGAAGACTAGCAGTTGTAAAGGGAGTAAATTACGTTCTAGCCTTATTGGTTAAGATTGCAGCCTTTAGAGCCGAAGTCAACAATATGAAGGAAATAGTTATACATGTATAGAGCATCACTTATGAGCTATGTGGAGGAAGACACGATACAAGCGACTACTAAATAGGTAATTCTTTTACTAAAGCTTCTAATACAGCTAACTATCTTGGTAATTTTTTCAGGCCATAGCAAAATAATCCCTACTCCAACACATATAATCAAGGGTGGAGGTAGCACCCAAACTTTTCATGGAGCAACAAAAATACAGCATAACAGCCGTCCCTAGGATTCCAGCTACCTAATAAAAAGCCTAACATGGAGGAGCTGATGGTCAAATTCATGCAGAACCAAGAAGTAGCCATGCAAAATATGGAGATCAAATTTATGCAAAATCAAGAAACAGCCATACGAAACCTAAAAACCAAGCTTAGGCAGGACCAAGCAGCAGCTATTCGAAACTTAGAGATGCAAGCGGGTCAAATGGCCAAGATAATATTTGGGAGACTACAAGGATCCTTGCCTAGTAACACGGAGACCAATCCAAGAAAGTAAATCAATGCTATCATATTAAGAAGTGGTAAAGAGCTGGAGGAGCCACATCATAAGAAAGAGATTGATGAGGAAACTACAAAATAGCCAACTAAAGTTCGTCAGTCATGAAAACAACTAGTAGATGGATGGTCTCTGAGTTTAAAATTTGCTGATCCAAATGTCAAGCCTTATGAACCACCACTATCATTCCCAGAGAGATAAATACAACATTCAGATAAAAAATTTTTAAATTATTCAAAATTTTAAAGAATTTATATATTAATATTTTTTTATAGATACTATCACTCAGATGCCTAGGTATGCTAAGTTTCTTAAAAAAATTCTGACTAATAAGAAAAAGCTAAAGGAACATAAGATAGTAAATTTGAATAAAGAATACTTAGCAATACTTTAAAACAAATTACCATAGAAGCTAAAAAATTCAGAGAGTTTTACTTATTATTGGTAATTGTAGTTTTAACAAAGTTCTATGTGATTTAGAAGCAAGTATTAATCTCATGTCTTTCTCTATTTTCAGAAAGCTGGGTCTTGGAGAACCAAAGCTTACCACTGTCACTCTTCAACTAGCCGATAGATCTATTAAGTATCCTAGAGGTATAGTAGAGGATATCTTGGTAAAGATAAATAAATTTATTTTTCTATTGATTTTATTATTCTTGATATGGAAGAAGATTATGATGTATCTCTTATTTTAGGGAGACCCTTTTTAGTTACTGGAGGAGCTTTAATAGATGTTCAATAAAAAAAAAAAAATTCTTAGAGTCTAAGATGAACAAGTTATATTTAATATTTTTAAAAATACTAAACATTTTAATGATAATCAAACTTGTTTGCAAATTGATGTTATTGATAAATCAGTATATGAGTATTTTTTAAAAAATAGGTTTGAGGATTCTATCAAGGCATGCATTGTGAATACAAAAAAGGGTTCAGCTAAAAATGAAAGTATACCTATTGAAGTGCATCGAATTGATCCTGTTCAAGAGCCCTAAGAAAGTCAAGCTGAAGACTATAAATCAGAACTACTAGATAGGTTATTTATTTTTCTTTTAGTCTTGATCTTTTTCTTTTATTTTTTCATAGTTTCTTATTTTTCTTTTATTGCTTCGGTATGTGTTTTCATTTTTTATAGAGAAAAATGAATGAGAGCTCAAATAAATTTCAAAGTTTCAAAGAACTAGTCTAGACCAATAATATATTAAATCAGGTGTATTCTTTCTTGTCTCTTATTGTACCCTTTATTTTTCTTTCTTCATTGATACAATGTTGATTAAGTTGGGAGTAGAAAAAACTTTTATTAAAAAAATTAAAAATTAAATTTAAATAATTTAAAATTAAAAAAAAATAAATCATATTTTAAGAAAGAAAATCTTGAGCAAGATATACTAGAAAAAGTAAAAAAGTTAGAAGTATTTGCTAATGAATATAGTGAGTTAAGAAGTAGACTAGTTTGTTAGATTTTTAGCGGCCTACTTAGGTCATTTAAAGACTATTAGCATTTTTATTTGCACATACATACTAACAAGGCCAAGTAGGTGTTGATTAAGAGGCCAATTGAGGATTTAATTATCACTAAAAATTGGTGATTAATATACATCCAATTAAAAAAACTTAAATTTAAGAGAAAAGCAATCTGTCTAAAAAAAAGAAAGTGCAAAACACAGTGTATATGTGGATTGCCCAAAGCTTAGTAATTGGGTCTCTGCATCTAGGTCAAGTATGGAGATTCATGTCAAATGGTGGAGCAAAGATTGGGATGCTCAACACCAAAAAGAAAGAAAAAAAAAGGCAGTGTGAAAGCTATCTTAATTCATGAACTTAACTTAGGAAGGTATAAAAAAAGTTTATCAAAATAGATGATAAAAGAAGATATATTTATCCTTTAAATTAGTACCAAAATGCTAAGCTAGTCATCACTAACATAAGTGTTGTAGATCTTTAGATATACTTTAAGAAAGTTTCTAATTATACTTATAATGAAATTTACTTCTGAAGCTCAATACTTAATTAGTGGCACTTGCAAAACTTTTTAATTTTTAAACCTAGATCTATTTTTATGAAGGAGGATCTTATTAAAACATGGTGATCAATTAATAATAAATAATGCATTGCTAAGGGACTAGCAATGAGTAAGTTGGGAGGTATGATAAGTGCTATAAAAGTATTAAATTATAAAATAATTTATTTTATTTTTAAAAAATTAATATTTTTATAAATATTTTGTAGGAAAGAATGTCGCTAATGAGAAGAGCTCAATTTTCTATTTCAAAAAAAAAAAAATTGAAGCAAAACAGACTTAAAATGAGCCCAAAATTAAATTCAAAAGAAAAAATAATAATAATATAATCAGCTGGTCCAGACCAAATCGACTTTATAAATCGATGCGAAATAGGCCCGTCCCAACAACAAACTACCCATGCAAACCTGGCCTTGCCGCTGGCGTTGCAGTGATGTCAGAAAACCATGCGGCTCACTATGAGTCAGAATAGTGCATAGGGCGGTGGCATTTCAGTAATTTTGGGTGATGCAGCGAGCACTGATTCATCAAAAGGCAGAGCGGCTCATGGTGGACCAGCTGGATTGTGCGATCCAATGGCTGAGGTGGTTGCCGATCTAGATCGGATGGCTGCAGTGGTTTTTAGGCTAATTTAATCTAGTGCATGATCCGATAATCTAGGTTCAAGCTGGTGAAGATCTAATGGCTGATGCAGTTTTCTATTTTGATTAAGCAACCAAGTCTGCTAAAGCACCATCCGACACCTCAAACTTCATCATCAAGCAGATCCAATGGCTAAAAATGTATCCAACATGATCTGGGTATTTAAACATGATTTTTAAGGGATTTTTGGACCAACAGATGCTGATCTGATGACCAAAAATGATCCAAACTCCTATTCGACCTATTTCGAGAGTTGTAATCTTGATTTCTTATGGAGTTCTCATCACTCTCATCCTCTAGACCCTATTTAAACCCCTATAGTTGAACAGAGAGGGGTGGTGATTTTCATAGCATAGATAGAGAGTAATAGAGTATAGTAGAGCAAACTAGGTTAAGAATAAATAGAGGAGGGGGATCTCAGAGAAAAGTGAGGACTTTTTAGGGAGAATTTGAATAGAGAAAGGGCCCCACCTTTTCTTCCTTCTTTCTTTCTTCTTAACTCATCTTCCGACATCCAGCACATCCACTAGCAGCTCTTTTTCTTCATCAACTTCTCCACGCTAGGAGCAACAATCGACAAAATTCAGCGACAAGCAATCTACTATTTGATTTTTCTTATATTTTCTATTTTATTTACTATTTTTATTTTGTTTATCATGAACTAAATTTATTTTACTAAGACTAAGATGTAGCCACTCTTTTGATACAATATTCAGTATGATTGAATTTTAGATTTAAATTTTATTCATGAGGAGTATATAAATTTGCTTTTAATGCTTTTAGATTACTGGCCATATTCTAATTATTTTGATGGTCATAGATGATACAAACCAAGTACATCTATGTCAATGCTTCTTGATTTATATACTTTATGTCTGAATCTGATCAAAATTCTTATGCATGCGGTAATTTTAGTGCACTTTGGATATAGCATATTTTAATTAGAGGATTTCATAAAACTTAATACATTAATATTTATTTAAATTACATCTGGATCAAACGGTAGTGAATATCTTAGAAGACTCCACCATCATATGAAATAAAATTGATCTAATTTGCATGATTACTTGAATATTATTTTAGTTGAGTTGGTGAACTAATTGCCTTAGTATCCTACTGCTCTTGAATTTAACTCTAATAATTACATTCTCTTTATTTTCTTACAAATTTCTTAATTATTTTTTTATTTCTTATAAATTAATTTTTCTAACTAAAGTTTAGGAAAGAGTTTTTCAGTACTTATTTTTCAATCCTCAAGGGACGATACTCCACTTATACACTTTATTACTTGATCGACTGGTGCACTTGCCATAGTGATAGATTTTCATGCATCACTTTCCAAGTGAAGGCCCCTAACCCTCGCCTGAAACCCTCGTCTGGCTAGTTCCCCCCACCTTTGATTTCCTCGAAGCATCGGCGGAAGCTTTTCTCTTCCTAAGAAGATTCTATTTCATCTCAGCCGCATACTCAGGCCTCATCTCTAAATATATTTAGAGATGAATACGACGAAGTATAAAGTTATGGGCGATAGTGCCACTCACCCCTGGGGTCAGTCTGATTAAGTCTTGCATTGAAAAGGGCCTCATCGCCCACTAATTTGTCTGCATGTAGAGGAACTTTAAAACAACATCAGAGAGTCTGGAAGTGCCCCTCTTCCTCATTCCCTAGCATCAGCATCGAGAGTGCAGACTTAACAGCTGATCCAAGTCTAGCAAACCCCAATCCTGAAGAGAAGGGTGGGAGATAAAAATAAAACATTCCTTCCATGCATGAATAGAAGATGGTACCCTTATAATCAAGGGAGTAACTCCCTTCTGGGTTGTAACACACCACCAATCTACAGTATGGAGATGCCTCCTAAGGATAAAGAAGGAATGAAAGAGGGAGATGGAGGGTTGTACCTCCACCATGATGCAAAGGACCAGGAAACCTATAATAAACCTAAATGAGTTGGGGGTAATAGCACATAGGGAGAGACCATAGAATCGAAAGATGTCAAGAACGAGTGGATGAATAGGGAATCTAATGCCCGCTCAGAGTTCCTCCTTATATACTCCAATGCAGCCTAGATGAGACATATTAATCCAATTGCCAACCCTTGGGAGTACCAGATTAAACTCCAGAGGGATGCTATATAGAATATGGACCCTACTTTGATCCTCCTATGTCATCACCAAATCAATACTCTCCGGCCCTAGGGGTGCATCAATCATAGAGCCCAAATGACTCTTCGTAGGGGGATGGTGGTCTCTGACCTCATGAGAGCTCACCATCCGCTGCCCCTTAGACTAACACCCATTGGCTCTCCATGTAAAAGGAAGGAAGGGAGGTAGAAAAGACCCTTTAAGAGAGCCAAAGAAACCCGCTTGGAAAATGCACGGAAGCGAAAGTGGAAAACAACCTGAGAACTCCCACCAAAAAAATGAAAGCACGAGCAACTACTTGAATAGAAGAAACAAGAAAGGGTTTGTCCCTTCTCCTTCCTCACAAACAAGAAAGACTACCTATGGGAAATAGCTGATCACCCCCCACCAGGTGGCCACCCGCATGCGGCGCTCTGCTATTGGTCCCTTGTAGCCACCGTTCGATTGGACCAATGTGGCATGCCCAATAAGGCAACAACAGGATCTCCTAATCCAAATGCATTAAATTTCTCTAATGATGGCACAACCGTGCCACCTCGCACCCCCCTGGTCAAGGTTCTCCCCCACGTTCTTGTATGACTTGTGCCTAATTACTCCCTTCATCCGACCATCAACCCAGACTTGGGAGTAGAGGGGCATGTGTTGGGGGAATATCCACATGGCCCAGTAACGTGGGGAATCCAAGGCACAAGAAAGCCTAGACCTAGATAAGATAAGGTGCCTTATCGCTTCTAGCTTCTGATACCAGTTGAAGGGAAATCCTGATTTTCCAGTTCAGGTTCGTTCAGATCTGATCAGATCAAGAGATATATTTCAAAAATTTTTCTCTCGATTCCAATCAGATCTTGATATATTTCAGATCTAATTCTTATTATTTTAATAAAATAAAATTAAAAAATAAATTAAATCAAATTTAATTTACTTGATCTGGGTAATCCTATTACCCTGTTGATGATCCTATTTGCAGCGGAAGGTTCTGGATCTTAGCCACGCAAGCGCCTGGCCTCTACCGGTATCCACTTGGGTTGGATCTGGAGATCCTCTTCTTCTCTATCACACCTCCAAAAATCAGATCTGGATCTGATCTGGAGGATCTTCAAAACTCTTTTGAAGATGAGCAGTCGTCCTTTGCAGCAGCGCAGCCTTCTTATTTTTGATCGCCTTTCTTTGATCTGAATCGCACCAACCAAGGTCCAAAACTCCTTTTGGACGTGGAGAGCAAGGGGAGAAGAGACTATGGCATGGAGAAGGAGGGGAGAGGCAGCCTTGGGGCATGGGGTTTCTCAATTGAATTGCTTTTTAATCTGAGTTGGGCGCAGGGTCTTATTTATAGACTAAGCGTGATCCAACTCCTCTTCCTCCCAACCAATCACAACCCTTTGTGAAATCAGATCTAAATCTGATTGGTGGGAATAGAGACCCCTGGATTCCTCCTTAGAGGGTGCCTAAGACCAGTCAAAGTTGGTTCTTAGAAGAACTCTAATTGGAATCCAAAAAGGAGATGGAGTCCTTGTCCAACAAGGACTCCTAGGCGCCTCCAACTTGGGCACACGCCTAGGGTGGCGTGCGCCCTTCTCCTTGCCAGGTTCTGGCAGGGGGACAGGCCCCCACCAGCTCTCCAATAGGTGCATGACATGTGGTCAAAAGTCAAAGTGTCAATGGTCAACGTTTGACCAGTCAAAGGTAGACTTTTGACCAAAGTCAAAGAACAAGAAATGGCAGGTGACCAAAAATGGCAGGTAATGTCTTACAAATAAGACAACCTTTTCTGACTTGGACAACCTCCAGTCAGACCATATGAAGGCCTCTGTTTGAGCACAAACTCCTTTGGCTCAGACAGGACAACTTATTTATGATAGCAAAAGAAGAACGTTAGGTTCAATCGAGTGCTAGCACGATTTTCTTGAACCTAATTGAATCTCATTCAGATCAATTGAACTAGATCAGTTCAATTGATGATCACCAGATTCAAACCCTTGTTTGTGTGACCCAGTTAGGTTCAGTTCTGTATGGTAATGGGATATGTCATGATCTCTATCATCGACATCATCGAAACTCCTTTCGATGGATCAGAACTCTTCTGATTCGAACAGCTAGAATGATCGATCATCTAAATCATTCTAATTGCTCCCAAAATCCACCAGTGACACCTAGCAGTATATGGTGGCAACCCATCAGAGCTGAATGCGAACCTCTTGGTGCAGCTACCTGTGTGATTCAGTTCTTCTATCTTGAGCCCCGATCAGATTAGGGTTAAGGTGAACTCGTCAAACCCTAGTCTCTGTCATATGATGTAATCATTCGATTCGAGTCCAATGTGAAAATCTAAATAGAAACTCTTTCTATTATTTCACTCTACCATGGCCATGGATTTCTGGACTTGATTCTCATGATCATCATAGGGCTGCTCCTCTACCACCGAGGTAGATAGATTCCATCTTGATGCAATCCAGTTCCTACAATGAACATGCTATAGCCAACATACACCTCAGGGTTCCATATGGCTAGGAGACCGAGTAATGGTGTAGTCAAACTATAACACCCTCAAGGTGAACTGCCGATGCATCTCAGGTCAAAGAACCAGACACACTACTGCAGCATCGAGTCAGTCATTGACGAGAAGGTAGACTTCCTAATGACTACTCGAGGTGGTCACGCTCAGTGCCCTCGTTCTCTAACGAGTACCTGTACTCTCGCTCCGGTGTCTCCACACCGTAGACTCAAGACTCATCTACTAAAGAGAAGCGATTGTACACCAACCTTCCGGATCAATCACCATCCTCGTGATGATCCTATGGTCGGGAGCATTTTATGAGTTAATAATGATTATTCATGTCTTAAATTTTCAACTCTTGAAAATATGAATTATCATTACCATTAACTCAAAGGATGTATCACAGACACTAAATACACATATGTGATAGAAAATAACCCATTTATTGATTTATAGTCAAAATTACAATTTTGCCCCTAGAAGTGTATTACAAGTGTCAGCCAATTCTGGCTTCTAGGGCACATATATCTAACAATATCATGACGTACATGATAGAACCCACTATCGAAGCATATGGTATTCTACTCATACGCTCTCTTCTAGAGGTGTTGTCGGACAATCCCTCTTTGAAAGAAATTTCATGGCCTATTGATAGATAGCCTATCTTGAAATTCTCCATGTTGGACCATTTCAGCATAGTATCAATGTACGTAGATTTAAAAAATCTAAGTAACCTTTCAGATCTTTCTCTATAGATCTTCATCCCTAAGATGTAGGAAGCTTCTCTCAAAACTTTCATGAAGAATTATAATGACACCCAGATCTTTATTCCTTGTAATGCAAGGACGTCATTCCTAATTAAGAGAATATCGTCCACATACAATACTAGGAATACTATTGCTGAACCATTAGCCCACTAGTATATGCAGGGTTCCTCTTCATTCTTAACAAAGCCATACGTTTTGATTATTTTATCAAATCGTATGTTCTAGCTCCTAGATGCCTGCTTTAGTCCATAAATAGACCTTTGAAGCCTACACACCTTAGACTCATCTATGGATGTGAATCCTTCAGGCTATATCATATACACCTCTTCATCTAGCTCTCCATTTAGGAAAGCTTTTTTCACATCCATCTACTAGATTTTATAGTCCAGATGGGTAGCTATGGCAAGCATAATTCGAATGAATTTGAGCATTGCCATAGGAGAGAATGTTTCGTTATAATCAATACCATAATATTGATGATACCCCTAGGCAACCAGATGGGCTTTATAGGTTTTTACCTTTCCATCTGCACCCCTTTTTCTTTTGAAGACCCACTAACATCCTATAGGTTTAACCCCTTCAGGTAATTCAACTAATGTCCATACATCGTTGATCTTCATGGACTCTATTTCGGACTTCATGGCCTTAAGCTATTTCTTAGAGTCTGGTCTCCACATTGCATCCATGTAGATAATCGGGTCCTCATCATTTTCATCGAGTTCGATGGGATCCCATTCTGGATCAAAAAATTATAGTATCTATCTGATTGACATGGTACTCTACCAGATCGCCTTAAGGGTGCATCTACAATGGGCTCTGAATCTAATCTAATCAGATTTAGCTCAGATTCAACAACTTGTGTCTGTTCTTCCATCTATCGAACTTCATCAAGTTCGACCTTAGAGGCATTAGTTTCTTCACCTAGGAACTTTTTCAAAAAGACTATCTTAAGACTGACAAACACTTTTTATTCATCAGCAAGATAGAAGTAATATCCTTTAGTTTCTTTTGGGTAACCTATAAAATTACACTTATCAAACCTAGGTCCAAACTTGTCTATCATTAAATATTTGACATAAGCTGGACACCCCTAAATCCTAAGGTGTGAGAGCACTGGCTTACGCCTTGTCAATATCTCATATGGTGTTTTATTAATAGATTTACTCGGAACCCTATTTAGAATGTAACAAGCTGACTTAAGCGTATATCCCCATAAGAAGATCGGCAAATTAACAAATCCCATCATGGATCGAACCATGTCCAATAGGGTCTGATTTCTTCTTTCAGACACACTATTATGTTGTGGTGTTCTAGGAGGAATCCATTGGAAGAGAATCTCATTCTCTCCTAGATATGTCAGAAACTCATTGGAAAGGTACTCACCTCTTCGATCAGATCGAAGAATTTTAATAACCTTTTCAATTTGCTTCTCTATCTTATTTCGAAATAGTTTGAATATTTCAAACGATTCTAACTTATGCTTCATTAAATAGACATACCTATACCTCGATAGATCGTCTATAAAGGTTATGAAGTAGAAGTATCCATCTCTGACACATGAGCTCATGGATCCACATACATCTGAATGTATTAGACTTAGAAGTTCAGTGGCTCATTCAACTTTTTCAGTAAAAGATGACTTGATCATCTTACCTAGAAGATAGGACTCATAGGTCGGAAGTGATTCACAATCACTAACCTCAAGAATTCATTCTTGAGCTAACATGTTTATTCTATTTTTGTTAATATGACTCAGCCTATAGTGCCAAAGGTAGACTTTAGACACATCACTAATTCTAGGATATTTATCGAAGGATCGAACCATATTAACAGGCATAGTTAATAAATAAATACCATTATTCAATCGTCCAATAAAAATTATCACACCATTCAAAATGATATTATAAAAAAAAATTTTATTGATATTTCATAACCATTCATGGCCAAAAGGCCTACAGAAATGACATTCAATAAGAAAGTTGGACAAAAATGACATTCATTAAGAATAACTTTATTTGAATTGATTATAAGATTCATGATTCCTAAAGCTAGAATTGAAACTTGTCTTCCATCTCCAACGTTCAGAAACCTCTCATCTTGATCAAATCTCCTACTGACCTGCAAGCCCTACATAGAATTACAAATATGATAAGGCCTTCTAGTATCTAATACCTAGGCAGTAGAATCAAATAAGAAAAAATTGCAAGATGTTATCATATAATTACCTTGCCCAGCAACCACTTGCTTCTTCCTTGGCCTGTTCAGATCCAGGGAGGCAATGTATAGAGGACAGTTCCTCTTTCAGTGCCCCTGCTTCTTGCAGAAGAAGCACTCTGCCTAGCTCTGGTCAGGCTTGCGCTTCTTGGTCTGATACTATGCAGTCATCCCAGCATTTGGCTGCACCTTCTTATTCTTCTTCTTCTTGTTCTTCTTTCTTTTCTTAAAGGATCAACGATCAGAAGAGGACCCTCCCACTACATTCACCATCTCCTTAAGGAGTTGGTGATCCTTCTTAATGTTTTGCAGCAACCCCAACAAGCCATGGTAGTTGACTGTAGGCTTTGTCACTCTAAAATGAGTTAGGAAAGGGAAGAAGGACTTGGGCAAGGAATTAAGAATTGCATCCTTACCGAGCTACTTGTGTAGAAAAAAACCCAGCTTGCTAAGGTGCTCAATCATCTCGATCATGTATAATACATGATCGGTGATTGAGGCTCCATTCCTCATCTGAGTGTTGAAAATGGCACAACTTGTTTTGTGCCTTTCAACATCATCAGGTGTGCCAAAGGAGTTGTTCAACATTTGAAGCATCTCCTATGACTGGGTATTTTCAAACCTATGGCTAAACTCGTCATTCATTGCCACCAATATTATGCATCGAATGGTGGTGCGATCGTTGAGCTACTTCTGGTAAGTATCTCGTACCACTTCTCTAGCATTCGAAGCTGACTCCTCAGATGCTAGATCCATTACTATATAAAGGATTCACTCATGCTCTAGGATAATTTTCAACTTACGATATCAGCTATTGAAGTTGGGTCCCATTAGTTTGTCATTGTTTAACAATGACTGAAGCGATAGGTTAGTGACTATTTCTGCACAAAAAAAAAAAATAAATCTAATTAGTATATGAATTAATTATCCTAAAGACTTAAACTTTAGTCTAAACGTTCTTGCACTATTTTATACAAATTGATAGCCTCTTCCTCCAATTCGAGAAATTACTTTAATTTCTTAGTGGATACTAAAATCCACATAGGCTACACACGAGCCCAACTTTGGTTGGTCAATTCATGGGTATCTATGGGTAGATTCAAAATCAATTATTTCTCTAAACAACTTTTAATAATACTGATTTTGCCCCAAAGACCTAATCAGTAGGCTTTGGCCCCCATTGAAAAGATTCGATTAGGTTCAACCATTAACATGACCATATTTGATCTTATCTAACCAATAAATGATCAAACCCGACTTTGGTCGATCAACCTAACCACCATCAGAAAGACTTAACTAAATTATCATTTTATGAATGATGATTTTATTAGTCAATAATCATCAGGCCTTTGGGCCTCCAATGATCATTATACTAATGAACTCATTATCACTCAACTTAATGGGAGGCTATAATTTACTTATCTATATAACTATTTCATTTTAAGAACCTAATAATTTTAGAAGATTTAATTAATATATTTAAGAAAAGAAAGAAATTCAGTGAGCCAATTTCGATCCTCCCACTGACTTCACAAAGTCAGATAAAAAAGAATCTAATCTAGGCTGGCATTAGGGGCACCTAAATCAGTCAGATTGATTTACCTAATTGACATGGGTGAGTCCAAATCATCAAGTGATCTAATCAAAATCTAATTCACTAGGATGGCTAGGTAAGTGAGATCAGTGGAAGGAATATGCCATTAACTCGTCAAAGATCGAACCAATGCGAGTAGCTCCTAATTAAAAACCACTAGTCAAAGTGCCAAACTTACCTTAGACACCACCTGATTTATTAGTTTCAATTTGACCAACCTAATAATTTTGGGTTCGACCGCATAGCCATGAATCAAGTCCATTTGGTCTTTGTTAAAGGCATGGACTTGACCAACTATAATTATTATAATTGAGTCTATAGAGTCCTTGACCTAATCTAAATTAACATTTAATTAGATTTGATCAACTACTCTAAATTAGTCCATTCTTTAACTAACCTTAGGTCTAATCTAATTTATGGACCTAATTCATCCAACCCAATAACCCATAAGTTTATGATTAATGACTTAGGGTCTTAATTCATAATTCTAGACACTAAATTATTTTACTTAATTTTAATTAAGTTTATGGGTTGAGGGTTAGGGTTCGGCATTTCAAAAATATTTTTTAAATTTTGAAAGATCTTTATAACTTGGCATTATTTACCAATTGAGTCGACTCACTTCAAAATTAAATCGGCTCAATTCACAAACAACACTAGCTGTAGGGTTTAATTTGAAATTATGTATAATACATAAAAATTATGAATCAAATTAGATCTAATCTAAACTCTTATTCATGATTAAAATCTGATCAAAATTATATAATCAAATCATAAAAATTATTAGATCAAATCTAAAATTTTATAATTTAATGATCTAGATCAGCACATACCAAGACAACCTACACTATAGGGGGTAAATCCTATAGCAGGACAACCTACGGTCCATGCGATCATAATTTCTAGATCAAATTAATCAGATTATTAGATTAATATTTAGATCAAATCTAAATTATCAATCTAAACATGCAAGCATATCATATTTAGCGAACCTTCACTCTGATACCATTTGAAGGAAACAGTGCAGGATTTACAGTGCTACTTTCAAAAAAAAAATTTAAAATAGTAAAAATATAATAAAAAAATAATTAATCTAATTAATTATCTATTGATAATATCAAAATATTAAATCCTATACAAAGGATCTAAATATAATATGCATGTATTCATATAGATATAAAAAATAAAATTATGCAGCAAACTATTTACTACATTTATGTGTTAAGAACATAATACCTTTTCATCATTGATCACCATGATCTAATCATCATCAAGGAGGTCCACTAATCACGATGCAGCCACACAAATATTCGACCTTCATAGATCATCCACACGAGGCTCCTGGCCCTGAGAGGTTCCCCATGACTGCTAGCTCGACACCAAAGTCTTTCAGGAGCTATTTTGATCAAATGGCTTTGATCCTTGTCTACGGGCTTCACGGATACTTTGAATTTCTGGTAAACATAGTAGAGAGGTAGAGGAGGTTTGCACTAAAGTTTTGTGGGCTTTGGACGCTCGTAGCTTACGCAATCTCTTCTCAAAACCTAGGTCGAATACCTAGGACTGCATTAACCCTAAAAACCTTGCACCCTTTCTCTCTCAGTTTTCTCTCTCTCGGAGATGATTGAAGCCTCTTCCCATACACCAAATGATTCTCAATAAAGTCCTCTCTTCAGAATAGGTGTTGGTACACATCCCAAAAATATCTCCTTTTAATATTTGCATAAAAAACAACTTCTATGCATGTGGGGAACCAAAAATTACTTTAAATGCTAGTTTGAATTCAAAACTCTTTTTAATTCAAACTTCTTCCAAACCAATTCAAACTTATTAGGAATGTGTGAAGGAGTTGTGCACCCACTCTTCAGTAAGAAAAAAATCCATGAGAAACCCCTTTCACATGGAGATAATAGGTGCACAAAAGTTTAGGTGGCGTAGGGATAAGATATGGTTGTTGCTGATCCAAATTCAAACTCTTTTTGAATTTGAATGGCAACTAACCATAACTTATCCCTTGAGGACATGAAAAAACCAGTCAAAAATTCTTATGTGCATGATAAAAAAGGTACGAGAGAATTAATTCAGAAGGCATGGGGTTTAAATATGGTGCATGGGAAAACAAGTCAAACTAGTCTTTGAATTTCAAACTTTAACCAACTGAACCAACCGAATCAAAATTGTTCAGGCCTAATTAGACTAAATTAAACCCAACATAATTAGGCTTAATTAAACTTAATTAAATCCTAATAAAATTAGAAATTGATCAACCCCAACCCTTGATTAAATCAGGGATCAAACCTCCATGATGGTTAAGTCATCTCATAACCTAATCGGGTCAAACTCAACTGAATCCAATTCAATTGAACTTGAACCAAAAATAATTACTCAATCAAATTAAGTTAATTAGTGATCAAATCACTAACTAAATCTCTCATGAGTATAGAGTTCAAATCTGATGGGTATCCGGACAATAGAGTCCATCGATATGAAACCCTGATCGAAGAGTCCCAGTCCAGGGGGACTCTTAAACCCAGTGTTCGAAATGAATGAAACTTATGATCACAGAGTCCATACTCTTGATCAAAGAGTTTTAGATAAGTAGAACTCAGTGTCTTAATGCTATAGGATATTTGGTCGAAGAGTCCTAGTCCAGTGGGACTCTTGACCACAGCCAACAAATCAGGTAGAAACCTCTAGTGTATGTGACTCCGTAGGTTTGAACCTAAGCCAGTAGCACAAGAACCACTTTCTATACTAATCAAAGTAACCATCTAGCAATGGTATCTGATGTTTGGATAGATCAAATAGTTGCAATTGCAATAATCAGACCTACACGAATATGATTATCGTATAATTCTTTCCTTTGACCTCTGTATAATAGATGACTCAGGCTTAGACTATCAACCCTAAAAAATATATCCATGTCGTGTCTCAAAATAATTAGTCCCACGACTCTTCACTAAAACTATCCTAGCCAAGGCTTTGCTAAATTGAAACATAATTGAACACAGCTCCTAAAATCAGAAGTGGTCAATCCCATCTTGATACATGCACCGACTTCTCAAGTACTTGACTGTGCCCAAAAATCTTTCATCACTAAATTAAAAATTCAGGTAGTCCTGTACCAAAGCACAGTTAGTTATTTGATCTTAGGTCGAAGAGACACTTATACCCATATTCTACCATAACTAATCTTGATAGAAAAAAGCCCCAAAATTGGTCACGTTCAGTGCAAATATATCCATACATCTCACTTGCATGCCATACCAGTGTCTCAACATTCCTTGGTTATGAGGACAACCAACCTATATGGCACACAATGACCTATACTTGATAAATATTATCATCCTAAGTAATAACATATCATTTGATCGTGAACTATTTTAAAGACTAAACGACAAATCCTCCTTTGTCGAATCTAGATAGTCCTAAGGACTTCATTACAACATAAAAGTTCATTAAAAAAAATTTATAATAAAAAAAACTAAAATAATTTTTATTAATTCATAATTCATATATAATTATAAAAATATAACTCAACCATCAACAGACTGATGATTGATTTTGGGACACATTCCAGCATGGTCCACCAATCAGGAAGAATATGGCTGGGATTGGACGAAGAAGTTCTCCAAACTTCAAAGTTAATTACAGGCAGTTGAGGACTCTCATAATGAATATAGACGTGATTGGTGCTGCCAAGTTGCTGACCTTAAGAAAAAGCTTCGAAGGGCTGATGATAAGATCGCTCAACTTCGGTGATAATTGTCTGAAAGGGCTCAGGCTAGCTCAAGCAAGGACTCAAAGGAGGTCCTATCCTTGAGGAATACTTTGCAAAACCTATCCGAGATACATGCAAAAGGATCAGCTGAACTCCAACAACTAAGGATCCAAATGGCCTACCAAAAGGATGTTGTCAAAGATGCCGAGGCCAAGTCAGCCATACTAAGAAAGCGGCTGAGAGAAGTTGAAGATGACTCTCGGAGGCATAAGAAATTATTAAATGAAAGCCTAATAGCTCGACGAGAGCTCAAAGAAAAGGTTAAGGACTTGAAGTTATCCCTGGTATTGGCTGGTGCTGATAGTTCAAAGTTCGACATTGATTGAGACTTGTTTTTCTCTCTTCTTCTTCTCTTTTTTTTCTAATCAGACTTGACGTCCTATGTAATGAACTCTTTTGATCTTAATGAAAAGATATTTCTTCTAACTATCTTCGTGTGGAGTTTCTTGCTTCATGATTATTACTTTTTTTTTCTTCTTTATTTGTCAATGTCATTTTGAGATCTTTACTCTATATCTTGAACATTTTTCCCCCTCATTTATAAATAGGGATCATCATGCTTTATGCTCTTGTCCCCCGTATCTTTCATTTCTTGAAATTAAAAGCTTTCGATCTCTTGATAATGCAAGATATTCTGACTTTCGTGCGATCAATTACAACTTTTGCATAGATAGGATCTCTTCTCTAAGTAACTTTCATTCGTGTCAGGATGAGATTCTCCTTCTATTTTTGATATAGTTAGCTCTTATTCTTATTAGGATGAGGTTCTCCTCTTATTCCTATCAAGATAATTGGGGCACGAAAGGGCTGTTGAATAGGCCTCTCCCCTTATCTCTTTGTCAGAACGAGGACCTCCTACTCCTAACAGGATTGGCATTTTTTCTTTGTTAGGATGAGATTCTCCTCCTATTCCTAACAAGGTCATCGAGGCAAAAAAGATCGTTGAAAGGGTCTATCTTCTTATCCCTCTATCAGGACGAGGTCATCCTCCTGTTTCTGATAGGGTTGGCTTTTTTTTTGTTAGGATGAGATTTTTCTCCTATTCCTAATAAGATCATCGGGGCATAAAAGGATCGTTGGATGGGCCTCTCCTCTTGTTCCTCTGTCAGGATGAGGTTCTCCTCCTATTTTTGATAGGGTTGGCTTTTTTCTTATTAGGATGAAGTTCTCCTCCTATTCTTAACAAGGTCATTGGATTACAAAAGGGCCATTGGATGGGCCTCTCCTCTTGTCCCTCTATTAGCACGAGGTCCTCCTCCTGTTCCTCATAGGATTGACTTTTTTTTTTGTTAGGATGAGATTCTCCTTATTAGGATTTAATGCATCAAATTCGACTCACAATAGAGGAGAATCAAATCATCAAGCAGTCGAGCTGGCTCGGATATAGAGTCGAGTTAGCTTGAGCTAAGATCGAGCCAGCTCGAACCACAATCGAGCTAGCCCTCTCAGGCAGATAGAAAGCAAGAGTTCGGATGAGATACGGTCGAGTCAACTCAACCCCTAATAGAGCCGACATGATGGAGATGAATAGAACAGAACATGATTTTCTGTTTAGACTCGAATTATGATTAATCCAAAGGATCTATGAGAGTTGCACATGGACCACAGGATCCAACAGCCATGGAGGGCTGCAGTCTTGATCTAAAGGTTGAAAAGTATTCCAAGACTCCATCAAGAATATGTTCGACTCATATTAGGAGAAAGAGCCCTATTAGGACTCCTGTAAACTATTAAGAAGAGAATTCTCATCTTATTTAAAGGACTGAGGAGCTATAGAGAAGGTGGTGGTGCGTGTGGTGTAAGAGGCATGTAAAGAGGCTCAAGCAACCATCAAGAGGAGCTTGAAAAAGTATCGAGTACATGTAGCCCATGAGAGAGAGAGAAGTAACAGGTGCATAACATCTGATGCGGAGGCTGTGAGGGCAGAGCATCTTATAGCTTCTAAGGGTCTCCTTAAGATTCTGAGAAAGCTTTTATAAGGAAAGCTTCTAGTTAAGAAAAATTTGTGTACAGTGAGTTGAGAGTGGATGTTCTCCTCTTATACTTATTTTTTTCTTTCATAGTAAAGCTTTACATGCCCCATGGAGGCGAGCCTTTGGATTGATCTACGTACTTGGTTATATTCTTATTTTATTTTTCTTCTTTCTTTCTACCATAATATCTTGGTACTAGATCCTTAATAAAATGGTATCAGAGTAGCTAATATCGCAACAGATTGGTATCAGAGCCAGACAGTACCAAAGCACAGATTGCAATAGTGGATATAGATTAAAGAATATGGAGAAGACAAGTGCAATCAAGATAGAGATCAATAGATTTGATGAAAAGGATAATTTCTTCTTATGGCAAGCAAGGATGAAGGATATCCTCATCCAACATGGATTGATCGATGCTCTCTTTAATGACAAGATGCCAGCTACCATGGAGGTGAAGAATTGGAAGCCAATCTAGATGCAGACGGTGAGCACAATCCACTTGTACCTAGCGGATGATGTCGTGATTCATATACTTGGTGAGACTTTTCCAACGGTCTATGGTCGAAGCTTGAGGAGTTGTACATGGTAAAGTCACTCATCAACATGCTATTTCTTTGGAGGCAGTTCTACCAGTTATAGATGGACAAAGGTCATAGTGTGCAAAAGCATTTATCCAACTTTCAAAAGATCCTCACCAACCTCCTCAGCATTGGCAAAAAAGTTAAGAAGAAGACCAGAGCATTGGTCTTGCTAGCATCGCTTCTCCCTTCATATGAGTTCTTGGTGATTGCTCTTCTAGTAAAAAATAGTACCATCAAGATGGATGAGGTCACTACAGCGATACTCCAAAATGAGATTCTCAGGAGGGAGAATCCAGCTTCGAGCTTAGATGGTGGCAACTCGGCTTTGGTGATTTCTAGAGGAGCAGGAGGCAGTACATAAAGTGGTAGAGGATTGCGAGGAGGATGATTCAGATCCAAGATGAGGGACCAAAGCAAGATTAGATGCTACAGGTGTGACAAATTAGAGCATCGAGTTTAGGATTGCCCATAACTCAAGGATCGGATGAGGGCTACTATAGCGATGGTTAGTAGCGAGTCAGAGGATGATGTTCTGAAGATATCTGATGAGGTATCTACTTCTTCCTAATAGTGAATTTTAGATTTTGCATGCATATATCATATTTATTACAAAGAGGAGTAGTTTGACTTTCTAAAGAGTAGTGAGGGCACTATTTATCAATCAGATGGATCAAGCTGTGCAATTAGAGGCATCAGGATGGTCAGCTGAAGGATACATGATGGTATAGTGAGAAGATTGGGGGAGGTCCGATACATATCCAATTTTAGATGAAATCTTATCTCACTAAGCAGACTGGATTCAAATGGCTATAGGTAGATAGCTGGTGATGAAATCCTAAAGGTCATGCACAATGATAGGATGATATTGGAGGAGAAAAAAAGGATGAGAGGATATTACTATCTGGTAGAGAGCCTAGTGCGAGGTGAAGCTTTAAGAGCCAGAGGGAACCAAGTCTGAGGTGGAGCTCTTGATGGAGATGGATCAGGCACAAGATGAAAGACTTGGGAGGATGAGAGGCGACGTCGCAAAGTGAAGTTTCTATTACCACAGAAGATTTTTCTGAGTAGATCTTTGCTCGAAGTGAACACAGCCATTGATGGAGATGGGGTCGAGTGGCTTGGCTCGACTCTCACATTTGTCCATCCATGATCAGCAGGCATGCCCTAGGGCATGAGGGCGAGATGGATCACAAGCTCTCAAACTCAGATGGAGGCCGAATATCGAGTCATGGTGGAGATCATTAGAATTTGACGTCTCAAATTTGACCCATAGTAGAGGAGAATTAAATCATCAAGCAATAGAGCTGGCTTGGATATGGAGTTGAGTTGGCTCGAGCTGATATCGATTTGGCTCAAACTGCAATCGAGTCGACCCTTTCTGGCAGGCAAAAAGCAGGAGTTCGGACAAGATGCAGTCGAGCTAACTCAATCCCTAATAGAGTCAGCTCGATGAAAACGAATGGAACAAGATGAGATTTTTTGTTTTGACTCAAATTATGATTAATCCAAAGGGTCTACGAGAGTTGCATATAGACCACAGGATCTAGCAACCATGGAGGACTGCGGTCATGATCTAAAGATTGAAAAATATTCTAAGACTCCATCAAGAACATGTTCGACTCATATTAGGAGAAAGAGTCCTGTTAGGACTTTTGTAAATTACTGAGAAGAGGATTCTCATCCTATTTAAAGGACTGAGGTATTACGGAGTAGGTGGTGGCATGTGTGGCATGAGAGGCATGTAGAGAGACTTAGGAAGCCACCAAGAGGAGCTTGGCACAGTGCGAGTACGTACAGCCCATGAGAGAGAGAAGTAATAGCTGCATAGCATCCGACGCGAAGGCTGTGAAGGCAGAGCATCTTGTAGTTTCTAAGGATCTCCTTAGAATTCTGAGAGAGCTTTTATGAGGGTATCTTCTAGTTGAGAGAGATTTATGTACAGTAAATTAAGAGTGGGTGGTCTCCTCCTGTACTTATTTTTCTCTTTCATAGTGAAGCTTTGCATGCCCTATGGAAGTGAGCCTTTGGACTGATCTACGTACTTGATTGTATTCTTATTTTATTTTTCTTCTTTCATCCTACCATAATATCTCGATACTAGATTCTTAACAAAGTGATATCAAAGTAGCTGATATCCCAATACTCCTATTCCTAACAAGATTATTGGGGTACAAAAGAGCTATTGGATGGGCCTCTATCCTTATCTCTCTATCAGAATGAGGTCCACCTCCTGTTCCTAATAGGATTGGCTTTTTTTTATTTTAGAATGAGGTTCTCCTCCTATTCCTAATAAGGTCATTGGAACATAAAAGGACCATTGAAAGGGTCTCTCTCCTTTACCTTCTATTTAAGAATCGAAACCCTTCAATTTTATTTTGTGTAATTCTCTGCCATGGCATAATTTTATACCAAAGATGAAGATATTAAAGTAAGAAAATTTTATTGAAATATAATTACTGATAATACATTCATAGATTTTTTGAATTTTATGGCTGTGGCAATGCAGCTCCTCCAAGCTTTTTTAAATAATATGTTCTTGATCGGATGACTTTCATGATCTAATAAGAGCCTTCCCAATTTGGGGTGAGCTTTTCTTGATTTTAGGATTATGAGATATCCGCTCGTTGAAGAATCAAGTCTCCTACTTTGAATGTCTTGTTTCTGACTCTTAAATTATAGTAGCAAGCTACCCTTTGCTTGTAAGCCAGCATTCGAATCTGAGCCTTCTCTCATTTTTCTTCGAGCAGATCAAGATTTGCTCTGAGATCCTATGAGTTGCTTTGTTCATTAAAGGTTTTAACCCATGCTGAAGGAAGCTAGAGTTTGACTGGAATAACTGTCTTTGTCCCGAAGGCTAATGCAAAGGGAGTTTCTCCAGTAGGCAATCTTTGGATAGTTCAGTAAACCCAAAGCACATGATAAAATTCATCTACCCATGTGCCTTTTGCCCTCTCAAATCTTGCCTTTATCCCTTGAAGCAAAGTTCTATTGGTTACTTCTACTTCATCATTCGCCTACGGATGACCTACTAATGTAAAGTAGTGAGATATGTTCAAATCTTCACAAAACTTAGCAAACTTTGCTCCTACAAACTGGCACCCATTATCTGTAATTAATGTTCGAGGTAGGCCAAACCTACAAATAATTGATTTTCAGATGAAGTTATGCAGTTTAGCTTCAATAATTTTTGCTAGAGGTTTGGCCTCAATCCATTTAGTAAAATAATCTACTATCACCAAAAGAAACTTTCGATGCCTAGATGCTATGGAAAAGGGCCCAAATATATCCATTCCCTATGGTGCAAATGGCCATGGAGCATTTAAAGGTGTGAGCTGTGAAGCCAGCTATCTCTGAATATTTACATTTCTTTGGTAATGATCACATTTTCTCACATATTCTATGGCATCCTGGTGCTTTATTGGCTAATAATATCCCTACTTAGTTTGTAAGATAAAGATCTAGCCCCAGGTGATTTCCACATTTCCCTCCGTGGACTTTCCTCAAGGCATAACTAGCTTTGGAAGGTCGGAGATATTTAAGGAGTGGCGAAGAATACGATCTCTTGTATAACTTATCCTCATACAGGACATAGCAGGAGGCTTGATTTCTCGGTTTTTGAGTTTCTTTGTGATCTCTTGGAAGAACTCCATCCTTGAGATAAGAAATTAGGAGGTCAATCCAACTAGGATCATGGTCGACTTGCATTATTGCTTGGGACTTTTCTGAACTTGGGTGCTGCAAAACTTCAAAGATGAGCTTCTTCAGTAGTTCATTTGGGACCACGGTTGTCAACTTTGAGATAAGATCAGCTCTAGTATTCTCTGCCCTGGGAATCTACTAGATATCGAAGCTATTAAAGGCCGAGATCAAGCTTCTTACTTTTTTCAAGTACTTTTTCATGCTTTCCTTCCGAGCTTCATAATTGCTATTGACTTGCCCCACAATCAGCTGAGAGTCACTATAAATTTTTAGATGTTCTGCTTCTAATTCTTTGATTATTCTTAATCCTATAATCTAAACTTCATACTCTGCTCCGTTGTTAGTGGCGAGAAAGTCAAAGCATAATGCATACTCTGCTACAAATCCTTCTAGATTGATGAGAATCAAGCCCACAGCTGTTCCAGAATCATTAGATGAACCATCCACATATAATGCCCAGAAGTCTTCAGGAAGATCAGCCTTCTCTTCAGGAGAGCCTGAAATATTGATTTCTTGATGCTCAGGTTCGACCGCATTTGGAATGATGCACTCTACCATGAAGTCGGCCAATATTTGAGCTTTAATGAATGATCGAGGTTGGAAATTAATATCAAACTCAGTTAGCTCAATCGTCTACTTTGCTATCCTCCTAAGGTATTAGGTCGATGTAGGATTGCCTTAATAGATTGATCGATGAGAAGAGTAATTGTATGCCCTTGAAAATAAGATCGAAGCTTCCTGGCTAAAATCAATAAGGTATATGTCAGTTATTCTAATTTAATATATCTTATTTTCGCATCCCGTAGAACTCGGCTTATGTAATAGATTGGCTTCTGGGCTTTAGCTTCTTCTCTTACTAGGATGGCTTCAATAGCTATTGGTGATACTGCTAAGTACTAGAATAACTCTTCTCCAGGTTCAGGCTTAGTAAGTAACGAAGGTGAGCTAAGATAGTTCTTCAATTCTTCAAAAGCCTACTGACACTTGAGAGTCCAGTTAAAGTTCTTAGGCTATTTTAGTACTTAGAAGAAGGGCATGCATCGTTTCACTGATCTTGAGATGAAATAGTTCAAGGCTACCACCTTGCCCATAAGGCACTGAATTTTTTTTATTATTTTCAGAGCAGTCATCTCCTGGATAGCTTTGATCTTCTATGGATTTGCTTCAATGCCATGCTCCGATACCATAAATCCTAGGAACTTCCCCAAGGTCACTCTAAAAATGCATTTTGTAGGGTTCAGCTTCATTTTGGTACCTCCGAAGGGTGTTGAAGATCTCTTCAAGGTCAATGATGTAATTTGATGATGATCGACTTTTAACCAGTATATCATCTACATAGACCACCATGTTGTGGTCAATCTGCTCCTTGAAAATCTTATTGACTAGGCATTGATAAGTTGCACCTACATTCTTAAGCCCAAAGGGTATAACCTTGTAACAGTAAAGACTACGATCAGTAATAAAAGCAGTCTTCTCTTCATCCTCTGGCACCATCTGGATTTGATTATAATTGAAAAAGGCATCTATGAAGGTGAGGAGCTCATGGCCTAAAGTTACATCCAATAGTTGGTCAATTCTGGGTAAAGGATAGCTATCTTTCGGATAAGCTTTATTTAAATCTATGAAATCTATGCACATCCTCTACTTGCCGTTAGCTTTCTTGATAAGGACGATATTTGCAATCCAATCCAGGTAAGACACTTCTCAGATGAACTCCATCTTAAGTGGTTTATCAACCTCATCTATGATGACCTTCTATCTCTCTGGTGCAAAGCTGCGCTTCTTTTGCTTCACTGGTCGATATTTGAGATCTACATCCAGACGATATTCCATCACTTCTGCATCAATTTCTAACATATCTGTAGGTACCCAGGCAAAAATGTTAGCATTTCTTTGCAAGAAAGAGATGAGTTGCTTCCTGATTTCTTCTTTTAAGTTGGAGCCAATCTGGATAGTATGATCCTCATTCCCATCATTCAAAGGGACTGCTACAAGATCATTGATGGGCTCTCCCCACTCTTCAATCAAATCATCACAGGCGTCAAGTCCATCCACTAGATAGGGACTTGCTTGCTTCCCTCCTTGCAAGGCGATGGTGTAACAATGCCTAGCTAGAGCTTGGTCTCTCCGAACCTCTCCTACTCTAGATCCTGTTGGAAACTTCATTTTCAAATAATAAGTTGAAACAACTATCCGGAGTGCATTCAAACCAAATTGGCTAAGGATTACATTATAGGTAGAAGGGGCCTTGACCACAAAAAAATTAACTTGAGCTCTGGATTGCTTTGGGTACCGACTTGTCATAACTTGTAAAGTTATCATCCATTCAACTAGCACTGCATCACCAATGAACCCAACTAACAGGAAATTCATTGAACCCATTCTACTATCTGATATGGATATTTTAGAGAAAGCATCGTAAAATAAGGCATCAGCAGAGCTTCCATTATCAATTAAAATATGGCATACATCATAGTTTGCAATATTTAAATTTACTACAACCACATCATTATGTGGAAACTATACCTTTTAAGTATCTTCCTCTGTGAAAGCGATATGTTCTTCAATCCGCCGCTTCTTTGTTGGCTCTACCAACCCACTGACTTCTTTTCGTCGATATACCCCAGTAATAGAATTGATGATGCCAAGTGGAGGCCGATCTCCTTACTACTCATCTCTTTGAGGTGGTTCAGATTGTGGTGGGGCTCTTAGCCGATCTTTCCTTATTTCTGACTGGCGTCTGAATCGATCTAGCCGACCTCTTCTGATTAGTGCCTCAATCTCATCCTGAAGCTGGATATATTCTTCAGTATCATAACCATGGTCACGATGGTAGAGGCAGTACTTGTTGGGGTTGCATTTGGCTGGGTGACTCTGCAACCTCTCTGGCCTTAGCAGCTGCTCTTTTATTTTCATTAGCACTTGAATTTTTGTGGCATTCAGAGGAGCATAGTTATGGAATCTTTTGGAGAAAGTTCCATCATGGTCTTCTATTTAGGCTTCTTTGTTGATGAGCTCGAGGAGAAGTCTGAGCTCATTTACACTCAAAAGTGGTTCGGGAGCGTGACCGAGCTTTACTCGACTTTTCTTCAATTGTGGGCTTGCTAGATTCACCCGCTTGCCACTTTTTCATGGCTTCTTCATCTTTCAATCAGAAGGCTTCCTCTGCTCGAGCATAGCCTTCGGCCCGAGCCAGCATATCGATAAAGTTCTAATGGTACTTTTTCTCTAAGAAAAAAAAAAGATCATTCTTCTGGAGGCCATCCTTCAGTATAACCATAGCAATAGATTGATCTAGATTTCGAACCTCCAGGGAAGCAACATTAAAGCGATTGACATAGGCTCAATTGGACTCCACTTTCTTTTGCTTGATGTTGATGAGGGAGTCTGAACCTCATCTTTG
Source organism: Cocos nucifera (assembly GCA_006176705.1). Taxonomy (NCBI): domain Eukaryota; kingdom Viridiplantae; phylum Streptophyta; class Magnoliopsida; order Arecales; family Arecaceae; genus Cocos; species Cocos nucifera. Next base: position 834,954 of record QRFJ01000167.1, read on the forward strand.
GTAATGACTGCTGATGAAATAAGTCATGAATTCATGGCTCAATTGATCAAAAAAAAAGATGGTACCCAGTTTGAGGCTCGAGTACCAACTCCTTGCTGCTCCTTGTAGAGTGGAGGAGAAAACTTGATAAAAAATGGTGTCAGGTACATCATGGAGTAGCATCATGATCCAAAAGGCCTTAAGATAGTCGATTGAATCGAAAGTCCCATCATAACTCTCCAATTAAGGGAGCTTAAAGTTCAGTGAGATATGCTCCTTCATAATTTGGGCAAAGAAGGGGAGATCGATGCAGATATCATTATCGTGGATCGGAGCAGCATGGCGGAGCTCTTTGATCTGTCAGCTCATCTCCTGGAGTTTTCGATCGAGAGCATCATCTCGATCGTGGATCTCGGAGGGGTGCTGACTGGAGATGGGGAGAGTTTCTCTAAGAGAGGAATCATGATCGGAATATGAGCTCTCCACCATCTGCTTTTCCTTTTCAAGGGTTACAAGCCTGCTCACCTAAGTAGGCTTTCTCTGTGTTAGTTCTTGAAGCTCCGATAGTGACTTCTCCAATGGAATTGGTGCCAAAGGCCGCTACATGGCCTACACCATTTTGGTGAGGTCCCTAACCTACAGTACTAATAGCTTGAATTGCTTTAGATCCATCATCGCCATTGGTGGAGGGGGCTGCAGTGCCCACGATGGGATCGGAGCAAGGAGATCTACACCAAATCTCGCCATGGAAGCAAAAGATCGCCAGGTCGTTGTCTTCTTTAGTGGCATTTTCATTAGAAAAGAGAGATCAAGAGAAAGAGATCTGAAGAATTAAAGAAGAAAAGAAGAGGGTCAACTCGATTAAGCACTCCTTTTAGAACAAGGGCTCAAGAATTCCTTCCTCTAGCGCCAATCCTATTGATGCAAAAAATGGTGCTGGTGTCGAAATTCGCTGGAGCTAAAGCAAATGAGATTGCCAATAAAATCTATAAAGCAAAATCCAAATCGGAGGTGGATGGCTCTGACAGGATCCTCCAATGCTAAAGTCAATTTTTTAGCTAACTGGAATGGAGTACTCAAAAAAAAAGAGCAGAGTAATGATGGAGAAGGAGAGCTTAAAGAGAAAACGTATCTAGAGGATCTCTTATATAGACAGAGCTTATAATAAACTGATAGCGACAGCCATAACTACCTGGTAGTGGGCCATTTTGGGCCATGTGGAGTTTGTTATGGAGGGTGATGTCCATTGTCGTAACGTGCCAGTTTGTTGGGAATTAATAATTGAAGTTCAGATGGAACTGTTATAGTCAGTGAAGAACTTCACATCTCATCAACTTAAGAGAGGTTCAAACTTTTTCGAGGTCATCTACATGTTGACTGATATTCACTATATTGGGGGTTGAACTTGCGTAGATGTCGAGGTCCCCCTGTTGTTTAAGCTTGCTCAATTGATGTTCAGGATGTAAGGTAGCTAACTTATGCACTGAAAGAAATTCGACTAAAAAGAGCCTGGTTGGTGACTGGAAGGAGTTCGACTTGAAGGAGTTCAGCTAGAAGGTGCCTGGTTGGTGATTGAAAGAAAGTTCGACTTGAAGGAGTTTAGCTGGAAGGAGCCTAGTTGGCGACTAGAAGGAGTTTGGCTATCTTTATTATTCAAGCTCTTTTGGGAGAGGTTCGTAATGCCTTGTGGGTTATGCAGTAATACTGGCTAAAGTTCGGTCATGGTAGCCACCACTGGATGGGGTCATTCTATAACTAGACATCTTATCGAACTTCGGTAGGAGTGGGTTTATCTCCAACATGCAGATTATAGTTGGTGAGCCTATAAAACTGATAAGTGCTAAAAATACACTAATAAAAGTATTAAATTATTAAATAAATTTATTTATTTTTAAGAAATTGATACTTTTATCAATTTTATGTAGGAAAGAAGGCTTTCAATATGAAGATCTTATTTTTTTGGTTCAGATGAAACAAGTTTCAAGAAGGACTTCAAACGAGCCCAGAATCAAATTTCAAAGAAAAATAAATAAATAAATAAATATATATATATATATATATATATATATTGTCAGCTAGTCCAGACCGAATTGGCTCAAAACCAGACCAGCCCGACCACACTTAGTAAATCAGCCCGTTGACACCCCGCTGATGTCGCGCTAACATCAAGATTTTTTGCAGCGCATGGTGGACCATTACAGTAACCAGGCAAGGGCATTTCAAGGATTTCACAGGAGCTAGTGTGCTCCGATCAGCTGAAGAAAGCAGCGGTCTACGCAACACCTAGCTCATGACCGATCCATAGAGGGTATTCTGGGAATTTCATGGGATCCAACGACTGCTGGCGCTCCAATTTCGATCCAATGATTTTGATTTTGGCATGATCGTGCGGTCAGGAAGGCTACCGATCGGGATCCAATGGCTAAGATTCATCCCAAGTTTTTAACTAGTGCTCGAGGCTTCTTTGGTCATGATCGAACGGTCTCGATTCAATCATCAAGATGAATGGACAGCTGTGGTTTAATTCGACTGAATCAAGGAAGATTTGAAGGGTTTTTAAGCTATTTTTGATGCATTGGATGCTGATCTAACGGCCAAAATTATCAGGGCTTTATTTGACTTGTTTAAGGAGTCTAAAACCTAGTTTTAAGGGAATTTCTACCAAAAATCTTCCTCCTCTTGAGTCTATTTAAAGGCTTGCTGCCTGCTATTGCCGAAGAGAAGAGAGGAGAACCTAAGTAAAGAACCTGTACAGAGAGCCTGAGGAATAGGAAACAGAGAGTTAAAAATAAAAAGAAAATAGAGAGAACCATGAGAGGGGTTTAGGGAGAGAAGAGAAAGAGCCTTTATTTTTTGCTATTTTTTTTTCTTCTTCTTTTCTTCTTCTGAAGATCGATACACGAAGCAGCTTTCTTCTTTATCAAGTTCTCCACACCAAGAGCAACGGACGATCAATTTTCAGTGAACAAATAGTCTAATTTCTTCATGCTTATTATTTTATTTGATATTTTTGATCTTGTTATCATGAACTAAATTTTATTTTACTAAGACTAAAGTGTAGCCACTTTTTTTGATATAATATTCAATATGATTTATTTTTAATTTTAAATTTTATTCATAAGGAGTATATAGATCTGATCTTAATACTTTTAGATTACTGACCATCTTCTAATCGATCTGATGAATATAGATGATATGAATCAAGTACGTCTATGTTATTGCTTCTTGATTTATATATCTTATATTATGAATTGATTTAGAATTCATATGCATGCAAAAATTTTAGTGTGCTTTGAATGCAGCGTATTTTAATTAGAGAATTTCATAAAATTTAATGCATCGATATTTATTTAAATTACACTTGGACCAAAGGGTAGTTAATAAATATTGATAGTTTTGCTATGCCTGGACCAAAGAATAGTGAATAATCTAGGAGACTCCATCGTCACATGAAATAAAATTAATCTAATAATTTGAATATTATATTAATTGAGTTGGTGAACCGATTGCCTTAGTAATCTATTGCTCTTGAGTTTAAAACCTTAAAAATTATACACTCTCTATTTTTTTATAATTTTTAATTATTTTTTTATTTCATCTTATTTGTCTTAAATCTTATAAATTGATCTTCTAAATAAAATTTAGGAAAAAATATTTTTAGTACTTATTTTTCAATCTTCTAGGAATGATACTCTACTCACTTTATTACTTGAACAATTGGTGCACTTGCCATAGCTATAGATTGGCACGTATCAAGTTTTTGATGCCATTGCGGGAGAATGTATCTAAAAATAATATTAAAATTTTGATTTTAGCTTTATTTTAGAATTTTATTTTTAATTTTTATTCTTACTTTATTTTAAGATTTGTTCGGTGCATGACACATACTGGACATTGTGACATACCACCTTTAGACCCAAAAATTGAAAGGACCATCAGAAGACTACAATAAGAAAGGAACATGGCAGCTGAAGATCCTAACGACATCAATCTGAGATTGGATATGGTGATCGAGGGACGGCAAAAAGCTATTCGAGTAGCATATTGTCCATTAAATGATTACATCACACCATCTGTAGGCGATGCAGCTTCGAGCATCAGGAGACCGCCTGTGCAAGCAAACAACTTTGAAATAAAATCGATGATGATCTAGATGATTTAATCAACTATCCAATTCAGTGGACACGTGCACGATGATCCGAACACCCATAATTCTAATTTTCTTGAACTTTATGATACTTTTAAAATTAATGGGGTGTCGGATGATGCTATTAGATTATGACTTTTTTCTTTTTCTTTATGGGATAAAGCTAAAAGTTGGCTTCATTCTCTTCCTACAGGTTCTATCACAACTTGGGATGTCCTAGCTCAAAAATTCTTAGCCAAGTACTTTCTACCTTCCAAGATTGCTAAGATATGCAACGATATCACTTTTTTTATGCAGATAGACATGGAGACACTATATGAGGCTTGGAAGCATTTTAAGAAACTGCTGAGGAGATGTCCACATCATCAACTATCTATATGACTTCAGGTACAAACTTTCTATAATGGTTTATCTTCTACTAATCGTTCTATGATTGATGCAGCAACAGAAGAAATCATTAATCAAAAAATAGAGGAAGAAGCCTTTGATCTGATCAATGAGATGGCATCAAATAGCTATCAGTGGCAAACAGAATGCATAATACCGAGAAGACCAGTAGCTGTGCAGAGAGTAGATTGCATGCCAACCTTACTAACTGAAAATGTAGCCCTTAGAGCCGAAGTCAACAACTTGAAGGGAATAGCTATGCATGTTCAGAGCATCACTTGTGACCTGTGTGGAGGAGGATACGATACGAACAACTGCCAAACAGGTAATCCTTTTGCTAAAGCTACTGATACAGCTAATTATGTTGGTAATTTTTTCAAGCTATAACAAAATAATCCCTATTTAACACATACAATCAAGGGTGGAGGCAGCATTCAAATTTCTCGTGGAGCAATCAAAATGCATCACAACAGCCACCCCCGGGGTTTTAAGTACCTAAAAAGAAGTATAACATAGAGGAGCTTATGATCAAATTCATGCAAAACCAAGAAGCAACTATAAAAAATTTGGAAGCCAAGCTTAGGCAGGACCAAGCAGCAGCAATTCGAAACTTGGAGATGCAAGAAGGATAGATGGCTAAGATAATCTTCGAGAGACCTCAGGAATCCTTGCCTAGCAACATGGAGACCAATCTAAGGAAGCAAGTAAATGCTGTCACCCTAAGAAGTGGTAAAGAGCTAGAGAAGCCAAATCAGAAGAAAGAGACTGAAGAGCCAACTACAAATAAGGAACCATCAACTAAAATTTGTCAGTCACCAAAATAATAGCAGATGGATGGTCTCCAGGTATAAAGTTTATCGATCCAAATGTGAAGCCTTATGTGCTGCCACTACCATTCCCAGAGAGACAAATACAGCATCCAGATAAAAAATTTTCTAATTTTTTTAAAATTTTAAAAAATTTATATATTAATATTCCTTTTGTAGATGCTATCACTCAAATGCTCAGGTATAACAAGTTTCTCAAAAAAATTCTAACAAATAAGAAAAAGCTGAAGGAGCATGATAGAATAAATTTGAATAAAGAATACTTAGCAATACTTCAAAATAAATTACCACAGAAGCTAAAAGATCCAAAAAATTTTACTATCCCTTGCATTATTGGTGATTGTAGTTTTGATAAAGTCTTATGTGATTTAGGAGCAAGTATTAATCTCATGTCTTTTTCTATTTTCAGGAAGTTAGGTCTAGGAAAACCAAAGTCTACCACTATTACTCTTCAATTAGCTGACAGATCTATCAAATATCTAAGAGGTATAGTGGAGGATGTCTTGGTAAAGGTAAATAAGTTCATTTTCCCTATTAATTTTATTGTTCTTGATATGGAAGAAGATATTAATGTACCCCTTATCTTAGGGAGACCCTTTTTAGCTACTGGAGGAGCTTTTATCGATGTTCAACAAGAAAAATTAATTCTTAGAGTTCAAGATGAATAAGTTACTTTTAATGTTTTTAAAGTTATTAAACATTCCAATGATAATCAAACTTATTTTCAAATAGATGATATTGACAATTTAGTACATGAGTATTTTCTAGAAAACAAGTTTGAGGACCCTATTGAAGCTTGTATTGTCCAATCATAAGAGGGTTCAGCTGAAAATGAAAGGAAAACAGAATGCATAAAATATTTAAAGGCCAGACCATATATTCCATGCACATACAGATCACGATTTGAAGAATTAGAAAGATTATTACTCCTCTTCCAAAGACATCAATTGAAGAGCCACCTACTCTTGAACTTAAACCTCTTTCTTCTCATTTAAAATATATTTTTTTGGAAGGTTCCTCGCACTTACCTATTATTATTTCTTCTTCTTTAATAGATTTAATCAAAGAAAAGTTGTTAAGAGTGCTAAAGAAATACAAGAAGGCATTTGGATGGACCATAGCAGACATCAAAGAAATTAGTCCCTCAATTTATATGCACAAAATTCTCATGGAGGACAACTATGAGCCTATGATCCAACCCCAAAGAAGACTCAACCCTAAGATGCAAGAAGTGGTCAAAAAGGAGGTAATCAAGCTACTTGATGCAGGTATTATTTATCCTATCTCTGATAGTTCATGGGTGAGTAGTCTTATTCAAGTAGTTCCTAAGAAAGGTGGGCTTACTGTAGTTCAAAATGATAATAATGAATTAATTTCTACTAGGATTGTTATTGGATGGAGAGTATGTATAAATTATAGAAAATTAAATGATGCAACTAAAAAAGATCATTATCCTCTTCCATTCATTTATCAGATGTTAGAGAGGTTAGCTAGATATGATTTTTACTACTTTCTAAATGGATATTCTAGTTATAATCAAATTGCCATAGCACCTGAGGATCAAAAGAAAACTACTTTTTCATGTCCTTATGGTACATTTGCTTTTAGAAGAATGTCGTTTGATTTATGTTATGCACCAGCTACTTTTCAACAATGCATGATGGCTATTTTTTAATGATATGATTGAAAATTTTCTTGAAATATTTATGGATGATTTTTCTATCTTTGGATCCACATTTGATAAATGCTTGCATAACTTATCTCTTGTTTTACAAAGATGTGAGGATACTAATCTTATCTTAAATTGAGAGAAGTGTCATTTGATGGTACAGGAAGGTATAGTGTTAGGCCATAAGATTTCATGTGAAGAGATTGAAGTGGATAGAGCTAAGCTTGAGGGTGATTGAAAAGTTATCTATACCGACCTCAGCTAAGGCTATTAGGAGCTTTTTAGGGCATGCTAGATTTTACCATTGATTTATAAAGGACTTCTCTCTAATTTCTAAATCTCTATCTAAATTATTATGTAAAGATGTCTCTTTTCATTTTTCTGATGAGTGTTTGCAGGCATTCAAAAACCAACTGGATTAATTATAAGCCTAAAAAATAATCAGTGTAAGGTTATGATTGGTGATCCTAGAAAATTAACTAGATTTATTTGTGAGCCCAAAAAAATATGCATATTTTAATTATAGAGATTATGGTAAAATTTTTAAGAAAAGCTTGGAGAATGGACGTAGGTGTGAGGTTGCACCAAACCATTATAAATCTTTGTGTGTTTATGTTGTGCCTTTGCTTTTTTATCTTGCATACTTTTAATTCATGTTTAGCTTTATTTTATCTCTTGCATAGCATCATATATATTTTAATTTAGCTACTGCTAGTTGTCTTCCCTTCATAATCACTTCAAATTGGTTTAAATAGAAGCACATACTTATCTAGAGCTTAATTTGGTTAAAATTTTAAAAGAATCCAGTTCATCCCCTCCTCTTGAATTGCTATCTTCTGTGCAATAATTGCTATTCTAATATTTGATATTGACCTAGCAGTCTAGAGTGATAGATCTTGACAATCTAAATGAAATCTTTGCTTAATGAAGGTTATTTTATTGATCAACCTCTAATGTTTAATAAATCAAATTATAGTTACTGGAAAGCACGTATGCGCATCTTCATACAAGCACATGACTATAACTTATGGAAGATTATAGTTAATTGCCCACACACACCAAATGCATTGATTGATGAGAATGAAATAATCCAGTTGAATGGTAAGGCAATAAATATGTTTTATTGCTCATTAGATGTAAATGAATTTAACTTAATTTCTTCTTTCATTTTAGTTAAATAAATTTGAAAAAATTGGAAACAACTTTTAAGGAAGCAAATCAAGATGAAACATCAAGCTCCCAAGAAGATAAGGAAGCTCACCCCAACTTATGTCTCATGGCCTTTAAGGATGAAATGAAGAAAAAGAAGAAGAAAGAAAGCAATAATTAAAAGGGAGCAAGGCAAATATAAGAAAAATAATAAAGAAGAGGAAGGTATTGCAAATTTTTGCCTCATGGCTCATGACAATGAGATAAATAATGAAAACCCTTCTAGTGGTGATAAATCTGCTCTTGCTGAAGTTCAACAAGATGCTCAGCCTTGGGATGGTCCTATCTGACATGGCGATCGTGACCAAACCTCAACCCATATATGTTCTGACTCCAATTCAATTCGAGAAAGCCGATCTCCAACTCATGCAAGTCGAATGATTCTCTGTTTTGATAGTTAGCTCCTTCAGATTACCGCGTAACCCGCAAGGCATTACGGGCCTCACCCGAACGAGCTTGAATGATAAAGGTAGCTGAATTCCTCTACTATAAGCAGTTAATCTCCTCCAATCGAACTCCTTTCAGACAAACTTGGACAGTGAAAGTAATCGCCTAAATAGTCAAGTGCAAAGTATCCGATCCCTGAGCAGCCCAGCCCAGCCAATCTTGAGGATGGTCAAACTTCTTTACATCCAGATCTCCTTCAAGCCGAATCTCACTATCGTAGTGTTGGATCCACGACAAGAATCACAAGCTGGCAGAGTTTCTCCTCAGACGATCTTCTATATCACATTACGGATAGCGGATCTCATCATTCCTATGTCAAGAACCTTGAATGTGTAATCCAGAGTCGATAAAGGAACCTCGTCTTTAGAATAAGTCCGAACTTCTTTCCCAAAAAACCTACTACAGCTCCAAATCAGTGAATCCACCGCCCTTACCAACCTTCTACCCAGACAGTTATTCACTTACGGGCGACCTTGAAAGTGGCTGAATTCTAGAGAAATAGTGGAGACTTGCCAAAGTATTCTAGCGGTGTCCGTCTATCACGGCTACCAGCTAGCTCCTGATCTAGATGAATTCCTTCTAGTGGCAGACTAGATCTTTATTCGGATTTCTTCAAGTCTTCCAGATGAACTTCTTCTAGTCGTCCGCTTAACTCCTTTTAGCAAATAAGATAGCCATACATCCTAAATGCTGATTGAGTAGGCTTAAATAATAGGAGGACCTTGTCACCTATGCAAATTCAACTTCCAATACAGTGGATATCAGCTAATGTATAGATGACCTCAAAGAAGTCCGAACCACTCATAAGCTACTGAGATGTGAAGTTCTTCACTGTCTATAACAGTTCCATCCAAACTTCAACTATTAATCTCCAACAAACTGGCAAGTTATGACAAAAGACACTACCTTCCATAACAAACTTCATGTGGCCTGAACGGCCCACTACCATGCCGTTACGGCTGTCACCATTAATTTATTACCAACTTTGCCTATATAAGAGATCCTCCAGATACGTTTTCTCTCTAAGCTCTTATTTCCATCTTAATTCTTTTGAGCACTCCATTTCAATTGGTCAAAGAACTGACTTGAGCATCGAAGGATCCTATCGGAGCCACCCATCTCTGGGCTGAACTTCTTCTTGCAAGTCCCGTCGGCGACTTTATCTCCACCCACTCTATCTACCTTCAGCATTCTTATAGATTTCTATACTAGCAGGATTGGCACTAGAGGAAGGATCTCTAAGCTCTTATTTTAAAAGGAGTGCCCAATCGATCCTATCTACCTTCTTCTTCTCCTAATCTTTTGAATCCACCTTCATTTAATCTCTTCTTGCTCCAGAAATGTCTCCAAAGAAGACAACCACCCAGCAATCTACTACTTTTGCTATCAGATTCGAGCTAGTTCTGTCCATCCCAGCTTCATCACCAGCACCTCAACCTCCTCCACTAGCGACCATGATGGATTCAGAGCAGTTCAACCTACTGATGCAGTAGATTCAAGGCCTCACCAAAATAGTGCAGGCCATGCAGCAGCCCAGCTAGAGAATTCTTTGTCGAATCTTCAAGAATCGAAACAAAGAAGGGCCACCTAGGTCTACTGGTCAGCAGACCCATTATTCTCAAGAAGAAAAAGCAGAGAGTAGGGAGCCCCTGCTCCAATCATGATTCTTCTTCGGAGAAGATTTTCCCTATCTATAGCTGACGGCCCTTTAAAATTCATGATTGAGATGATGCTCTCGACTAGAAGCTTCAGGATATGAATTGGTGGATTGAGGAGCTCCGCCATACCGCTCTGATTCATCGTGATGATATTTGAATCAATCCCTTCTTTTCTACCAAAATCATGTAGGAGCTCATCCCATCCAACTTCAAGCTTCCTCAGTTTGAGACTTATGATGGGACCACCGACCCTACCGACCACCTTGGAGCTTTCAAAATCATGATGTTGCTCCATGGCGCTTCTGACGTCATCCTCTGTCGGGCTTTTTCCTTTACTCTAAAAGGAGCGGCGAGGAACTAGTACACGGGCCTTAAATAGGGTACCATTTTCTCTTTGATCAGTTGAGCCATGAGTTCATAGCTCATTTCATCAGTAATTGACACCAAAGACGAGGTTCAAACTTTCTTATTAACATCAAGCAAAAGAAGGGAGAGTCAATTCGAGCTTACATCAATCGCTTTAATGCTGCTACTCTGAAGGTCCATAATTAGGATCAGTCTATTGCTATGGCTGCACTGAAAGGCGACCTTTAGAAGAATGATCTTCTTTTCTTCTTAGAAAAAAAAAACCCTTGAGACTTTGCCGACATGCTGGCCTGGGCCAAAGGCTATGCCCAAGTGGAGGAAGCCTTCAAACAAAAGGATGATAAAGCAGTGAGAGAGCAGCAAGCAAATGAATCCAGCAAGTCCGCACCTGAAGGAAAGCCAAGTGAAACTCACCCGTGCTTTCAAACTCCTCCTGAGTGCAGATGAGCCCGAACCCCTCCTTGAGCTCATCAATGAGAAAGTTTGAATCAAAAAATCTGGTGGAACACTCCTTCTAGAAGATTTAATAACTATGCTTCCTTGAACGCCTCGAAGACCCAAGTGCTGATGGAGATAAGGGAGCAGACACCAGGGCCAGAGAGGATGCAGACTTACTCGATCAAGCGCAATCCCAATAAGTACTGTCTCTAACATCATGACCATGGTCATGATACTAAAAAATATATCCAACTCCTAGACAAGATCGAGGCACTAATCAAAAGAGATCGGTTTGATCGATTTATCAAGTGTCGATTGGAGAGAAGAGAAGATCGTCCAAGGGCTTTACTGCAGCCTGAACCATCTTGGAGGGATGAACCATAAGAAGATCAGCCTCTCCTTAGAATCATCAACATTATTACTAGGGGACATGAGCGGGGGGAGGCTAGTGAGTCGACGAAGCCAGCAAAGAAGCAACAGACTGAAGAATCCATCACTTTTACTAAAGAAGATGCTCAAGGAGTTCAACTTCTGTATAATGATGCGATTGTAGTCACTTTAAATATTATTGATTATGATGTACATCGTATTTTAATTGATAATAAAAGCTCTGCTGATATCTTATTTTATGATACTTTCTCTAAGATATCCATACCTGATAGTAGAATAGGACCAATAAGCTCCCTATTAGTGGAATTCATAGATGACGTAGTGCTAGTAGAAGGAATAATAACATTGCCAGTAGTAGTAGGAAGGAAGCCAAGGCAGTCCAGAGCTCAAGTTAATTTCTTAGTGGTAAAGGTGCCCTATGCTTACAATGCAATCCTTGGCTAACCTAGTTTAAATACACTTCGGGCTATGGTTTCAACTTATTACTTGAAAATGAAGTTTTCAATAAGGCACGGAGTCAGAAAAGTCAGAGGAGATCAAGCGCTAACTTAATACTTCTATAATATTGCCCTACAGGAAGGAAGGCAAGCCGATCCCTATCTAACAGATGGGCTTGATGCTCGTAATGTTCTAACTGAAGAAAGGAGGGAACCCATCGATGACCTCATAGAGATGTGAGGATTTATGGTGCTCCTAAGCCTTGGAAGGCCATAGAAGGAGTCAGGGTGTTGGCTCCAAAGATTTTAGGGACTTGGTTGGTGCTTCGTAGACCTGGGACACAAGGTGAAGCAAGAAACCAAAGTCGAGGAATCAAGATTGCAGAAAAAGAATTTTCTATAGGTTAGCCGGCTCAGTCTAAAACTGGGTTGGTTAAGTCTCAGAGTATAGAAAAAATAGAGAGCTACACATTTGAAACTGCTGGCACGGCACAGGACTGGGCCGACTCATTTTCAAACTAAGCCAACCCAGTAAAACTTAGTCGACCCAGTGCTGAGACTGAGCTGACTCAGTTTGCGGGCAGAGTTACACGAGGGTCTATTTTGAACTAAGATCTGGGTTGATCCTAGGGGTCTTAAGGCTTGGTTTGAGAGATCTTAAGGTGGCTAATTTATGTATGGACCGAATCTAGATCCAAAGGATGAGAGCATGGGAGACATGGGTGTACATGGGCTCGGTGAGTGCTTTCATGTTTGGGTTAGCCAGGGGAGTTTTTTGATCGGGCCTAATGGCTATGTATAAATACATAGGTTGTATTAGGGTTTTATTATGCGGTGAAGTATGTGGAACACAGATCTTTTCTCCCTCAACTCTCTTCTTCTCTTCTCTCTAGAGTTGCCACCCTAGGTTCTTGAAGAAGCCCTAGAAAAGGGGGCGTCTCCCTCAAGCCTAAGGAGGGAGGCGCCCCATCACAGATCTAGGTGAAGGATCGATGGTTTGCTATCCATAGAGAATATCACTGATTTCTTCAGATCCATGCTAAAGATTAAGAGCTTCCACAACATAATATCGATGCTTGTGATGCCAAGGATGATTGGCATTCGAACAATATCATGGGTCTACAATATGGTATCAGAGCTAGGTGATGCCTGGAACGTTGTGGACCGTAACATGGTATCAGAGCCAAGTTTCAGAGCCTGATGGTGCATGGAAAGAGCCAGATTTCAAAGCTTGATGGTGCATGGAAGCGAAGGAGAAGTCATACAAGGTGAAATCAGAAATCTGCATAAAGATTCTATAGTATGTCTCAAATCTATCTTGTTGTTGCTATGGTTTGGCCAACCGAGAGCAGCGAGTTGAAGGTGGAGGTTGAGAGAATTAACGGAAAGAGATTTTCTCGAGATGGAAGGACTTGGTGCATGATTTGCTGATCGATCTTGGTGGAAAGGTCGGAGTGTATGACGGTTATATGATAGGCAGAGAGTGCCGGAGTGTTGCAATAGTACTTCCTTGAAGATGCAGGGTTGTGAAAGGCTCGACGATGTAGCAGTCGAGGAAGGTATCTCAATAGAGAGCATCAGGATTTTCTAGAAAGATGGGCAATGTAGAGCTGTTGAAGAGAGATTTTTCAAGGAGTAATGATCGAAGGAAGGCTAAAGAAGCGACTATACGTCCTTCGATGTCCGAAAGATGGGAAAGTAGTCGGAGATATATTCAGCGGTTCGATCAGAGTATGGATTTATGAAGCCTTGAGAGTAATGAAGATGGATGATCCATGAAGGTCTAGCAGGTTAGGGTTGGATGGCTATAGAACAGTGTAGAGATGAGTCAGAAAGCACTGGAGTGCTACAGGAGCATTACCCTAGAGGCACAGAGCTGGGAGAGGCTCGATGGTGCAGCAGTCGAGGAGTGTATCTCAGCAGAGAGTGTCAATGGTATCTCAGAGAAACTGATTGCAGATCTTAGGAAGAGTTAGGAGGTCTCAGAGAGCGCCAGAAGGTCTCAGGCAGTCGAAAGTATCATGGATCAGGTTTCTTCTATAGGAGCACCAAGGAGAGTTGCGATTTAGGTGGAGGATGATTCTCCGGGCATAACTGAAGCGATGGCTGGTGTAGGGGCAGAAGAGAAGGACTAGGATAAAATTTTCTAGGGTTCAGTCGCTAGATTTAGAAGAGTTGGATGAGCTCTTGGATTTTGGAGGTGCCCGTGGGTTGCGGAGGTATCCGAGATGACTTCGAAGAGGACCACAGAGTGCAGAGGGTTCGAAGGGGCAACGACGGTATTCAAGATACAGCGGCAGGTCCAACAGTGCAGCATTAGATGGTTGGCCTTGAGGGACTCGATGATAGAGTCGACTTCTGCGGCATCAGATGGACTTTGGATATAGATGGAGCTTCGCAGTGGTGGCTTCACAATTGGAGAGAAAATTTGACATGAGTTTAGAGCACTGATGATGCACAGTTTCGAGTAAAGCGGCATGTGCAGATGGACATGTGTAGTTCTGAGGAGATCATGTCAGAGGTACAGCATGTGCTGGTGTAGAAATACTGTAGGTTCTCTAGAAAAGTCTAGAGAAAATGATGCAGTTGCTAAGCAGAAGGGATCCTATAATTTCAGGATGGTGCCAAGAAGCAAGCACTGGTCTTCAGTGGTGGAGATGGTCATCCCAAAGGCCTCAAGGATGCACAATAGCTGAAGAGGATTGGCAGAGGCGATGTTTGCATAGGGACTGCTGAGTGTGTAGGGATAGCGGGATCATGCCAAGGCTTGAGACACTAAGGTGGAGATTATGAGGATTTATGGTGCTCCCAAGCCTTGGAAGGCCATGGGAGGAGTCAGGATGTTGGCTCCGAAGATTTCAGGGGCTTGGCTGGTGCTTCATAGACTTGAGACACAAGGTGAAGTAAGAAATCAAAGTCGGAGAATCAAAACTACAGAAAAAGAATTTTCTGTAGGTTAGCCAGCTCAGTCCAAAACTTGGTCGGCTAAGTCTCAAAGCATAGAAAAAATAGAGAGCTGCGCATTCGGGACTGTTGGCATGGCATAGGACTGGGCCGGCTCAGTTTAAGACTGAGCCCACCCAGTGAAACTTAGCCAGCTCGGTGCTGAAACTGAACCGGCTCAGTTTGCGAGTAGAGTTACATAAGGGTCTATTTTGGACTAGGATTCGGATTGATCCTAGGAGTCTTAAGACCTAGTTTGAGAGGTCTTAAGGTGGCTAATTCATGTATGGATTGAATCTAGATCTAGAGGATGAGAGCATGGAAGACATGGGTGTACATAGGCTCGGTGAGTGCTTTCATGTTTGGGTTAGCCAGGAGAGTTTTTTGGTTGGGCCTAATGGCTATATATAAATACATAGGTTGTATTAGGGTTTTATTATGTGGTGAAGTGTGTGGAATACAGACCTTTTCTTTCTCAACTCTCTTCTTCTCTTCTCTCTAGAGTTGCCGCCCTAGGTTTTTGAAGAAGTCCTAGAAAAGGGGGCATCTCCCTCAAGTCTAAGGAGGGAGGCGCCCCATCACAGATCTAGGTGGAGGATCGATGGTTTGTTGCCCATAGAAAATGTCACTGGTTCCTTCAGGTCCGTGCTAAAGATTAAGAGCTTCCATAATACGATATCAATGCTTGTGATGCCAAGGATGATTGGCGTTCAAGCGATATCATGGGTCTACAATATGATATCAGAGCTAGGTGATGCTTGGAACATTGTGGATGGCAACAAGAGGTCCCTTTAAATGATGGGAATAAGGAACATACTATAAAGATCAGCTCCAATCTGAAAGAAAAAGTCAGAAAGCAGCTCATCATCTTCTTGCGAAAGAATGATGATGTTTTCATCTGGGTGCCTGCAGATATGCCTGGGATTGATGCAAAGATAATGGAGCATCATCTGGGTGTGGACCTTAGATGCCGGCCAATGAAGTAGAAAAAGCACAGCTTTATATCTGAAAAGTAGAAGGATATTATGGATGAGGTCAACAAACTTCTTAAAGCAGGATTCATTTAGGAAGTGCTCTATTCAAAATAGATCACAAATGTCGTTCTCATTAAAAAGGCAAATAGCAAGTGAAAGATGTGCATAGACTTCACAGACTTGAACACACTTGCCCAAAAGATAGCTACCCTCTGCCCATAGCTACCCTCTGCCTAGGATTGACCAACTAGTGGATGCAACTTTGGGTCATGAACTCCTCACCTTCATGGATGCCTTCTCCGGCTATAACCAAATCTGGATGGCGCTAGAGGATGAGGAGAATACCACTTTTATTACTGACCATGGCCTTTATTGTTATAGGATCATGCTCTTTGGGCTTAAAAATATAGGTGCAACTTATCAAAGCCTGGAGGAGTCCGACCTCTTCTTTAGAGACGATCTTAAGGATCCTAGGTCAGCCTCATCGCTACGATAGTAAATAAAGTTAGTATTCTACAAAACACAAACAAAACCAAAGTGAAAGCTCAAGTTAGCAAGATTGGCTATACTTAGAGGACTAACCGAGCTGATACCGGTGTCGTATAGTGCCTACTTGGTTAGGAACTCCTTAATGGTCTCCACGAAGCTCAACTTATGGAGATGCTCCTTATCCTCGGTGAGCGGCTTGGTATGCTTGATCCAAAGAATATGTGTAGAGTCAGCTCGGCTTGATCTTGATGAGAACATAGAGAAGGATAAAAGCAAAGATCATCCAGATACCATTCAGACTTATTCAAGTAGGGATGAGTTGGTAGAAGTTAAGAAGATTAGCAATAAAAGGATGAAGGGGAAACTGGAGTCCAGCTTGAATGAACTCCTTATAGATTATGTGATGCCCCTCAGGAGCATCAGTTGCCCTGCCATCTTGACCAGGCAGCTCCAATTAGAATTGATTTGAGAAATGATACTGAGCCTAGACTCTTTCCAAGTTAGACTCAATAAAAGTGGATCTCTCAGCACCCAGTCTATGCTCGAGAACATCCGAGCGAAAGGGTTCGAACCAAGTTGGATAATCACTACAAAAAGACTCATTTTTTGCAACAAAATTATTTATGACAAAAATAATTTCATTACAAATAATTATATTTATGATGAAAAAAAAATTTATCATAAATAATCAATTATTTACGATGAAAATAATTTTTCATCATAAATAATAAATAATCTATTATTTGCAACATAATCCAAATTTTCATCATAAATAATGAATTATTTGTGATGAAATTTTTTACCATAAATAATTGATCTTAAATTAGTAATTTAAGAAAAATAACTATTTACTATAAAAATTTTATATCATAAATAATCAATTATTTACAATGTAATCTAAATTTTCATCATAAATTATTAATTATTTATAATAAAAAATTTTCATCATAAATAATCAACCTTAAAATTGGTAATTTAAGAAAAATAAAAGGATGGACTATTTATGATGGAAATTTTTTATCATAAATAATCTATTATTTGGGATGTAATTCAAATTTTTATCATAAATAATAATTATTTACAAAAAAAATTTCATCATAAATAATCAATCTTAAATTAGTAATTTAAGAAAAAATAAAAGGATGAACTATTTATTATAAAAAAAATTCATCATAAATAATCTATTATTTAAGATGAACAATAAAGTTCCATCATAAAAAATAAATAACAAATTATTTATGATCAAAAAATTTTATCATAAATAATCGATCTTAAATCAATAATTTAAGAAAAATAAAAGAACAGACTATTTATGATGAAAATTTTTCATCATAAATAATCTATTATTTATGATGTAAAATAAAGTTCCATCATAAATAACATATTATTTATGATATAAAGTTTCCATCACAAATAATCGATCTTAAATTAATAATTTAAGAAAAATAAAAGGATGGACTATTTGTGATGGATATTTTTCATCATAAATAATCTATTATTTATGACATAAAATAAATTTTTGTTGCAAATAATGAATTATTTGTGATAGAAAGTTTTTATTATAAATAATCAACCTTAAATCAGTAATTTAAGAAAAATAAAAGGATGACTACTTGTGATGAAAATTTTTTATCATAAATAATCTATTATTTGCAACGTAAAATAAAGTTTCATCATAAATAATAAATTATTTATGATGAAACTTTTTTATCATAAATAATTAATCTTAAATCAATAATTTAAGAAAAGGGGCTAGCATACAGGTTGAGCTGGTTTGAATACAGGTTGAGCCAACTTGGACTAAGATCGAGCCGGCTTGGACTGAGATCGAGCTAATCCTCTCAAGCAAATAGAAAATATTATTTAAAAATCTATGACACGAGATGCAGTCGAGCTAGCTCGAGCCTTCATCGAGCTGGTTCGGACATGATATTTTTTATTTGGTCTTGGATTGGATTTGACCCAAGGGATCTTAAGTTCAAGTTTAATAAGATCTTAAGGGGGCTAAAATAAAGTTCCATCATAAATAATAAATTATTTATGATAAAATTTTTTTATCATAAATAATCAACCTTAAATCAATACTTTAAGAAAAATAAAAGGATGGACTATTTATGATAAAAAAATTTTATCATAACTAATCTATTATTTATGATATAAAATATTTTTTTTTATAAATAATAAATTATTTATGATGAAAAATTTTCATCATAAATAATCAAACTTAGATCAGTAATTTAAGAAAAATAAAAGGATGGACTATTTTTGATGGAAAGATATGTCATGCATGGCCGATGCGATGAGGTTGAGAGGCATAAGCACATCCACTATTAGCTAGCCCGTGGATAAATTAGTATTTTATTCTTAACTTTTTTAAAAAATAGTATTCTTTTAAAAAATATTTTTTTTATTTTTTTTAAATATTATATAATTTTAGTATTTAAAGTTCATCTTCATCATTCATTATTTAAATAATTATTATTAGAGAATCGTCATAAAAGATCATCTCAATTCAATAGCTTTAGTTATGTCGATCAATAAAATTTGATTTTGATGATCATAAACGACCATATGATGATCTGATAGATAGAGACCATCAATAGATTCGAAAATTTATAACGGTAATCTTTATGATATTTATAGCATACTATCAAAATTTTACCTCAATCGGACATCATTATCATTATTAATTTAGTATCGGATGATTTAGATCATTAAATAAAAATTGAGTGATCAAAAGGTCAAATGACATTCGATTATAAGATAATTTTTTAGATAAATGATCTTTGCTACTATTTTAATCATCTATATAATAATGATTATAAAATTCTTATCCCATGCATATGAATCATTGATGTTAAGTAAATTTTACAAAAATATAAGTATAATTACTTAAAAACTTTAAGAATGTGCATCAAGAGGTATATATTTTTAGATGGTTTATATATGCATAGTTTACTTTTTATGATCACCACCATACAAATAATCAAACTAGTAACAAAGATCATTTATCTAAAAAAATTATCTTACAATCAGATGTCATTTGATCTTTTGATCACTCATTTTTTATTTAATAGTTTAAATCATCTTATACTAAATTGACTATGATAATTATATCTGATTGAAGTAAAATTTTGATAGTGTACTGTAAATATCACAAAGATCATCGTTACAAATTTTTAGATCCATCGGTGGTCTCTATCTATCAGATCTACGATCATTCATGACCATCAAAATTAAAGTTTATTGATCGACATAACTAAAGCTATTGAATTGAGGAGATCTTTTATGATAATATTTTAATAATAATTATTTAGATAATGAATAATGAAGATAAATTTTAAATTTTAAATTATATTATATTTAAAAAAATAAAAAAAAAATATTTTATTATAAAATACATGTGCGATAGATTTTTTAGTTGTAAAATAAAAATTATGATTAAGAAATTGATCATAAAATACTTAAATTATTTTTTAAATTTATAAAATATTTTTATCATAAATAATTTGCTATTTATTTTTTAAAAAATTCTTTTTTTATGATTATTTATGATGAAACTTTTCATCATAAATAATTATGTATTTATGATGTAAATTAATTTTTCATCATAAATAATTAATTATTTATGAAAAAATATTTTTCATCATAAATAATCTTTTATTTATTCTTTTAAATTTATTATCTTTTTGTTTATTATTTATGATGAAATTTTTTCTCATAAATAATTAATTATTAGCAACATAAAAATTTATTTCATTGTTAATAATAGGTATTAGTGACAAAAATTTAAATTTCATCATAAATAATTTTTTAATTATTTATATTCTTTTAGAGGAAAAATTTTTTAGTGAAAAAGAATTAGCAAAAATTATTAGTGATGAAAATTTATTTTTTATCACTAATAATCATTTTAGCAATGAAAATTTTTCGTTGCTAAAACTCTTTAAATGCTAGTCACCTCGACGTCCCTTCCTTCCCATAAAACCCACTCCTCTCTCTCCTGTGAAACCCTCAAAACCCTCTCCTCTCTCTCCCCTTCCTCTTGGGCTTCCACTAGTCGACGAATGCGTCTCCTACTGCCGCTATCGCCCCTGTTGCCGTTGCCGCTACCACTACTAGGAACCAAAGGTAATCTTCCTATTTTGATAGTGCGATGGTTTTTTTGGATCTTCTACATGTAGGTGGTGGCCAATGACGAGCAAAGGGGCGCAGGGGGTGGGGCGGGGTGGGTGCCCGGATAGAGATGAAGAGGAGGGAGGGAGGATGTTTGGCCAGGGTGTGGCGGTGGTGATGGGCACGGACCCATGAGGTGGGATGAAGGGGTGCTAGGGGGGTGGGAGGTAATAGTGACAGGCCGGATGGAGGCCGCAGGGGGTGGGAGGTGGAGGGACGCCGCAGAAGGGTGGGGCAGTGGTGACGAGCTTAATGGGGGCCAAAGGGGGTGGGCGGCAGTGGTGATGGGCCGAGTGGGCCGTGGGGGATGAGAGGCAGAGGGGCACCATTGGGGGTGGGGGTAGTGGTGACGAGCCAGGTGCGGGCCACGGGGTGGGGGTGGAGGGGCGCTGTAGGGTATGGGGGCGGTGGTGATGAGCTGGGGGCCACGAGGGATTGGGGGTAAAGGAGCACCACGAAGGGTGGGGGATGGTGGTGATGGCCAGGATGGGGCTACGGGGGTGGCGGGCAGTGGTGACAACCATGAGGTGGTGGGGGAACTGGAGGGGTTACAGCTTACAGGAGAAGAATGGAAAAAAATAAAAATTTATTTTTAAAAAATTAATAATTTATTTATAATAATAATAATAATCAAAATAATAATTATTATTAAAAAATAGTTTTGATAAATAAAATCAAATAAAATATTTAAAAAAATTTAAAAATAAATTATTTTTTGCAATGAAAATGGTTAGATTTTTAAAATAATGATAAGATATTATCTTTAAAAATAATTTTATGCTTTTGCTTGTTATAATTTAATATTTTTACTTGTTATAAAAATAATTTTTATTATGATTATGATTTAATATTTTAACTAGGATTAGTTGAATCCATTGATTTTTAATGCATATGAATTGTCCTGTCCGAGATCTGGGTTGGGATATGGATCGAGATTTGGATTACGATCCAGGTCGAATCAAGGTTGAGATTTGAGTCAAGATCCGATCCAAGATCCAGATCAGGATTTGGATCAAAATTTGATTCGAGATCCAGATCATGATCCGAGTTGGATCGAGGTCGGGATCTGAGTCACGATCCATGTTGAATCAAGGTCAAAATCCGGTCTGAGATCTGGTTTGCGATCCAGTTAGGGATTCAGATCATGATCCAGGTCAGATCGAGGCTGGAATCTGGGTATTCAGGATCTAGGTCATGATCCGAGTCAGGATCTAGATCGGATCGAGGTTGAGATTCAGATACATCTCTCTATTTTCATAGAGAGATGCATGGTAGTGATTTAATGCATGTATTAATGTAACCTTAGACTCCCATTTAGGAGTCGATCCCAGGATCTCCAAAATTAACTCTATGAATGGCTCTTGAATATCCCAATTTGGGTAGTTCAGAAATGCACCAATTTTTATTATTGTCATAGTATTCTTTGCTCTATTATGAAAAATTTTATTATAGTTATCTTGTTTGTTCTATGGGTACATATTAGATGTGGTTAAAATATGATCCATCTATATCGTGTACTTGGAGAACTATAAAGAGATGCTGCTGAATTTAGCATGTACATGAAATAAACAACAAAGTTGTGGCAATAATAAAAGTGATGCATTTTTCAAAGGGATAAGACCACACCTATTAGGAAGGAGTTGATAGAGTTAGGATTCATTAAGCATTATTCTTTGTTGTCAGATGGATATCGATAAAAGTTAGATGAATTATGTTCAATTGATCATCCAGATTAGGATCCGATTCGATTGAATGTTAGGGTTATTTTCTTTATTGTTAATGATTTTTTTATTGTCAGATGGATATTAACAAAAATTGGATAAATTCTAAGGATATTTTCTTGCCTGAATATTGAAAAGGTGTTCGAGATTTTATTAAGTTTGCACGGTATAAGGCTGACAGTGCCAGTCGGATAAAGTATCCATGCAAGAGATATGCCAATATGGTATATCATCACATATCACTTGTTGAGGAGCATCTGCTATGTTATGGTATGGATAAGAAGTATACTCGCTGGGTATGGCATGGGAAGAGTGATCTGAATAAAGTTGTATGCGATGATGATAATATTCAAGATGATAGTGATGCTGCTGAACCTACTGAAAATGGTGGTATAAGTTTATTATTGGATGATTTACATTAGGATGTTAGCTCAAATGTACTCATGAGTACTAGTGCATCTGAAGAAAGTTTTGATCACGAATAAAATATTAATAAAATAGAAGAGACTTCTAAACAGTTTGCAAAGCTTATAAGGGATGTACGAGAGCTACTCTATCCAAATTATGTAAAGTTCTCCAAGTTAGAGTTTTGATTAAATTGCTTCATATTAAAATCATGAACCGATAGAGTCAGAAGTCATTTGACCAAAATTTGGTATTGATTAAAGTAGCTCTTCCTGATAGATCAAAATTTTTGAAATCATATTCTGAAGCAAAAACATACATGCGAGAATTAGGACTTGGTTATATTCTATATACATGCCTACAAAAAAAATTGTATATTATTTTATAAAGAGAACAAATAAGCAAGTGAATATCCGCAATGTGGTGAGCCTAGGTACAAAATCGATAATAGAAAAGAAAAGAAGATACCTCATAAGATTTTGAAGAATCCAAAGTATCGAGGTGATTGGCATGTCGTATAAAAAATAATACCTAGAGACGTATATGACATACCAACCCAACTAGAGATAGATGAAAATTTAGATCTACATAAAGAGAAAGCTTTTCAAGAGAAAGAACAAATATTGATCAAGCTCCTTGTTGATAAAGAACTTGTAACAGCTCCTTTGAATAGGGCTAATCTACCATCCAATGAAATTGAAGCTGATTTTATATTTAATCTTGATGATTCGGAGGATGACGATCGGTTCATAAATAACAATGAGATAAAAGATGATACATTAGTCAATTATTATGATTCGGAGAAGGACCTACAAATCAAGGAGGATACGGATATTGATGAATAGATTTATATTCTTTGTTGAATCTTCTCTTGCAATAATGATATACAATACAATTCTATTCATTAGCATTTATGTATTTTTCACTATTATTATTTATTATTATATTTATTTATATGTCAAGTTAGTTATATGCATGATTTAAACACTGTAGGTATGGCGCTAGGAGGGAGATGATGACGTTCGAGTTTCCAGCCTACCCTTGAGGATAAGCCTTCCCCCATTTCCATTATTGCACCATCGGAGTCACTAAAGGATGCTATAGAGGCAGGTTCGACTGGTATTTTAATATTTTTATATAATAAAATTTGATTTTAATTATACCTGTTAGGTTTATAGATAGCTATCATACTAATAATTTATTCATTATTATTTCAGGCCATTCTCTATCCGTGGTGAGATGAGGGCGAGGTCCATTGAAGAATCTCGTCTTTGAGCATTGGAGATGCAAGTATGAGGGACTACATCTCCATATCGAGATTCCACTCGCCATCACCAGATCCATTAGGGGTTGGTGCAAGCCATGATAGACTGAGCTGGGCATCATATGCCATAGCTTTATCCCTGCGATGCTCTTTGATTGGTGTCAAGTTACATGGGCTCAGAGGAAGATCTTTTATAGCTACTTATAGGTAAAATAATATTTAGTAAAATATTTAATTAGCACTATATTCTTATACTATTTATTATTGACAGGCTATATTTGATATTATTGATTTCAAGCACGATCGCGTGCGGCGAACTATGGATGATCATCTATGCTTGCATTTCAAGGAATACCGGTATTGCATTCATCACCACCAATACACTATAGTGCATGACCATGGGGTGAAGGCAGCATAACAGTGGCCATATGATAGCATCAGTATCGAGGATTGAGCTATTATACATTGCACGTACGAGGATCCAACATATTAGATTAAGCATCCAAACTTTTTTTTATTTAAAGTTTAATAATTGAATCATTTATTTTTAAATTTAGTTAGTTTCTTACTAATTTGACTGTTAATTGTATAGGGTTGATGTGCCCAAAATGCTACGAATTGAGCAAGACAGACCATCTCGCACCATGGGGGTTTGAGACTGTTCACTCGCCATATGGAGCAGATAGTAAGTAGTTTCTATTTAGCATATTTTAACTTTTTAACTATTTAAAAAAATATATTAATTATTCTTAAATTATAGAGAGATGTAGAGAGTGGCGAGCTTTTTGGTAGGATTGAGATCTACTAGTAGACCCACTAGCGATGATCAGGAAACTAGACAATGGGGAGCCAGAAGTTTTATGTAAATTTTTTTAACTATTTTTTTTACTAGCATATTGATTTTCAATACAAACTTGGAATAGCTATAATTTTAATTTTCATGATCGAATGATAGACATTAGATCTTAGCCTATCTTTGAAAGCTCAACCGCATCCATAGATAACAAGATCTATGATCGGATGCTTGGTACGAGATCTTATTATGTTAGGAAGCTAGGACATAGGATCAGAGCTCCCACATCCTCATACTCATCCAGGAGGGACATCCATGCTGCTTGTAATGTCTGACTCGCAAAGATACAGAGACATGCTGCTGAGGATCGATAGCGGGCTGTTGAGTTGGCTGCATGCGTCAACAAGTACCAGCTGTTCCAGACATAGATGATGGAGCGGATGGCGTAGATGAAGCAAATGATGCAGCTGATAAAGCAACAGCAGGCTGCTCCAAGCTCCTCCAAGCGCTCCCCTCCTCCGACCTATTCTCCTTCTCTAGATGTCGATGCTGGACAGCCAACAACCTATTTTTATTTTTTTTATTTTAGATCTATTATAATTATTAAATTTATTTTATAATAAAATGATAAAATTTATTTATGGATTTATTATGTAAATTTTTTATTTCAATTTTATAGATTATAAATATAAAATATTAAAAATATAAATTAAAAAAATATTTTTAAAATAATTATAATTAAATTTATTTATTTAATTATTTATGACATAATTAATTATGATGGGATTTTCTTATCAAAAATACTCGATTATTTGAGACATAAATTTCTTCATCGTAAATAATTTAGTATTTGCAATGAAAATTTTTCATCGTAAATAACTAATAATTATTTATGATGAAATTTTTTTCATCATAAATAATTGACTATTTACGATGAAAATTTATCCATCGTAAATAATTGATCATTTATGATGAAAAAATTTCATCATAAATAATATATTTTTGATAAAAATTTATAAATTTTCATCGTAAATATATCCTTCATAAATAATTAAATAAATAAATAATTTTTGATAAAAATTTTTTATCATAAAAATTATTATTAGCAACGAAAATTATCTTTCCATCGTAAAATATTATCTACGATCCTATTTTTTGTAATGAATTATTAGAGATAAAATTTTCATCATAAATAATTATTAGGAATGAAAATTTAGTATTTGCGATGCTTTTTTTGCATCGTAAAATATCCTTTTTATTATAGTGAGTCTAGAGTTTCACCTCTGACCCGGCTCAAGGAGGGCCAACCAAGAGCTTCAATTGGCTTGATGGCTTTTGCCCTAGGTTTTCTTACTGTCAGAAGACATTTGGATCAAAGAATGGGGGGAAAATGCAAGGAAAAATGAGAACGGAAATGGGAAAAGCAACCAAACAAGTGATCTGAAAGAAGAAATCCTAGAAGTTATAAGAGAAAATAGGAAAATGCAAGAAAAAGAAAGTAGACAATGGAAGCCCACTAGATAAGCTGATGGTGGCCTGAAAAATGGTTGCTGAAAGCTCTAAGAAACAACGGAAAATAAAGAAGGACTCTTTTGATGGAAGAGAAAGTAGAACATCAGGCAAAGAAACCAATCAAAGGTGGAAGAGAAGCAATAGGAGAAGCCAGTATTTATAATGACATCAATGGCTCGGATCAATCGATGGCTCAATGCACCCACCTATGATGTTGACACGTGTCAGCCAATACCTGCCGTAGTAATCTATAGTGATTATAGAAAATGTGCACTCTGTCACATGTCGGCTCTGGGTATGATGCATAATTAGTAACCAAGGAATCCTCGAAATCGAATGTTTTAAATGATGTGCACTGCCTCAATTCCTATACTTTCATAATTATGGCACCTCATCTATGGAGTCACAATTAATGGGAATTAGAGCCCAAAACCTTCTACACAGTAATGCTGATACAAGTTTCCAACATCAATTTGAAGTCAACCACAGATATACCCGACAACAAAAAATGGCTCCCTAACCAAGCTATTACGATCACCGAAGTTAGTAAGCCACTTCAAACTTAGGAGTACGGTGCAAGGATTGAAATGTGAGTCATTTGTTTAAGCTATTTTTGCCAACCAAAGCACTTTGGGTTGGGACCAAGGTGACTTGGACAACAATGTAGCTCCAACCCAAAAAGAAATAGCAGCAAATCTATGACCTTGAATAATAACCGATCTTCACACCGGATGGAAGTCAATTTGATAAGTGTTGTTCCTAGCTCTTCGAAAACCGACCTAGATGTTGGATGATATTGCCCTGAGGATCATGATCTCACATATATACTTGATCAGCCCCATATCCGTATCGAGGTGGCACCTTAATTTTGTGCCAACCTTAAACCGCCAACCAACTTAACAGTCAGGTTGATTCCCTGAAATCTTCTGATGACTTTTAGAATGTGAAAAAAATCTATGACTAACACCCATGACTAATAATCATAATTTACAGGTTAGTAGATAGATTTTCTATCCGAATGGTTTACCAAATTAAGGCCAAATAACCTATCAAATTAGGGCCTAACGGCCTAGTAGATTCAGGTGTAATAGTCTACAGCTCCATCTCTATATAAAAGATAATGAAGGGACCCTAAGGCAAGCAAGTAAGTACGAAAAAAATAGTGCCTTCACTTTCCCACTCTCCCATCTCTTTCCTTCTTTCTTCTTTCCTGTTTTCAATCTCCAGCTAACTTAAGCATGAGATGGTCCTCCCACTGGAGTATCTTTAGCGAATATGGACTTTTGTTGTAGGTTCGCGAAGGAGGAAGTGTCCTTAATTCAGACCCAAACTCTACGTTGGTGGTGACCGACATTAGTCCACAGACTTGGAGCAATATTACTCACTCTCCAAATTCGGTATCCTTATGGGTATTGAGTCACTCTCCAAATATTGTAGGTGAAGGAACTTTTAATTCTATCTGATCTACGATTTTAAAGTTTTTACCTGGAGGCTATTAAAAGATGAAGGAACTTTTATGCCTTGGTTGGGAGAGAAGAATAGGAGAGAGGAGAAAAGAATAGGAGAAAAAGTATTAACTTTCTCTTTGTTGGAGTTTTTTCATTAAAGAAAAAGAAAGAAAAGGAGAGAAACACAATAAATATAAATCCATGTATTCGGAATTAGGAGTTTAATGAGATTTTTTGTAATTTTTATTTTATTTCTTTATTAATGAAGAATAAAATTAATATTATATTTCAATTCTAGGCTTATTTCAAACCTCCTATTTGATTGAGACTCCTACGGACAGAATAGAAATGGAAGCCGCTTGAAGCCTCCCATCCAATTGAGATCCTATGGACAGAAAAAATGGTGGAAGCACTTTTCATAGAAAAAATAAAAAAAATTAAAAGATAAGATCTTTTCCCACTTAAATTATTTTTTTCATAAATTTATATGTGTTATATTCAAGAGTATAATAGTAAAAGGAGATTGTAATTTTTTTTTTCTTTCTCCTTTGCTTATAATCAAGGAGAAAAAAAAATTTTCTTCTTTCTTTAAACTAAAAAAAATATATTTTCATTTTTTTTTCTTTATTAATATGTGTTTGTTTTTTTCCATCCCAAACTCCCAACCAAGGTGGTAATGCTATCCGATCAGTGATTTTAAATTTTTTACCCGGACGGCCATGATTTTAGGTTTTAGCCGTCGCTTCTCACGCGGATTTACCTTGGGACGTCGAAGCTTCATCGTTCTCCTCCTCCTCGTGCCGATATATACGCCGCTGACCCCTCCCAACTGCCCTCACCTTTCTCCTCTTTCTTGCAGCAAACCTTGATCTTGGTTCGCAGACCCCGGTGTTTCTGTTGGTCTCTCGTCACCAGATATGGAGGAGGCAATTGGAGGCGAGGCCATCGTAGATATCGACGATGGTGAACGGGCAAGAAGAACACTTAGCTTTGGCAACAGTTACAAGATCCCAAAACGCCAATCAACTGGATGTTTTAAATACCAACCTTTTCTTTTCTTCTTGTTGGAGAGAAGTGTGATGTTGATAGAAAATTTTACAGAATTTCACGTGGATGCAAACGCCGCTGCTGAGCTATCAAGCGCTTGGGGTGGTGTACGAAGACATCGGAACTTCTCCTCTCTACGTTTTCTCTTCCATCACCTTGACGAACGCGGAGGAAAAGGATATACTCGGTATATTGAGTTTGATCTTTTGGACTTTGACGACGATCGGTTTAATCAAGTACGTACTAATAGCCTTGCATGCTAATGATCACGGAGAAGGTAAGACGTGCCATTAACCTAAGAATCGTAATACCTTTTTACTAATTTAGCTGAACTTTGAATTGCGTTTTCCTTTTTTTCGAATTTTTACGTGTTTTTTAGAGGTGTTTTTTTGGGAATTATTTTTCTTTTCCGACAGGGAATAGAAATAGAAGATTGTGATGAATTACTTCCCACTATTCCTAAAAAAGACTGAAAATAATCATTAAAAAAGGCAAACAATCATGGCATCATCTTACATCCTGCTTCTTTTGAAGAATTATACAGCTTGGTTCAAGTATGCTCGTAACCAAAGAGTAACAAATTTATGGTGCTTTTTGAGTAACAACAAATTTAGGGTGTTGAACGACGAATCCTTTGCGCTGCAGCCCATCACCATGGTAAGCTTGCACTAACGACAGTTAAAGTTAAAATTTGTAGTCAACAAATATGGCATCAGAAATTACATTCAAATTCAATTTTCCCATAGTGGGGTTAGGTTCCCCTTGATCACATACTCGCATTCAAGAGAAACTGGACTTTTACATATTGGGAAGAAAAAGAATCATAGTTCACCAAAATGCAAATATTGCTAGCATCTCCCAAGGGCAAAGCTTGGTGATATTTGGGGGCGCACGGCATCTCTCAATATTTTCTTTCTACTAATCCTTGAAACTTATATATTGGCCCTGATGGTCCTTATCAGACATGTTATGGTAGTCTTGCATGCTAAAGAATATAGAGAAGGTGAATGTATACTAGTTGTTGCTATCGGGGAGTTAAGCTAGTTTAGACCACTGAGCTTGGGTCAAAAAATGATAAGCGGTCATAAGATAACTAGTCGAGATCTTTGGAGATGGGCACTGGATGTCATATTCTCAATTGATGCCTGGGGTCGGTCGTGCAAAACCACTAAAGATAGAAAAGTCCTCTCATGAAATGAGTTCCTCGATAGTAGATCCTATGATACCTAAGTCAGTTTCTCGTAGAAGTAAACAGAAAAGATCTATGCATGGATGGAGAGGAGAGGTGGTGTCGAGTATGAAGCGTGGAAGGCTAATAATGGCAAATGGAGAATGGAAGGTGGAGAATGGAGAACTCAAAGCTCTGTGGAGAAGCCGTATTCTAGTGCATATGGAGTCGATCTCTGGAGAAGGCATGTAATGTATGTGTTCACTTACCTGGAGGGTCTCGGGGGAGAAAAATTTTATAGACGAAAGTGGATATACCTGTCATCTTTGGGGATATATGCCATTCACCAGAGAATAATCATTTGGGAGATGTGCTCTGGCTGTCAGAGAACAATAACATGTACGTTTTGAGGTTGTTGAGATCTCTGATCTTGCTTAGTGGAGAAGAGAGTGGAGGAGCAAGTGATGGAGCCACTTGTTGTCTTGCAGACAAAAAGCTCTAGAGCTCCTCTAATGCAGTCCTGAAAGACTAGGTGGTAGAGATCAGGCAGTCGTTCTATCACCCTCTACCAAGGACACATGTAGGGTTATCGCTAGATCGTCAGCGCTACGGTGGATGGTCTACTCTAGGATGTATCACTTGTTATCTGAAAATGGCTCTTATTCTTTATTTATTAAACTTTATTTTTCCTAATTTTATGCTTTTAATTATTAATGGTGTATTTTTATTGAAGAAAACATATAGAGAGTATGATGAAAGGTGCCTCTGTTTTTCTACGCGGTAATGCCTAATTTGCTTTAACAGTCCCTACTTTTAGAGCTTCTTATCTAATTATGTAAAATCATCTAGACAATATAATAGTCTACCATGAATTACCAAGCACATGAATTTTATTTATTCACGCACAATATTGGTATTCAAAGAGTCCATTTTTAAATTTATCAACTGGAAAATTTCTCTTGAATCATGAATGTTCTTTTCTAATTAAAATGTTGACCATGTCTAGTTTAACAGAAATAATCTCCTTGTTTCAAACTAAGAAGTCTTAGAAGTTTGCTTGCGAATTCTATATATATATATGATATTACGTAGATCAAGATCAATTACTTATTATCTTCACTCATTTGCATCATAATTTATGTTCATATTTGGTCAACTTTTTTCCTTACTGTGTTTACTGGATTTAGGTGGCACCTTTGCTTTATATCCTTGTCGCGCCAACATATACGTTTCAAGGGCAAGATGATTATGCCAAGTACGAGGTTGGATTCGGATATTAACTTGAGATATTATAGTAAAGGCAGTGGATTACAATCTAAGGCACAGAAATTCTTGGAGAAGAACTCTAAAGCACAGCTTGTGATTACCATCATAGTATTGCTTGGAACTTGTATGGTAATTGGTGACGGAGCCCTTACTCCTGCGATTTCAGGTACTTACTGATTTCATTTTTATTATGCATGGAGAACCTTATGTGCAAATAAGTAGCAAGAGCTCAACCAAAACTTGTGTTTGGTTTACCTCTGACAAAATACCACTTTAAACTCAAATTCAAAACTGACCAGAATTAGTAATTGGTGTTTGATGCCACTTGGGCTTTACCTACATCATCCCGCTTCTGAGGCATGGTACCTTTCTTATGTGTTCTAAGAAGGAAGGTTAAATGGAAAAGAAGAGTGAAACAAAATGGCATTGAATCAAGCATAGACAAATAGCTGCAAATATTCTCATGCATATATTTTATTTTTTCACCGGATTGGTGGCAGATTTACCATGTTTCATTTCATGAAATATAAAATGAATCAGAGAAAGACTTTGCAGCCAAGTAAGTTAGAAGGCAAGAAAAGAAAAGGAGAACCAGTTTGCACTACAGCAGAAATACACAATGTGCAAACCAGAGACAGTTGAGAATGACAGTCCTAACAGAAAATAACCTCTAAAAGGTTCCAAATCAACATCAAGGATGACAAAAAAGTAGGACCAATGAATAGGTTATTCAGATCCTCTGGTGTTTGCATCTTCCTATATATTTATGTATGTTGATACTTTAGATACAAGTATCTATGCAACATAAGGAAGTTAAACTATGCAAGATGCTTGGCATAGGGAAATAAAATGATAACGACATATATTTTCCTTATTGAATCATCAAATATTGGAAAAATACGACACATCCATAACTAAAACTGACCCTTTAAACTCCCAACGGTTATGACTAGAATAGAGCATCTGAATTGCAAAGATTTGTAGTTCAATAAGCAAGCAAAAATGGCTTGAAAGTATCATAAAATATCAGATAAAAGTATGAAGATTAATGATCAAAAGTTTATTCATTCTAGGTTAATTAGAGACCTATATTAATTAAATAAACTTGTGTAGATTTAGTACTGAAATCTTCTTAGTTACCATGTTACAGTGCATTTTGATGCATGTATACCATGCACCATCTAAATAAACTCAGATAAATAGTTGTGTGAAACTTCCTAGATTCTTATGCTGAAAAATTCCTGCACAATGATTTTGACTAATTATATATATATATATATGTATATGATGTTGTATCCTCTGTTTTGCATTTGTTGAAAATACTAGGGGAAAACAAAAAAAATTACTTGACTTTTCTACTTGAAGCAAGAACATCAATGACATCACTGAAATTATAGATGTTTTTATGAACTTTATGTCCTCATTATTTTGTGCAATATTTTAAGTTAAATTTCCATCTAGAATGCATACAAATTCTTGTGTTAATGGGAACTTGCTTTTATAGCATTTTTCCATTTCTTGGTCATAATATCTTAATTTTTTCATCTCCTTTTGCCGTTCTTTCTGCTGTCCATGGAATCCAATCAAGATCCTCAAAGATTACACAAGGCAAACTTTGCTCTCTCTCGCTCTCTCTCTCTGTGGGATATCTCATTTTCCTATTGTTGCTATCCTTATGCCTTAATCAAATATCAAATAGTTCTCCACTGAAATACTGAAGCTTGCATGCTCCAGCTGATGTTGTGCTCCTCTCGGTGGTCATCCTACTCATTCTTTTCCTCTTTCAAAGATTTGGGACAAGCAAAGTTAGCTTTTCTTTCTCCCCCATCATGCTTCTTTGGTTTGGATTCAATGCATCCATTGGAGCATACAACATCATCAAATTTTACCCATCAGTCTTCAAAGGCACTCTCACCCCATTACATATACTATTACTTTGCAAGAAATCATGCAAAAGGGTGGGAGCTCCTGGGTGCAATCGAACTATGCATAACAGGTTGGTATTTGCAGTATTTTTGTGACTGAGAAATATTTGACACACGGAATGTTTTTTTAATTATGAACTGATAAATAGGGGCGGAAGCTATGTTTGCTGATCTGGGTCGCTTCAACAAGAACGCAATTCAGGTAAAGTATTAGTTATGATCATATTTATAAAAACTTGCATAGCGACTGTTGTATCTCCTGACTAGCTAAACCTTGATTATTTGTTTCTGCAGCTGGCTTTCTCGGCTTTGGTTTATCCTGCATTGATCCTCTCCTATGCTGGTGAGGCTGCATTTTTTATCAAGAACCACATTCTATAGCTCTGTGCCCGAACCCATATTCTGGCCCATGTTTGTGGTGGCAACGCTTGCTGCAATTGTTGCTAGCCAGGCATTGATATCGGCAAGTTTCTCCATCATCAGGCACTTGGTTGCTTCCCACGAGCGACCATGAAGCGCACCTCGAGCCTACTCACCTGAAGTGAACTACTTTTTAATGATTGCTTGCATCTTAATAACGGTGGGATTCAAGGGTGGTGCAGAGATAGGAAATGCATATGGTAAGTACGCCTTGTCTAGTTTGTTCTATTCCCTTATCAATCATTTGGCATGTACCATTCAGAAATTTCTTGTCTTTGTTATCATCATGAATATAACCAAGGAATAGTACGTTCCAGTAGCATAAGATGGCAGGGAGGGAGATAAATAATTAGACCATGGGGAATAGAAGAAAAATAATAAAATTAAGATACTCTATTGTTTTGCTAAGGACATAACACCCGAACTCCCATCTGCCAACTCTCTCTAATTAGGACATGGTTCTTGTTTCTTGCAGGAGTGGCAGTGATATGGGTGATGCTCATCACAACTTTCCTCATGGCTGCGGTGATGTTAGTTATCTGGGAGACCAACATATTCTTTGTATTGTTGTTTCTCGCGGTCTTCGTTGGTATTGAAGGTGTATATATGACCTCCTTGCTGCACAAAGTTCCACGAGGTGGGTGGGTTCCTTTTGCAATTTCTTCCCTGTTTTTAGTGATTACATTGTCCTGGACGTATGGGAGGAGCAAGAAGAGCGAGTATGAAGCGGTAAAGAAGATGGGTCGAGTTGAATTTGATCAATTGATAGCATGCAGCACTCGGGTTCCAAGAATATGCTTCTTTTGTACCGATTTGATTCATGGAATTCCACCAATTGTGCGGCATTATGTGCAACGTGTAAGTAGTCTGCGTAAGGTTATGGTGTTTGTCACAGTGAGATCCGTCCTCCCAGAGGAACGTTTCCTTGTAGCCAAATTGGGCTCAGAAGGTGTATACAGGTGCATAGTCCAGTACGGTTATATGGACAAGCACAGTATGGAGGGGAAAGAATACATTGCATCAGTTGTTTCAGTCTTAAAAGAGATTGCTGAGAATGCCCAGGAATCTGAGATGCTAGATTCTGCACCGAACAGTGGAGCAATCTAGATTCTGCACTGAACAGTGGAGCAATCTTTGTGTTGGGAAGGATCATACTTCAGGTGAGTCAAAGGAGTGGCTGGTGGAGACATTTCATCATCAGTAACTTATATAGGTTGTTGCAGAAGAACTTCAGGTCTAATGTCGCCACTCTCAAAATTCCCCCAGGTAAGATCCTGCAGGGAGGAATGGTATATGAGATTTGAAGAGATTCATGAGGATTTCCAATGCATTATTCCATCAGCTGAAAGATTCGCTATAGGTTAAGCAGTTTGTCATTGATCTGCTATGTAGTGCTAGCATCTTGCATGTGTGGTGTGGTTGATTGAGAACCATGAAAGAAAAAGTTTGATGATTGGATGTAATAAGCTTGAATTATTTTGAATAAATTAATTATTACATAATTATTAACATATTCAGTGTTGGTGCAGAATCTGATCGATGTCAGATCGAACTGGAGTTGAAGAAGAAGAGGTTGCTGTCGGTGACTTACAAAATAAGGTCCCATTTGGAGTCGATGGTAGTGATTCTGGCAGGATCCTCTAACGATCTGATCAACAAAAATGGAGTGCTCATAAAAAAATTCAGCAGAATTTTGGGAAAGAAAAAAGAGCTTAACCAAAACGTATTTGGAGGATTTCTTTTTATAGACGGAGCTTGTTCTAATTCCAAAATACAGTGAAATATGAGAAAGTTTATGTTTGCCGTTTTCTCCCCATGGATGAATATTCACTATAGTTGCATTTCCTACATAGAATATGTATGCTTGTATTCGTGGCCAATAATTTACTTCCATTCGAAAGCATTGAGGCCAAGCATTATAGTGCAACTCGCTCTTTCTATTTCTATCAGCTAGCTGACGAAATTCTATGTGGATGGTAAATTGCTCGACTCTGTGAAAACTTTGTGCCAGGTGTGTTCATGGCCTATCATTCATTTCCATTTGAAAGCATTTGGCATAAATGCTCTAAGAAGCGTTATAGCATCTCTCTTTCTTAATTTTTCGATCAAACTCTATGTGGATGGTGCACAAACGCATACGTAGATACACTTAACATCAAATTTTACCAGTTCAAAGTTAATTACTTTATCATCCTTTTTCTCCCACTGAATTAAATAATTCACCACCCGTTTCAAAGTTAGCACTAGTCTGTGCTTCTTTGAGGAAACAACGGTGAACTGACCATTATCCTTTTCTTACCAGAAACATGAGTCCGCCTGACTTCTCAGCCTGCAGGTCCATAAGAGGGACTAATTCTTGATGAGCTACCAATGGCAAATGATGAAATACTTGAATGTTTCATGTGGTTCTTCCGTGATTCGACCATGAAGCAATCAATACTCCGACAAGACTCCTCTCCAACGCGAAGGCCACAAAGTGATGGCCATGGTTTTTGAGCTTCTTGATCTGTACCTCCTGCTCTTCCTTCTTCTCTTCATCATTGCTCAAACAAATAGCAGTATAAACTTGGGCTCCTTACTGTTCACCCCCGAAGAAAACACCTCATGGTTATCTCCCTCTAGAGAATTTGCCTTTGGCTTTCCCCGCATCGCTGACACGAACCTCTGCCATCTTGCAATATTGTTTGGCAATTCCCGACAAAACAATCACATCATATCTGAGGTTGAGCTACAATGATCCAACCATGCATTGAGATGATTTGAGGTCAAGGTTACCAGCTCATGCCCAGCGACTAAAAAGGCCAGTAGATGGGGTTTGCTTAAGATGCATGTGTGTACCGCACCTGATGTGAAGGAGACAGACTCAAACCCTCACTCCTAAGGGGAGTCGCCTTCTTCTTAACCTTGTCGGTGGGAGTCCAATGTCGAGAGGGATTCTGGTGCCTCCTCCATCCTATTTAAATTACCCCTACCATCCCTTCGATTCCCTATCAAAAATCTCAGTCTTAAGTAGAGTTCGCTAGAATTTGCCCAAATAACATCCACTACTATTGCTGCCAAATACTGTCGAAGGTAGTTAAGATTCCAAAATTCTTTTAGTTAACCCTCCTCCATCTCTACCTTAGTCCATAGATCTTAAGTCCAACTGGTTCATCAATGGATTTTAGTTAAAAAAAGGGATGCTTTATTTCCTTTATTTTTGATGTTTCCAACCCTACTTCCTTTTCTAGCCATCTTTGTTGCCAATGCTCATCATCAACATCAAGGTCTTTGACTAATCCTTCATGTTAGCTCATAGCCATGGTCGAAGTCCCAGCCAACGGATGCCATGGATTTCTCAAGTTTAGTACTGAAGCCTTATTTTGGTTAACCTTTTTCTAGTTGATTTCTTCACTACTAGTCATCTATTATTGCCAGTGCCATTCACAATGGTCAACTGCCGGTTCTTCAGTCAGCAATCACCATCAATTGAAGAAAAATTCTGATTTTTTGGACCAAGTTCGTTTAGATCTGATTGGATCAAGAGATATATTTCAAAAATTTTTCTCTTTGATCTAGATCAGATCTAGAATATTTCAGATCTGATCTTTATTATTTTAATAATTAAAATAAATTTAAATAAATTAAATTAAATTAAATTTACCTTGACGTAGGGTAATCCTATTATCTGTTGATGATCCTGTAAGCAGCGGAAGGTTCTGGATCTAGCCACGCAAGTGCCTGACCTCTACCAGTATCCACTCAGGCTGGATCTAGAGATCCTCTTCTTCTCTATCACGTCTCCAAAAATC
The DNA here is from genome assembly GCA_006176705.1 of Cocos nucifera. NCBI lineage: Eukaryota > Viridiplantae > Streptophyta > Magnoliopsida > Arecales > Arecaceae > Cocos > Cocos nucifera. The sequence continues at coordinate 872,250 of QRFJ01000167.1, forward strand.
ATATCTGGATCTGATTTGGAGGATCTTCAAAACACCTTTCGAAGATCAGCAGTTGTCCTTTGCAGTAGCGCAGCCTTCTAGCTTTCTATCGCCTTTCTCTCGTCTGGATTGCACCAACCAAGATCCCAAACTACTTTGGATGTAAAGAGGAGAGGGAGAAGATGGGCTTGACATGGAGGAGAAGGAGAGAACCAGCCTTGGGCGTGGGATTTTTTCTATTCTTTTTCAATGCTCTTTAGGTTGGGCGCAGGGTCATATTTATAGACTATGCATGATCCAACTCCTCTTCTTCCCAACCAATCACAACCCTTTGTGAATCCAGATCTAAATCTGATTGGTGGGAATAGAGTCCCTTGGATTCCTCCTTAGATGGCGCCTAAGATCAGTCAAACTTAGTTCTTAGGAGGAGTCTAATTGGAATCCAAAAAAGAGATGGAGTCCCTATCCAACAGGGACTCCTGGGCACCTCCAGCTTGGGCACACGCCAAGGGTGGCATGCGCCCTCCTCCTTGCCAGGTTCTGGTAGGAGGACAAGCCCCCATCAGCTCTCCAATAGGTGCGTGACACATGGACAAAAGTCAAAGTGTTAATGGTTAACATTTGACTAGTCAAAAATCAACTTTTGATCAAAGTCAAAGGACGAGAAATAGTAGGTGACCAAAAATGGCAGGTATTATCTTACAAAATAAGATAATCCTTTTTTGACCTGAAAAAGCTCTAGTCAGACTAAGTGAAGGCCTCTGATCGAGCATAAACTCCTTTGGCTCAGTCAGAACAACTATTTATGATAGTAAAAGAAGAACGTTAGGTTCAATCGAGTGCTAGCATGATTTTTTTGAACCTAATTGAATCTCATTCAGATCAATTGAACTGGATCAGTTCAATTGATGATCGCCAGATTCAAATTCTTGTTTGTGTGATCCAGTTAGATTCAGTTCTGTATGGTAATATGATATGTCATGATCTCTATTGGGAATAAATTCCGCTCCTTCCGAAGTCCAGTTTGATGCTCAACTTAATACAACCGATAGCCATGGAAGAGCTTCAGCGGATGGGTCTTAGCTGAACTCCTCAACGGCCAAGCTCCTTCGGACTCCCAGCAGCCGGATCTTAGCCGAACTCTCCAGCGGCCGAGCTTCAGTCGGACTCCCGCGAGAGCCGAACTTTCTCCGCACTCCTCCGGCCGAACTCCTATAGGAGTCGAACTCCTTCCGAGCTTTCCTTCGGCCGAACTCCTCTACAAGTCTAAACTCCTCTAGACGAACTATCGCCATCAGTCTGCCACAGGCGATGAGATCGGACGACATGACCACCACTACTGACGACACCACTCTCTCCGTAACCAATCCCATACGGCCCATGACCTACCAGTATGGCTGTCACTATCCATCGGACGACGTCTTCCTTTCCATACCGAATTCCATGCGACCCGCCAGCAGGCGGTATGGCCGTCACTATCAATCAAGCTCCACCTATAAAAAGGATCCTCCAGATATGCTAACTCGGATCTCTAATCTCTAAGCTTTAAACTCTAAGCTCTACGAAACTCATTTTCGAGCACTCCATTCTTGTTGATCAAAGCTAACTTGATCGTCGGAGGGTCCGATCGAAGCCACCCCCATCGGCTTTGGATGAAACTTTATTTTGCAGATCCCCGGTGGCGACCTCATCCACCTCCACTCCAGCAGATTTTGGCGACGACCAGTTTCTACACCAATAGATTGGTGCTAGAGGAAAGGCCCCAAACCTTCGGAGTTTTCTTGTTCTTAAAGGAGTGCTCAACGACGATCTCTCTCTAGAGATCTCTCTCCTTCCTCCCAAGAGTTCTTTCCTAAGAGAAAATGCCTCCTAGGAGAGCTTCGACTCGACGATCGACGACCTCCGTGCCAAATCCATCTGCTCCTACTTCAGCCCCGGCAGCTTAGGTTCTACCTGTACCCACGGTAGATGTGGAGCAGTTCAACCTGCTATCCGATAGGTCCGTGGCCTCATAGAAGCAATGTGGGCCATGCAGCAACCTCCGATGGTGACTCCACCAGGAAATCCACCGTCCGAATATCGAAAATCGGTTCTAAGGAAGAATACTCGAGTCGGCATACCCGCCGCCCCTCGAAAAGGAAAATAGAGAGTCGAGGATCCATGTTCGGATCATGGTTCTCCTCTGGAGGGGACCTTTTCCGTTTGTAGCCAAAAGTCCCCCAAGATCTAGAGCCAGGATGACGCCCTTGATCGCAAACTGCAGAAGATGAATCGACGGATTGAAGAGCTCGGCCACGTCATCCTGGCTCATCATGCCGACGTCCGCATCGATCCCCCTTTCTTCCTCTAGATTATGCAAGAGTCCATCCCACCGAACTTCAAGCTTCCTCAACTTGAAAGCTACGATGAAACCTCTAATCTGGTTGACCATCTGGAGGCCTTCCGGACCATGATGCTATTCCACGGTGCTTCGGACGCCATATTAAGCCGAGCCTTCCCATCTACCTTAAAGGAAGGAGCGAGAAATTGGTACTCGACATTGAAGTCGGATACGATTCTCTCCTTCGATCAGATGAGCCTTCAGTTCATGGCTCACTTCATCAGCAGCCGACGTCCACGTTGAGATTCGGATTCTCTGATGAATGTCAAGCAGAAGCAGAAAAAATCCATCTAGGCTTACGTCATCTAGTTTAACGCCGCGGTCTTAAAAGTTCGAGACCTGGACCAGTCTGTTGCGATGGCCACACTTAAGGGCGGCCTTCAGAAGAATGATTTGCTGTTCTCCCTAGAAAAAAGTATCCCAGGGACTTCGTCGATCTGCTGGCTCGGGCCAAGGGATATGTCTGTACGGAAGAAACCTTCAAATTGAAGGACGAAGAAGCCTTAAGGGAGCGGCTGGCAGACGAGTATAATAGATCCACTGCCGATGGAGAGCCAAGCGAAGTTCGGCCATGCTCACAGACCCCCTCTAGGCGCAGGGAAGCCCAAACTCCTTGAGCTCACCACCGAGGAAGCCCCGACAGAAGGGCGCGAAGAATTCCTCCTTCCGAAAGGTTCCATAACTACGCCTCCCTCAACGCTCCTCGAGCTCAAATTCTCATGGAAGTTAAGAACCGACTGCCAAGATCAGAAGGATTATGATCTCCCCCAAACAAACACGATCGAAGCAGGTACTGCCTCTACCATGGCGACCATGGCCATGACACTGAGGAATGCATTTAGCTTCGAGATAAAATTGAAGAGCTCATCAGAAAGGGGCAGCTGGATAAATTTCTCCGACGCCAGTCTAAAGCAGGAGAAGATCGACCAAGGGCACTGCCATAGCCAGAAATGGTAAGAAGCTCGACCGCATGAAAGGATCTCGGCCGCATGAAAGGAGCTCGATCGCCTCACGGCGTCATCAACATCACCCCTGGGAGGAGCTTGGTACTTTGGCGATTCGTCGTCTTTCGACGTCAAAGCCAAGAGAAGCTTGCTCCAAATTGAGAAAGCCAACATGAGATAGAAAAGATCGTCCAGCCCGAAACTTACTGCCCGAGGAAACTCGGAGGAACAACGCCCCCACGACCCTGAAATGGGGATGTACTATGAGTAACTTTTCCTCAATAAAATTCTTCTCTTTTAATAATATTGTTTCTGAGTGCAAAAACTATGTGATAACAGGGAAGAAGCAGTCAATAGTTGCAATGTTAGGAACAGGAGGAGAACCTCGTCCTAACACAAGCAGGTCAAAGACTGTCAACCTCGACTAGAGATAAGATCTCTCCTGAGCGACCGAGTCAACCTCGGCCAAAGATAAGATCTCTCTCAAGGGACCGTGACAACCTCGGAGAGATAGTGATCGCGACAATCTCGGCCAAAGATAAGATCTTTCCCGAGCGACCGCATCAACCTCGGCTAAAGATAAGATCTCTTCCGAGCGATCGAGTCAACCTCGGCTAGAGATAAGATCTCTCCCAAGCGATCGTGACAATCTCGGCTAGAGATGAGATCTCTTTCGAGCGATCGCGTCAACCTCGGCCAGAGATAAGATTCTCTTCCGAGCGATCGAGTCAACCTCGGCCAGAGATGAGAAATAAAGATGAGATCTCTCCCGAGCGCCCCGAGTCAACCTCGGCCAGAGATGAGATCTCTTATGAGCGCCCGAGTCAACCTCGGCCAAAGATGAGATCTCTCCCGAGCAACCGCGTCAACCTCGGTCAGAGATAAGATCTCTCCGAGCGACCGAGTCAACCTCGATCAGAGATAAGATCTCTTCCAAATGACTGCATCAACCACGGCTAGAGATAAGATATCTTCCGAGCGACCGCGACAACCTCGACCAAAGATGAGATCTCTTCTGAGCGATGCATCAACCTTGGCCAGAGATAAGATCTCTTTCGAGCGATCGAGTCAACCTCGGCCAGAGATAAGATCTCTCTCGAGCGACCGTGGATAACCTCGGTTAGAAATAAGATCTCAGCACCCGCATCAACCTCGGCCAGAGATAAAATCTCTTCCGAGCGACCGAGTCAACCTTGGCTAAAGATAAGATCTCTCCCGAGCGCCTGCGTCAACCTCGACCAAAGATAAGATCTCTCCCGAGCGACCGCATCAACCTCAGCCAGAGATAAGATCTCTTTCGAGCGACCGAGTCAACCTCGGCTAGAGATAAGATCTCTTCTGAGCGACCGCATCAACCCTGGCTAGAGATGAGATCTCTCTCGGGCAACGACCAACCTCGTCCACAGCCCTAATGCAAGCAAAGCCAAAGGCCTCATTCACCATAGACAAGATGGGGGGAGAGGCTCAGACAACGGCCCTTATGTGCCCCCATAGCCCGTTAGAAATGGAAGGAGAACCTCATCCTAACGCGAGCAAAGTCGAAGGCCTCATTCATCTTAGACGAGATGGAGGGAGAGGCCCTAACAACGGCCCTTATGTACCCCATAGTCCGTTAGGAGCAGGAGGAGAACCTCATCCTAACGCGAGCAAAGTCTAAATCCGAGCTCCGAAGTCTACAGGAGACAGGATCTCCGTCAACCTTGGTTGGAGATAAGATCTCCCCCGAGCGCCCGCATCAACCTCGACCGTAGGAGATAAGATCTCCCCCGAGGATCCACGGCAACCTTGGTCAGAGCGCCCGAGCCAACCTCGGCCTGAGATAAAGATCGGACACAACTCCGCTCTGAGATCAGATCTCCTCCGAGGGTCCGTGGCAACCTTGGCCAGAGCGCCTGAGCCAACCTCGACCTGAGATAAGATCGGAGACAACCTTGGCCAGGTCACTCAAGCCAACCTCGACCTGAGATAAGATCGGAGACAACCTCGCCCTGAGATCAGATCACCCCCGAGGCAACCTTGACTGTTGGAGACAATATCGCCCCCGAGGAGCTCAACCTCCGACCTCGACCGCAGGAGATGAGATCTACTTCAACCTCGGCGCGAGAGAAAATCTCCCCTGGGCTTCAACTTTAACATCAACTTTAGCTGGAGATGAGATCTCCCCCGACTTTCAACCTGAACCAACACAGAGCATAGAAGAGGACTTTGACGATCTTCTTTTCTACACTTCCTTCCTTCGAGTTTTGAACTCGAGAGTAGGGGGAACTATTGTTGGGGATAAATTCCGCTCCTACCGAAGTCCAGTTCGATGCTCAGCTTAATGCAATCAGTAGCCGTGGAAGAGCTTCAGCGGATGGGTCTTGGTCAAACTCCTCAGTGGTCGAGCTCCTTCGGACTCCTCAGTGGTCGAGCTCCTTCGAGCTTCAGCGGATGGGTCTTAATCATGCATATTTTCTAATCTTAGATCCAAATCATTTAATTTAATTTTTTTGATTTCAGATCTGATCACATCTCATGTGACATCTAAAATTACTTATTTTTTAATTAAAATAAATTTAAAATTAGATCTAAATACTTTAGAATCATGGCTTTGATACCAGTTGAAGGAAAATCCTGATTTTCTAGATTAGGTTCATTTAGATTTGATCGGATCAAGAGATATATTTTTAAAAAAAAAATTTGATCTAGATTAGATCTGAGATATTTTAGATTTAATTTTTATTATTTTAATAATTAAAATAAATTTAAATAAATTAAATCAAATTTAATTTACCTTGACGTAGGGTAATCCTATTATCCATTGATGATCCTGTAAGCGGCGAAAGGTTCTGGATCTAGCCATGCAAGTGCCTGACCTCTATCGGTATCCACTCAGGCTGGATCTAGAGATCCTTTTCTTCTCTATCATATCTCCAAAAATTACATCTAGATCTAATTTGGAGGATCTTCAAAACACCTTTCGAAGATCAGCAGTTGTCCTTTGCAGCAGCGCAGCCTTCTAGCTTTCTGTCGCCTTTCTTTCATCTGGATTGCACCAACCAAGATCCCAAACTACTTTAGGCATGGAGAGGAGAGGGAGAAGATGGGCTTGGCGTGGAGGAGGAGGAGGAGAGAACCAGCCTTGGGCATAGGATTTTTTCTATTCTTTTTCAATGCTCTTTGGGTTGGGCGTAGGGTCTTATTTATAGACTATGAGTGATCCAACTTCTCTTTTTTTCAATCAATCACAACCTTTTGTGAAATCAAATCTAAATCTGATTGATGGGAATAGAGTTTCTTGGATTCCTCCTTAGATGGTGCTTAAGACTAGTCAAACTTGGTTCTTAGGAGGAGTCTAATTAGAATCCAAAAAGAAGATGGAGTTCCTATCCAACAGGGACTCCTGGGTGCCTCTAGCTTGGGCACACGCCAAGGGTGGCATGTGCCCTCCTCCTTGCCAAGTTCTGGTAGGGGGACATGCCCCCCACCAACTCTCCAATATGTGTGTGACACATGAACAAAAGTTAAAATATCAATGGTCAATATTTGACCAGTCAAAAGTCAACTTTTGATCAAAGTCAAAGGACGAGAAATAGCAGATGACCAAAAATGGTAGGTATTGTCTTATAAAATAAGACAATCCTTTTCTGACCTAGATAAGCTTCAGTCAGATCAAGTGAAGGCCTCTGATTGAGCATAAACTTCTTTGGCTCGATCAGGACAACTATTTATGATAGTAAAAGAAGAACGTTAGGTTCAATCGAGTGCTAGCACGATTTTCTTAAACCTAATTGAATCTCATTCAGATCAATTGAACTAGATCAATTCAATTGATGATCACTAGATTCAAATCTTATTTGTGTGACCTAGTTAGGTTCAGTTCTTTATGGTAATGGGATATGCCATGATCTCTATCATCGACATCATCGAAACTTCTTTCGATGGATCAGAACTCTTCTAATTCGAATAGCTAGAATGATCGATCATCTAAATCATTCTAATTGCTCCCAAAATCCACCAGTGATATCTAGCAGTATATGGTGGCAATCCATCAGAGCTGAATGCAAACTTCTTGGTGCAGCTATCTGTATGATTAAGTTTCTCTATCTTGAGCTCCGATCAGATTAGAGTTTAGGTGAACTCGTCAAACCCTAGTCTCTGTCATATGATGTAATCATTTGATTCAAGTCCGATGTGAAAAGCTAAATAGAAACTCTTTCTATTATTTCACTCTGCCATGGCCATAGGCTTCTGGACTTGATTCTCACGATCATCATAGGGCTGCTCCTCTACCATCGAGGTAGATAGATTTCATCTTGATGCAATCCAGTTTCTACAATGATCATGCTATAGCCAACATACACCTCAGGATTTCGTATGGTTAGAAGATCGAGTTATGGTGTAGTCAAACTATAACACCCTCAAGGTGAACTACCGATGCACCTCAGGTTAAAGAACTAGACACACTACTGCAGTATCGAGTCAGTCATTGACGAGAAGGTAGACTTCCTAATGACTACTCGAGGTGGTCATGCTCAGTGCTCTCGTTCTCTAACGAGTACCTATACTCTCGCTCTGATGTCTCCACACCGTAGACTCAAAACTCATCTACTAAAGAAAAGCGATTGTACACCAATCTTTCGGATCAATCACCATCCTCGTGATGATCCTATGGTCGAAAGCATTTTATGAATTAATAATGATTATTCATGTCTTAAATTTTCAACTCTTAAAAATATGAATTATCATTACCATTAACTCAAAGGATATATCACAGACATTAAATACACATATATGATAGAAAATAACTCATTTTATTGATAATAGTCAAAATTATAATTTTGCTCCTAGAAGTGTATTACAAATGTCAGCCAATTCTGACTTCTAGGGCACATATATCTAATACCAATGGCCCATCCCTTCCATTATCAGAGAGAGAAGCACTCTTCCTCACTTTCTATCTTCTTCATTCTCTTATTTCTCTCTCTCTATACTATATCTCTTACTACTCTCATTTTAGGCATTTGCTGGACTATTGCCCAGATAGACAATTCGAGAGAGGAAGGTGAATTGGATTTTTAAAAAATATAAACAAGTATGTTCTCAACTAACACTTGGGTAACTGTTAGTATAGTAGATGCAATGAACAAGTATGAAGATATGCAGAAACTTACGAAAGCAAAAGGAGAGCAATAATCATACACACATAAATACAAGATTTTACAATAATTTTGCATCAAACTCAACACCTATGTCGACTCCTCACTATGTCCTTATTGGGAAATTCTACTACAATCTCTCCAAGATAATAGTTTGATTGTTTTGCTTAGGGTCACCATCAATCCTAGTTGATATTTTAATGGGAATCAACCAAGCACTCCCCTAGCCACTCCTAAGCTTATACAATCAATACAATTCAATTCAAAACTTGGATTGGCATTTCCCTCAAGTTTCAATCTCAATTGAAACTTGTTACTAAAGAAAATGATTAAGAGTTAAAGAACACAAACAAAAGCTCCCAAGGAGAAAATAAATTAGTTGTTGAAGCTCGAGTGGATGTCCCTGAGGAGACTTAGCAATTAGGGCTCTTTTCTTCTACTTTGAACCTTCTAAAATCTCAAGAGTATAATGGTTGGGATGTAAATGCACTCTCTTGAATGAACTCTTAGGGTTTCTTGGGTTTTCTTCTAGTTTTTCTTTTATTCTACCTTCTTCAATATGTTTGGCCTGCTTTTAAAGCTCTTGGATAGTCTAAAAATTAGTTTTTGATCATTGGGAGGTTGAAAGTAGCAGTTAGAGTCATTTTAAATATTTTTGCATATTTTGGAAAATTAACCTTTAAAGCTACCAAATATAGTGGAGTTGACTCATAGGAACTTGAAGTTGACTCAAAGTTAACTTGGTATCGACTCTGACCAACTTGGAGTTGACTTGAAAATATGTCAATTTTGACAGTTCTTTATCTTTCATTGGAGACTATTTAGGGATCGACTCGGCTCAACTAGGGGCCAACTCAAAGTATACTTGAGTCGGCTCTTGATCTAAAAGAGAGTCGGTTCAAAAATAGGTTGAAAAATAGTACTCTCTATCTTAGGCTAGAGACCATTTATGAGTTGAGCCATGGTAACTTTGGATCAACTTGCAGTTTTCTGCCACTTGACATTTTTCATATTAGAATTGTCTCATTGAAACTTTGGATCGACTCTTGACTTCCAACTTCATTTTTTCATAATATAGCTTCCCGAATTTGCATCTTTTAGCCTCAAATTCTAGCAATTACTTTAACATTCTTAGATAAATTTAGCCTTCTAAAAATCTACTCCACACACACTTTAATAAACTATTAGTTCCATCATAGACTCAAATATTTTATATTTATCAAAATTATTTCTTGAGTCAACATGAACCATAGTAGAGGGTCCCTCTTCAATGCCCTTGATTGATTGTAGCGAAGGAGGGTCTGACCCATGGCCACTAGGTAGCATACTGGCTTCCACCTTAGCTCTTATTTGATGCCATTAGATTTGGTCATTTGTGATATTTATTGAGCCACCTATACTCTAGTTTGACTATGATCAAATGAAATTACCTTGATCAGACTAACTAAGATGTCGAGCACTTCCATTTGGCCATCCTTGTGAGGATGTTGAGACTTAGAATTTTTACTCTTAAATAATCATGGCTAAATATCTAATAAAATATTAATTTTTAATATTAGGCTTTGAGAGGATTTTTTAGAGTTAATTGAATTTTTGGTTGATTCAACTTGCAAGATAAGTAATGCTTCACTTATCTAAATGTATCGGTAAATTATAAAATATTTCTAAGTTGAATAAGTAATAATTTATAAACTTGATTTATAGTATTTTATTATTAACTATGCCTTTTATATAATATTATATGATTCCTGATTGAACGTGTTAATTTAGACATGGGTTATGTGTGATTGATTTTGATACCGCATGATTTTATATATCTTTCAATTTGAAAAACTGGAATATAGTTTTTGAATGAAAAGATCTTTAATTGAAGATGAATTTGGATTTGTAGCTTGATTATGTATCAATACTTGACTAGTAGGGGTTATGCATTGATACGTCAATATCCTACTAGTGGACATTATGCACTAATACATCAATACTTTGGAAATAAAGGATATATATTGGCATGTCAATACCCTATCAATATGGATTATATATTGGCATCTTACTAAATTAGGTTATATGTTAGCACGTTGATACCTTGCTAGAGGGGGTTATATCTTGGCATATCAATGTCATACCATTGAGGGTTATATGCTAGCATATTAACACTCTATGAGTAAGGGTTATATACTAGCATACTAATACTTGCCAACGGGCATTATACATTGGCACCTTACCTATGGAGGTTATGTGTTGACATATAAATATCCTACTAGTAGAGGTCATATATTGGTGCTTTGACTACTATTTCTTTGCTCATTCTATGGCTCAAGCATAGGATACAATTATCATTTTAGTTCATGACTAACGAGATGAATTTGACATTTTGAAAAAAAAAAATAGATTTATGATCACATTTGATTTTTATGTATGACGTTTCTATATTACTGCATGAGTAGATTTTATTTTGATATGACATATTCCATATGCTTGTGCTCTATAAAATTATTATTATTTTTTGATTTATCTAATTAAAATATTCATTGCTTATTAGGTTGTCTAGCTCATTATTTGATATTTTAGTATTTCTATAGATTCAGTGAGCTAATTTGGTATAAGATTTTGGTATAGGAGAGTGATTAGAGGCAATGTTTTAAGTTCTTTATTGTAGATTAGGTGTTTAGTAAAGTTTAATGTAAAACTTTTGAATATTACAGATTTTTTGAGATGTTAAAGTTTGGATTTTAGTTGTTTAAATTTAAAGTTTAAACTTTAGTTGTTTCAATTAATTCCACTGCTTGTTTTATTATATCATGATGACATATCTTGCATGCTTGTGGAGAAAGTATCCTATGAGTATGTGGTGGTTGCTACATTCCTGACTTACGATCTTCGGTCAAAGGAATGAAAACTTCATGGAAAAATTTCAACTCCAACTAACTAATGGTGATGTTGTTCTTAGACTCATAGCTCTCCCGACAAGAAACGGCTATGATGCATACTGGAATAGTCCAAATACAAGGGTCTAGGTCACACTTGAGCTTCAATCCATCAAGATACATGCATATTGAGATGCATACTGGAATAGTCAATCTCACATTGAAAATCTCTCCATAAGAGTCCTACAACTTTAATCTCAACTGAAAACATATCAGCCTCAGAAAATATTAGCTAGACAAGCTTCAGGGAGTGGAAGAATGAAAATATGAGGTTTAGACCTCTACAAGGACCTTCATAACAAAAAATAGAAGTTTAAAAAGAGAAGGAATAGGCCCTCTAAATGGATGTGTTGAGGATATGACAAGAATGATGTTAGTCTCTTCATTGGTGGATGGATAGATTTCTAAGAAGTATACGTACAACCAAATTTGAAGCATCCATAGTAGACCTCCATATCTCCAACATTCAAAAGTGATTTTCTCTAAGACTCTAGCAGAGATAGGCTAAAACAAAAGGAGTCAGAGCTGTGGGACGATCGGTGGCAAAGGCTATGACTAATCTAAGATGGATAGAGATGGCAAAATCGATCCAACCCGATAGGTATGCATCCTATTCAAATCTAGTTAAACCCAAAAAATAGGGTTTGATCGGATTTGGAGAAAACCCAAAAACTATAGCATGGGTATGGGTAGAGTATGGGTAATGCTATTTTCTATCCAAACCCAAATCCAATCCAACCCTACTAGTATGGATAATATTCAAACCCATATCCAAATATATATATATATATATATATATATATATATATATATATATATATATATATATATATATATATATATATTCAAGTTCACTACTCTTTTAGCACCATACTAATTTTTTGTGGATAAAATAATGGATTTAAGAGTTATGTTCTATGTTGAATTATAATTCTATTTCTATGTTTCATTTCTATAAACTTGGACTTATAATTATATTCTATGTTAAATTAGTAATTTTATTTTGGTTGATAATATGCATAAAATTATTTTGGTTCTTTATTTTTTTAGGTATAGGACGGGTATGGGTTGGGTATGAAAAAATGGATAATCCATGGGTCTTCCCGAATTTATTGGGTGTGGGGATAGATATCTCTTTTCTTACCCGATTGGGTATCAAATAGGATTTGGATATAGGATATTAAGTTTAGATTTGGAGACGGATAGTACAATATCCTATCCAAACCCTATCCATTGCCATCTCTAAAGGTAGGCCTTGCCATTTGGACCATACTACGAGTCAAGAATGTATCTACAAACCCAGATGAGGAAAAGGCAATATATTGCTAATGTGATATTGGCCTGGTGCAACAGCAATAGGCTTGCATATAATAGTTGTAACTAGTATGTTTGTTTAGAGGCAGGCCAAAATCATTATTGGGCACATCAATAGGAGTGTTGGCATTAAAAGATTCACCAAAAATCCATAGGTCAAAAAGAATACCTAGGTTTAGGAGGCATGCATTGGTCATGCCATCATTAAGATAGAAGGTGTCGGTTAAATGGGACTAAAAACACAAAGCGACAAGAAGCAATGGTTTGTTGGCTCTTGGGGGAGAATGAGAAAAAGCCAAGGTTTTAGAAAGTCCATTATTTTCTCAAACCAATGACTTCTGCTGGAAGATATGTTCAAACCATTGGTTTCGAAGGTCACATAGGAGAGGCTATAGACAATGGTGATTGGGGTTTTTCCAAATTGAAATTTTAAACTCTAGCCCCTCAAAAAGGAAAGTTTCCTTAGGATGGCACAAGAAGATAGAAGAAACAGACTGAGAAATCAGAGATCTAAAGGTGGGGCTTAATATACAAAGGCTAGATATTTTGTGGATTAGTACCTAAGGATCTATCGATTTATAGAACCTAGAATGCTCTAGCTTCTCTCATTTCTTATGGGTGAGAGTATGGAGGAAGGTAGGATCTTGGCTCATTTTGTTATTAAAGTTGAGAAGCTTGCGAAGGAAACAAGAACTATGGAAAGAGGTGATGGAAGATGAATGCCTTGAAATTCTTAAAAATGTTTGGGTGCTATAGAATATCGAGTCTTAAAAGGATTCTAATCGATTATAGTTCTTTTGAGAGTAGTCTATTCTGAAGGGAAAGCAATTTAGTGTAGCTTGTCTTTACAATTGAAGGTATGGATTGATAGAGGTTAGAATGGAAGCATGGGAATTCCGGAAGGCATTAAAGATTTGAACTTTTGGGTGCCATACTCATGGCAGTAGATGTGCTAACTATTACATTGCATTACCTACCTGATCAATGGCTAAAGAGATGTGGTGGGGTATTATATATACATCTCAATAATCTAGCTGATGCTTGAGAGAGCGCCACTTGGAGCAAGTTTGATGGAATCAATGCAAATAAGAATCATGTGACCTTTGCTAGGATAAACAAAGTTTAGCGGTGAGAAATCATACTAAGTGTAAAGACTTAGGCCAAACAGGAAGAATTCAGCTTCAATGTAGATAAGCGGGCTAAAAGATCAAGTCTTGATCATTGATCAGTAGAAAGCCTAGGTGATCATACTAGTCTCAAATTTTCAAGAATAAGGACTATATTGTAGGCCAAAAGAGCGAAGAAATAGCCAATATAAGCTGCTAGGGTAAATCAGAGGTCGATAAAGCATGAATATTGGTCTAGTATGTAATTGCAGCATGATCATGCTTCTTATGTATAAAGTGAGAAGATGGTTGGCAACAATTACTAAAACCACTAAAAGTGAAAGTTAGACATCAATTCCGAGAAGTGGTTGAATACAATGAATTCATAAATTGACTCCTTGCACTGTAACCAAGTCTAGAGCTTAGTGGATCCACTAGAAGGTATAGTATCTATTAGATGCAAATGGATCTATAAAAAAAAAAGATAGATTTGGATAGAAAGGTAGAGACCTATAAAGCAAAATTTATGGCGAAAGATTATAGTCAACGTGAAAGCATTGATTATCAGGAGATTTTTTCGCTCGTGGCATGCTGAAATTCATCCACACATTGCTTGCTATCGCAGCTTATTATAATTATGAGATATGGCAGATGAACGTGAAAACTACTTTCCTAAATGAATATCTTGAGAAAGATATTCATATAGAGCGGCCTTTGTATTTCACTTCTAGTGATGGAGATCACAAGGTCTGCAAACTATAAAGATCCATATATGAACTAAAGCAAACATCTTAAGTTGAAACTCTCGTTTCAATAATGTGATCAAATCATTTGATTTCATCAAGAATGAGGAGAAATCATATATTTATAAGAAGGTTAGTAGAAGTACTGTCACATTCTTCATATTGTATATAGATGATATCCTCCTAATTAGAAATGATGTTCCCATGCTGACTTCGATTAAATTATGGTTGTCCAAAGAATTCTCTATGAAAAATTTTGAAAAAATATCCTATACTTTAGGAATAAAGGTCTATAGAGATAAATCTAAACTTAAGGATGCTCAATCTCTCATAAAAATTGTATATAGAATAGGTGCTGAAAAAGTTCAACATGAAAAGCTCTAAGAGGGGACTTTTACCTCTTAGGTATGGAGTTCATCTCTCTAAAAAGATGTATCCCAACACACCTAAGGAGATTCAGCGCATGAGCAAAATTTCTTATGCTTCGACTATTGGGAGTCTCATGTTTGTCATGCTATGTACACAACCTGATATATCCCTTATTATGAGTGTCACGAGCAGATATTAGTCAAATCCAGATGAGGATTACTAGATAGATGTGAAAAATATCCTTAAGTACTTGAGAAGAACTAAAAATTTGTTCTTGATCTTTGGAGGAGAATTAGAGTTAAGGATAGAAGGATACACTGATTGAAACTTTATATCTGATGTTGATAATAGAAAGTCTACACTAGTATGTGTACTCTTGTGCAATGGTGGATCAATTAATTAGAAGAGTTCTAAGCAATCGATCATTGCTGACTCTACTATAGAAGCTGAATATATTGCTGCCTCTGAAGCTGCACAGGAAGCCTTCTGCTTCAAAACTTTATTACAAAACTTGATGTCATATCATTAGATGACATCATACTATACTGCAATAATAACAGTATCATAGCCCTTCCTAAGAAACTCGGGTCTCATCAGAAGTCCAAGCATATTGAGCGGTGGTTTTATATCATATTTGATTGCCACGAAAAGAGTTATATCGAGATATAGAGAGTAGACTCCACAAACAATATAGAAGATCCATTGACTAAGCCCTTAGCCAACAGAAGACTAAAGCCCATCTTGAGAAGATGGAGCTTAGGTATATAGTGGATTGGCTTTAGTGCAAGTAAGAGATTATTAGATATATATCCTAAAAGCCAATTTGACCAACATATTTATTCTTTCTAGGATATATTTTTATACTTAACCTCTTTTATTTATTAATAAAATTAGATAGTTTACTTTCATTCATGTTGTAGATGTTTCTATGAATCATCCAATAAATAAATAAGATGATAACATAATTCTCAAGAGTTGAGAATTTGAGACATATGTCATTAATCATTAATTCATAAATTACTCCTAATCGATGAATCATCATGGAGATAGTATTTGATCCAGTGAGATTGATACATGGATCATTTTTCTCTAGATAGGCAAATCTCGAGTCAACAGTATGGGGACACTAGAACGAGAGGATAGATGATTGTTAGATAACAAGGATACCAAGAATGACTAATATGAGAGTCACGGATATCTATCTACTCGTTCATGACTTATTCGATGCTACAATGGTATAAATAGTTCTTTAACTTGCAGTTTTTTGATTATTCATAATGAGATTGCTGTACTTTGACTGTACATACAATTGATCCCTAGCTATATAGGTCCTTATGGTGCATGTTGGCTATAGTAGGTTTATTGTAGGAGTAGGGTATGTATCTAGATGGGATCTATCGATCTTGGTAGATACGGAGTAGTCTTATATGATTTATGAGACTGAGTTCTAAAGACTATGACCATGGCAATGTGAATAATGCAAAAAGATTTTCATGAAGTTTCATATAAAAACTCAAGTTGAATAAATCTTACATAAAACAGATGATAGGATTTGACAAGTTTTTCATAACCTCCATCTTGTTGGAACTCATGATAAAAGAACTGAATTACATAGTAACTGCACCTAGAGGTTCATCTATTTCATTTTGCTGGCTTGCCACTACACGCTGATAGGCATCACTGGTAGATTATGATGTTGAAAATGTGTCCCAAAGCCAATCATCAGTCTGTTGATGGTTAAACCATATATTTATAATTGTATATGAATTATAAATTAATAAAAGTTATTTTGGTATTTTTCATCATAAATTTTATTGTCTTCTAATGAACTCTTGTGTTATGATGAAGTCCTTAGGACTATCTAGATTTGGCAAAAGAGGATTTATCATTTAGTCCTTAAATAGTTCACGACCAAATGATACATTATTACTTAGGACGATAATATTTATCAAGTATCGATCATTGTGTGCCATATAGGTTGGTTGTCCTCATAACCAAGGAGTGTTGAGACACTGATATGGCATGCAAGTGAGATGTATGGGTACACCTGCACTGAACGTGATCAACTCCAGAGCTTTTCTACTGTCAAGATTAGCTTCGATGGAATATGAATATAAATGTCCCTCCAACCTGACATTATCATGGTGACTTTCAAGCAACTTACTGTATTTTGGTATTGGACTATCTAAATTTTTAATTCAGTGATGGAAGATTTTTAGGTACAGTCAAGTACTTGTGGAGTCGATGCATGTATCAAGATGAAATTGACCACTCCTGATTTTAGGGGCTGTGTTCAATTATATTTTAATTTAGCAAAATCTTGACCAAGGTAGTCTTAGTGAGGAGTCACGAGACTAATTGCTTTGAGATACGATATAGATGTATTTTCTAGAGTTGATAGTCTAACCCTGAGTCATCTATTACACAGAGGTCATAGGGATGAATTATACGATAACTATATTCATGTAGGTTCTAAATATTATGATTACAATTATTCGATCTATCCAGACATCGGATATCATTGCTAGATAGTCACTTCGATTAGTATAGAAATTGATTTCTATGCTACTGACTTAGGTTCGAACCTATGGGGTCACACACATTAGGAGTTTCTACCTGATCTGATGGTCGATCAAGAGTTTCATTAGTTTGAGACTCTGTGGTCAAGAGTCCCACTAGACTAAGACTTTGTGACCAAGAGTCCTATTGGATTGGGACTCTGAGTCCGACTTGTCTGGGACTCTCTGATCAAGAGTCTCATTGGTTTGAAACTTTATGATCAAAGAATCCCACTAGACTGAAACTCTATGATCAAGAGTTCTATTGGATTGGAACTCTGAGTTCTACTTATCTGAAACTCTCTGATCATGAGTCCTGATAATCTAAGATACTATGGTCAAGAGTCCCACTAGACTGGGACTCTATGACCAAGAGTCCTACTGAACTGAGACTCTAAGTTCTACTCATCTGAGACTCTCTAATTAAAAATTTTACTAGTCTGAGACTCTATGATCATGAGTTCGATTCATCTAGGATACTAGGTTCAAGAGTCCCACTGATTTAGGATTCTTCAAGAGTTTCATGTTGATAGGACTCTATTGCCCAATAACCCATTCGATTTGGACTCAAATATTTTTTAGAGAATTAATTAGCAATTTGATTATTGATTAGCTCAATTTGATTGAGCGATGAGAATTTGATTGAGTTCGATTAAATTTAATTCGATTGGATTTGACCCGATCAGATCATGAGATGACCTAATCGCTATAGAAGTTTTGATCCTAATTTGATCAGGACATAGATCTAATTAATTTTTAATTTAATTAAAATTTTATTAGATTAGGCTAAGCCTAATTTTGTTGGATTTATTTTGAATTAATTGGATCTAAATTAATTGGTTTGATTGAAACCAATTAGGACCAAGTCAAATGAAGTTTGAATTCAAATTCTTCCACGTGTCCATCATTTTTGACTTTTTCACTCTGCTTCCCACGCCCTCTCTTTTGTTTGTCGAATATTTTTTAAGAAATAAAAATATGCATGCAGAAGGAGAGTCCTTTTTGCGTGTTAAACATAAGGGAGGGGGGGTTGGATGAGGATAAGAGGCTCATTTGATTTTTGAAATCAAGTAAGTGGTTAAAACCTCTTAACCACTCGACCCTTATCATTTTCTATGCTATTTTCTCATGGTATTCATATCAATAAATTATGAGAAGTTTTTTGCATGCATGAGAAGGGATTAACATTACATGGTAAAAATTTTAGAGTGTTTGGCCATCAGTTCTGGGCAAAAAAAATCTTGGAGTGAAGATGAACAGGATCCTGCAGCACTTTTGTTTTCCTTTATGTCTCTCTTCTCTTATGATTTTCACCTCTAAGGATATCCTATTTTTAGATATGATCTAAATAGAGATTATAGATCTAAAAGTTATCTTTTCATGAAAACTTATTTCATGAAAGAACTCCACACAAAGAGGGCATGATAGGATTTTTAGTGTGTCAAGATTTTTGGACTGAGTGAAATTCTAGATTTGGAAATCTAGGTTTGGGTGGAGAGATCGAGTATTGTGAGCATCGGATCGCCACCAAATTTGAAACACATCTTCATCATCATCCAATATTTATGTTCTAATTTTTTAGAATATCTGAGAGATCAAAAAGTATATGATCGATCGAATCGATCGTGATCATCCATCAAAAGCCTCGGAAAGGAGCTAGCACTTTAGTGGGACTGATCGAGATCAGAAGCTCCGTGTAGACCAACCATAGAGGTCAGATAAGTGTGCAACTGTGACACGATACCAGAGCATTATTCGATGGACTCAGATTGTGATGATCAACTATCCGTGAAAAAATATTATGTTCTGAATACGTAGATATAGTAAATAGTTTATTACATAGTTTTATTTTTAGATCTATTGATGTACGCATGCATATTATGTTAAGATCCTGATATGTAGGGTTAAATAATCTAATATGATTATTAGATAATTAATTAGATTAATTATTTTTTGCTGCATCATTGCTATTTTTAAAATATTTTTTAAAAGTAACATAGCAAATCCTACATTATTTTCTTCAAATGGTATCAGAGCAAGGCTCTTTAAACATGATATGCTTGCATATTTAGATTAATAATTTAGATTTAATCTAAATATTAATCTAATAATTAGAGTAATTAGATCTAAAAAATTAAAATTTAGATCGTACGGACTGCAGGTTGTCTTGGTACGTTGCTGATCTATATCATTAATCATGAAATTACTAGATTTGATCTAATATTTTTATGATTTAATTATATTAGACTTTAATCTGATTTATGATCATGAATGCATAATTAGATAAAGTTTGATTCATGATTTCATGATTATATAGTGTACATAGTTTCAGATTAAACCCTACAACTAGTGTTGTTTGTGAATTGAGATGATTTAATTTTGAAATGAGTCGACTCAATTGGTGAACAATGCTAAGTTGTAAAAAATCTTTCAAAATTAAAAATATTTTCAAAATATCAAACCCTAACCCTCAGCCCATTAACTTAATTAAAAATTAAATATAATGATTTAGTATTTAAAATTATGAATTAAGACTCTAAGTCATTAATCATAAACTTGTGAATTATTGGGTTAGCTGAATTAGATCCATAAATTGAGTTAGATCTAAGGTTAGTTAAAAGATGGACTAATTTAGAGTAATTGATCAAATTTAATTAAATATTAATTTAGATTAGGTCAAAAACTCTATAGACTCAATTACAGTAGTTGTAGTTGGTCAAGTCCATGCCTTTAACAAGGACCAAATGGACTTGATTCAAGGCTATGCGATCGAATCCAAAATTACTAGGTTGGTCAAATTAAAACTAATAAACTGGATGGTGTTTAAGATAAATTTGGTAGTTTGACCAGTGATTTTTAATTGAGAGCTACTTGCACTGATTCGATCTTTGATAAGTTAATGGCATATTCCTTCCACTGATCTCGCTTACCTGGCCATCCTGGTGAGTTAGATTTTGATTAGATCATTTGGTGATTCGGACTCATCCATGTCTATTAGGTAAATCAGTCTGACTGATTTTGGTACTCCTAATGCCAGCTTAGATTAGATTCTTTTCTGACTTAATGAAGTCAATGGGAGGATCGAAATTGGCTCGCTGAATTTTTTTAAATTAGTTAACTAAATTTTTTAAAATTATTAGATCCTTAAAAATGAAATAGTTATATAGATAACTAAATCATAGCATCCCATTAAGTTGAGTAATAATGGGTTCATTAGTATCATGATCATTGGAGGCCCAAAGGCCTGGTGATTATTGACTAATAAAATTATCATTCATAAAATGATAATTTGATTAAGTCTTTCTGATGGTGGTTAGGTTGGCCGATCAAAGTCAGGCCTGATCATTTATTGGTTAGATAAGATCAAATATGGTCATGTTAATGGTTGGACCTAATCGAACCTTTTTCATTGGAGGCCAAAGCCTATTGATTAGGTCTATGGGACAAAATCAATGTTACTAGAAGTTGTTTAAAGAAATAATTAATTTTAAATCTACCCATAGGTGCATATGGGTTGACCAACCAAAGTTGGGCTCATATGTAATCTATGTGGATTCTAATACTCACTAAGAAATTAGAGTAATTCCTCGAATTGAAGGTAGAGGCTATCAATTCGTATAAAATAGTAGGAGAACCTTTAGACTGAAGTCCAAATCTTTAGAATTAATAATTTATATACTAATTAGATTTAATTTTTCATTTTATGCAGATATGGCCACTAATCTATCACTCCGATCATTGTTAGACCATAATAAATTAATGGAATCCAAATACGATAGCTAGTATTGTAAGTTAAAAATCTTCCTAGAGCATGAGCGGATTCTTTATGTGGTAATAGATCGAGCACTTGAGGAGCTAGCCCCGAATGCTAGGAAAGCAGTCCGAGACACTTATCTGAAGTGGCTCAATGACCATACCATCATTCGATGTATAATACTGATGGCAATGAATGACGAGTTCAGCTACAGATTTGAAAATGCTCAGCCATAGGAGATGCTTCAAATATTGAATGACTCTTTTGACACACCGAACGACGTTGAAAGGTACAAAATAAGTTATACCATTTTCAATGCTCGAATGAGGGATGGGACCTCAGTCATCAATCATGTATTGTATATGATCAAGATGATTGAGCATCTTAGCAAGTTGGGCTTTCTCCTGCACGAGCAGCTCGATAAGGATGCGATCCTTAATTCTTTGCACAAGTCCTTTCTCCTCTTTCTAACTAATTTTAGAATGACAAAGTCTACAGTAAACTACCACGGCTTATTGGGGTTGCTGCAGAACTTTGAGAATAATCACCAACTCCATAAGAAGATGGTGAATATAGTGGGAGGGTCTTCTTCTGGTCGTTGACCCTTTAAGAAAGAAAAGAAGAACAAGAAGAAGAAAAATAAGAAGATGCGGCTACATGCTGGAACGACTGCACAGGGTCAGACCAAGAAGCACAAGCCTGATCAGAGCTAGGCAGAATGCTTCTTCTATAAGAAGCAGGAGCACTAGAAGAGAAACTATCCTCTGTACATTGCCTCCCTAAATTCAAACAGACCGAGGAAGAAGCAAGTGGTTGCTGAGCAAGATAATTATATGATAACATCTTGTAATTTTTTCTTATTTGATTCTACTATCTAGGTATTAGATATTGGAAGTTCTTATCATATTTGTATTCTATACAGGACTTGCAGGTCAGTAGGAGATTTGATCAAGATGAGAGATTTCTGAACGTTGGAGATGAAAGATAAGTTCTAATTCTAGCTCTAGGAATCATGAACCTTGTAATCAATTCAAATAAAGTTATTCTTAATGAATGTCATTATTATCCAACTTTCTTATTGAATGTCATTTCTATAAACCTTTTGGCCATGAATGATTTTGAAATATCAATAAAAAAAAAAATTTGTAACATCATTTTGAATGGTGTTATAATTTTGATTGGATAATTGAATAACAGAACTTATTTACTTTCTATGCCTGTTAACGTGGTTCAATCCTTCAGTAAACATCCTAGAATTAGTGATATGTCTGATGTCTACCTTTGGCACTATAGGCTAGGTCATATTAATAAGAATAGAATTAACAGATTAGCTCAAAGAGGAATTCTTGAGGTTAGTGATTGCGAGTCACTTCCGACCTATGAGTCATATCTTCTTAGTAAGATGATCAAGTCATCTTTTACTAAAAAAGGTAAATGAGCCACTGAACTCTTGAGTTTAGTACATTCGAATGTATATGGACCCATGAGCTCAAGTGCTAGAGATAGATATTTCTACTTCATAACCTTCACAGACGATCTATCGAGATATGGATATATCTATTTAATGAAGCATAAGTCGGAGTTGTTTAAAATATTCAAACTATTTCGAAATAAGGTAGAAAAGCAAACTAGGAAGAGTATTAAAACTCTTCGATCTGACCGAGGGAGTGAGTACCTTTCTAATGAGTTTTTGACATATCTTGGAGAGAATGAAATTCTCTTCCAATGGATCCCTCCTGAAACACCACAATATAATGGTGTGTCTGAAAGGAGAAATTAGACCCTGTTGGACATGGTTTGATCCATGATGGAGTTTGCTGGTTTGTCGATCTTCTTATGGGGATATGCGCTTGAGTCAGCTTATTACATTCTAAATAGGATTTTGAGTAAATCTATTAATAAAATACTATATGAAATATGGACAGGGCATAAGACAATACTTTCACACCTTAGGGTTTGAGGGTGTCCGGCCTATGTCAAATGTTTAATGACAAACAAGCTTGAACCTAGGTTTGATAAGTATAGTTTTATATATTACCCAAAAAAAACCAAAGGATATTACTTCTACCTTGCTGATGAGCAAAAAGTGTTTGTCAGCCTTAAGGCAGTCTTTTTAGAAAAGGAGTTCCTTGGTGAAGAAACTAATGCCTCCAAGGTCGAACTTGATGAAGTATGATAGGTGGAAGAACGAACATAAGTTGTTGAACCTGAGCTAGATCTGATTAGATTAGACCCAGAATCTATTGTAGAAGCATCCTTAAGGAGATCTGGTAGAGTACCACGTCAATCAGATAGATATTATGATTTTCTGATTTGGGATGGGGATCCTATCAAACTCGGTGAGAACGATCAGGATCCAATCACCTATATGGATGCAATGCAGAGATTCGACTCTGAGAAATAGCTTGAGGCCATGAAATTCGAGATGAAATCCATGAAGATCAATGATGTATGAACATTGGTTGATCCATCCGAAGGGGTAAAATCTATAGGATGTAAGTGGGTCTTCAAAAGAAAGAGGCATAGACAAAAAGGTGGAGACCAATAAAGTTCGTCTGGTTGCCAAAGGATATCGTCAACGTTATGGTATTGACTATGACAAGACGTTCTCTCCTATGATAATGCTCAAATTCATTCGGATAATGCTTGCCATAGCTGCCCATCTAGACTATGAAATCTGGCAGATGGATGTAAAAATAGCTTTTCTGAATGAAGAGCTGGATGAAGAGGTGTATATGATACAACCTAAAGATTTCACATTCATAGATGAGTCTAAGGTGTGTAAGCTTCAAAGGTTCATTAATGGACTAAAGCAGGCATCTCGGAGCTGGAACACATGATTTGATAGAACAATCAAAATATATGGCTTCGTTAAGAACGAAGAGGAATCCTGCATATACAAATAGGCTAATGGTCCAGCAATAGTATTCCTAGTATTGTATGTGAATGATATTCTCTTAATTGAAAATGATGTCTCTGCATTATAAGAAATAAAGATCTGGCTGTCATAATAGTTTTCTATAAAAAATTTGAAAGAAGCTTCCTACATCCTAGGGATGAAGATCTATAGAAATAGATCTAAAAGGTTGCTTGGATTGTTCCAGTCCACATACATTGATATTGTGCTGAAACGATTCAGCATAAAAAATTTTAAGAAAGGCTATCTACCGATAGGCCATGAAATTTCTCTTTCAAAGAGGAATTATCCAACAACACCTCTAGACAGAGAGCGTATAAATAGAATACCATATGCTTCAGTAGTGGATTTTATAATGTACGCCATGACATGTATGTGATCAGATGTGGCATACTCACTAGGTGTAGTGAGTAGATACCAATCTAATTTAGAGGAGAATCACTGAAAGGTTGTTAAAACCATCCTAAAGTATTTAAGAAATACTAAGGACTAGTGACTTGTATATGGTGAATCAGACTTAAAACTTATGAGATTCAAAGACTCCAGTTTCTAGTCCGATCATGATGATAGCAAGAGTGTGTCGGATACATATTTACTTTTAATGGTGGAGCCGTCTACTGAAAGAGTTTCAAGCAGCACACTATGGCCGATTCAGTTTGTGAGGTGGAGTATGTCGCTGCATCAGATGCTGCTAAAGAAGCGATGTGGCTAAGAAAATTCATCACCGAGCTCGAAGTAGCACCCTTCCTTGATGGTCCAGTTCTGCTCTATTGCGACAGCTCTGGAGCCATTACTCAGACGAAGGAATCAAAAGCATACCAATGGATGAAGCATATTCTACGCCGCTACCATCTTGTCCGAGAGATTATGGATCGAGGTGACATCGACCTTTAAAAGATCAATGAAAAGAAGAACCTGGCCGACCCATTCACTAAAGCTGTTGTGGTGAAGCAGTTTGAAGACTTTAAGTCGAAGATAGGTATTAGATACTGCATCGATTGGCTTTAGTCCAAGTGGAAGATTGTTGAAAATGTATCCCAAAGCCAATCATCAGTCTATTGATGGTTTGACCATATATTTATAATTACATATGAATTATAAATTAATAAAAATTATTTTGACATTTTTCATCATAAATTTTGTTGTCTTTTAATGAACTCCTATATTGTGATGAAGTCCTTAAGACTATCTAGATTCGGCAAAGGAGGATTTGTCATTTAGTCCTTAAATAGTTCATGACCAAATTATACGTTGTTACTTAGAACAACAATATTTATCAAGTATAGGTCATTGTGTGCGATATAGATTGGTTGGCCTCATAACCAAGGAATATTGAGACACTAATATGGCATGCAAGTGAGATATATGGGTACATCTGCACTGAATGTGACCAACTCTGAGATTTTTCTCCTATCAAGATTAGCTTTGATGGAATATGGGTATAAATATTCCTCCGATCTGAGATCACCATGGTGACTTCTAAGCAACTCACTGTATTTTGGTGTCAGACCATTTGAATTTCTAATTTAGTGATGGAAGATTTTTAAGCACAGTCAAGTACTTATAGAGTCGGTGCGTGTATCAAGATGGAATTGATCACTCTTGATTTCAGGAGCTATGTTCAATTATATTTTAATTTAGCAAAATCTTGGCCAGGATAGTCTTAGTAAGGAGTCACGGGATTAATTACTTTAAGACACGACATGGATGTATTTTCTAGGATTGATAGTCTAACCCTAGTCATCTATTACATAGAGATCATAGGAATGAATTATACGATAACCATATTCGTGTAGATTCTGAATGTTACGATTGCAATTATTCGATCTATCTGAATGCCCGATACCATTGCTAGATGGTCACTTCGATTAGTATAGAAATTGGTTTCTATGCTACCGACTTAGGTTCGAACCTATGGGGTCACACACATTAGAAGTTTCTATCTGATTTGATAGCTAATCAAGAGTCCTATTAGTCTGAAACTCTATGGTCAAGAGTTTTACTGGACTGAAACTCTACGACCAAGAGTCCTATTGGACTGAGACTCTGAGTCCGACTTGTTTGAAACTCTTTGATCAAGAGTCCCATTAGTCTGAAACTCTATGATCAAAGAGTCCCACTGGACTGAGATTTTATGATCAAGAGTTCTACTGAACTAAAACTCTGAGTCCTATTTATCTAGGACTCTCTGATCATGAGTCCTGATAATCTAGGATACTATGATCAAGAGTTCCACTGGACTAGGACTCTATGACCAAGAGTCCTACTAGACTGAGACTTTGAGTTCTACTCATCTAGGACTCTCTGATCAAGAGTTTCACTAGTCTGAGACTCTATGATCGTGAGTTTGATTCATTTGGGACACTAGATTCAAGAGTCCCACTAATTTAGGACTCTTCAAGAGTTTCATATTGATAGGATTCTGTTGCCCGATAACCCATTCAATTTGGACTCAAATATTTTTTGAAGGATTAATTAGCAATTTGATTACTAATTAGCTTAATTTGATTGAGCAATGAGGATTCGATCAAGTCTGATTGAATTTGACCCGATTGGATCATGAGATGACCTAATCGCTATGAAAGTTTTGACCCTGATGTGATCAAGATGTAGATCTAATTAATTTTTAATTTAATTAAAATTTTATTGAATTAGCCTAAGTCTAATTTGGTTGGGTTTAATCTAGTTTAATTGGATATAAATTAATTTATTTGGTTGAAATCAATTAGAACCAAGTCAAATGAAGTTTGAATTCAAATTCTCCCATGCGCCCACCATTTTTGACTTTTCCACTCTACTTCTCACGCCCTCCCTTTTATTTATCAAATATTTTTTGAGAAATAAAAATATGCACATAGAAGAAGAGTCTTTCTACGTGTTAAACTCAAGGAAGGGGGGTTGGATAAGGATAAGAGGCTCATTTGATTTTTGAAATCAAGTGAGTGGTTAAAACCTCTCAACCACTCGATTCTTATCATTTTTTATGCTATTTTTTCATGATATTCATGTCAATAAATTATGAGAATTTTTGTGCATGCATGTTAAGGAGTTAAAATTATGTGATAAAAATTTTAGAGTATTTGGGCATTAGTTTTGGATGAAAAAAATCTTAGAGTGAAGGTCAATAAGATCCTATAGCACTTTTTTTTCTTTATGCCTCTCTTCTCTTGAGATTTTTACCTCTAAGGATATCCTATTTTTAGATATGACCTAAATAGAGATTATAGATCTAAAAGTTATCTTTCTATGAAAACTTATTTTATGAAAAAACTTCATACAGAGAGGGCATGATAGGATTTTTAGTGTGTCAGGATTTTTGAGTTGAGTGAAATCCTAGATTTAGGAATCTGGGTTCGGATGGAGTGATCGAGTGCTGTGAGTATCGGATCACCATCAAATTTGAAACACATCTTTATTATCCTTCAATATTTATATTCTAATTTTTTAAAATATCTAAAAAATTAAAAAGTATACGATCGATTGGATTGATCGTGATCAGCCATCGAAGGCTCCAATGAGGAGCTAGCACTCCAGTGGAGCTGATTGAGACCAAGAGCTCTGTGTGGACCAATCATAGAGATCGAACAAATGTGCAACTGTGACATGATACCAGAGTATTATTCGGTGGCTTAGATTATGGTGATCAACTATCCGTGAAAAGGTATTATATTCTGAACATGTAGATATAGTAAATAGTTTATTACATAATTTTATTTTCAGATCTATTAATATATGCATGCATATTATGTTTAGATTCTAATATGTAGGGTTAAATAATCTGATATGATCAGTAGATAATTAATTAGATTAATTATTTTTTGCTACATCATTGCTATTTTTGAAATATTTTTCGAAAGTAGCATAATAAATCCTGCACTATTTTCTTCATGTGAGACCAACAAGAATTATTTTGATAGTCAATAATTCTCATTGATTGAATTAAAATTATTTCAATCTATTGAAAGAAGTTTCAATGATATTATTGACGATGATCAAAATATATCTCACTACTAGATAGAATGAAACCTATGGAATGACACATAAAGGAAAATTGATTTAGGATTTGACATTGGGCATTGAAAGTCTTAATTGTGTTAGGATTTATGAGATATTCTCAAGGATTTTGGCTTCTTATACTAGCACATGGTTAAACCCTAAATCTCCATAAGACTTGGAGTCCCTAACTATATGATAAGTAGTTGACTAATCAAAGCATACAAAGGGGGCGCCCAGATGTTGGACACCCAACAACCTAAATTCACATGAAAAAGAGAGGAGGGGAGGCGTCCAAAGATGTTGCATGCTCAAGTGAGGCCTCGAGTCCTTCTTAATTAAGGCTTTGACTAGTCAAAGTATTATACTATTAGGATTGTTTTGGATATATTTAAATCTCAAATCCTAGAGAATTGAGATAAGAATTTGATCTCATGCCTAGAAGAGATTGGATCTATGCCCCAAAACAAACCTCACACCCTCTCTCTCTCTCTCTCTCTCTCTCTCTCTCATGCCCCCACCCCTCATGCATGCAAGAAAAGAAAAGAGGAGCACTCTTTTCTCATGCTACAAAGGAGATATCTTTCTCTCCTTCTCTTGCATCAGGTGGTCAAGGGTTGGTCTATGCCAGGGCTGAATCTAAGATCATGTACGTAGATTTTTTTTGGATAAGAAAGATCAAAAATAAAGAGAGCATTATATACCATTCCTGTATGGATACCTATAGAGATCGGACGCGTGTATGGCTTCAAAGAAATCCTTGAAAATATATCCACAATCATCAAATCATGGTGAAGGTCTACTCACATAAGGTGAAGATCAGATCTTCTTTGTTTATTTTTAATCTTGATCTTAACTATGAGGGATTTTGGATTTTTGAGATGCAATCTCATGCATACATGTGTAAATTAATTTGGTTTCTTTCCATTGCATTTTAGTTTTAATCTTGTATGCTTTCGAATTTTCTTCAATTGCCATGGAAGGTAGATATGAATATGGCATTTACCTTACCTTGTATCTTCTAATCTTCCAAACTAAGCCAGATCAGCCATCGCAAATTGAAGGGGATGTTATAGAGAGAGAGGAATATCTAGAAATTTTATATATCGACCATAAGTTAGATGTTGTTAAAGACAAACAAGGTCCAGAGAATTCTACATCGGAGAAGAGTGCAGCAATAACTTTATTTTAAAGATCAATAAGAGAAATGGGGAGACACATCTAGCTGCTGTATATTGATGTACATATATTTAGAAATTCTATCTAACAGATTCTAATGGACAATGGTGCAGCGATAAACATTATGCCAATGGCAATGATGCATAAACTTGGGAGAAAAGATGATAAATTGGTAGCTGCAAATGTGATAGTCACGAACTTCATGGGTAGATCTTGTAAACCGAAGGGGGTTTTGCTAGTACATATTCAAGTAGGTTCATGATTCTCTATTACTGCATTTTTTATTATTGATGCTTTGACCATAAACAATGCTTTACTGGATAGAGATTGGATACATGCCAATTTTTGTATCCCTACATCGCATCAATAATTGATCTTGTGGAATCTTGACGCAAAAGAAAATGAGGATAAAATAGATAACATGCTATTTATGTTAAATACAAACATGGCCGAAGCTATGCTATATCAAGATGATATGGGTCCATTGAAGTTTATTGGTCAAGATAAGTATGAAAAATCTATAGGAGTGATCGTAATGAATTTTGTGGATGTCTATAAGGTAGAATATGAGATTCAGTTGTGGAAGGTAGAAGAGCCAAATTTGCTTGCAGTAAGTTTAGAATGACTCAAGAAGCAACAAAGGCCATGGCAGATACTTTGCCAGATTGTCAGCCTATGAAAAGTTTAAAGAGGCTAAAGGGTTGAAATATGATACATATTGAGTAATAGAGGAACTTGATAAAATACAGTTGGATGAACTGGAAACAATATCAATAGAAGATATATGGTTTTGTTGCAATGCCTAATGAGATATTAGAGGCGAACCTGGGAGAAGAGTTATATCCCCGAAATAACTTCCTTAGCAAGGCATTGCAGGATGAAGAAAAAGAACAAGTAGTCATACTATTAAGAAATTTAAAGATTGTTTTGCTTGGGATTATGTTGAAATGCTAAGTCTGAGCAGAACACTAGTGGAGCATAGATTGCTAATCAAAAAGGATTTCAAACCTTACATGCAGTCGAAAAGGATGATGTTAGCAGAGGTCGTGTTGAAGATGCCATGGAGGAAACTTGAAACAAAGGATGCGGGGGTCAAAGTGAATCAAGGTAAAAGACAAAGGAGAGAACACATCTTGAAAGCATCAAATCAACAAAAACACTTTAAGAAAAGTTGACATGCATAAAAGACTTTCGGTATTTGGGGAATATGGAATAACATCTATCGAAATCTTAGTAATTATCTAATTGATTAAATGAGGTCGAGAAAATCAGATGCTAGAGTTAAAATCATGAATATATCTTATAACCCTTCTGTTCGTCAGATTAAAACATATGGGGAATATTGTTCGCATAATAAATTTGCATCCACAAGTTATTTGAGCTTGGTGGACTAGTTGGTGAGGTGCGATAAAAGGAATGACATGTGGTGGATACGGAAATGATAAATTTGAATGGCATCGGGAACCATTTTAGCGGTTACTAAGAAGTGGATGAGTGGAGAGTTGCAACTATATTGCAAAATTTATTTAAATTGGATGTAACTGTATGAAAAGGCATTAGAGATCAATAAAAACTTTATTCTATCTGCTTGCTTACCTATCCTTATCTTACTCTTTTGAATCATATTTTTGCATCTCTGCTAGGATTAGATGGTAATTCTATAACCTAAAAGTCCACAAAGTTTCAAGGCAATTCCGAACATAATCATTCTTTTCAAATTTCTGGCCCTAGGCCGGTGGCATGCCATGCAATTCTCTTTGTGTCATCAAATTCATTGATTTTCTTGGACTTCGATCATGAAAAATTGGGAAACAAGCATCAACTGACTTATGGAAGAATATCTTCTTATCATAATATATCAAAAATTTGATGATTCTTCGTCTATGGCACCCCATCTAACTTTGGCCCAAAAGGATCTACATCCTAAGTGGCTATGATCGATAGTAGGTGTTATCTGCAGCATTTATAGAAATGTGGCTAAAGTAAAATTAGGAAGTAGTAGTTCTCTATATGTCATTTTTCTTATACTTAATAAGCATCATATCAATCCTTTTTTGCTTTGAATCATTGGTAAGACACTAGGATCTAATCTAGGTTAGAGGTGCACGGCCCATAATGATATATATCTTTCTATTATTATTGGTAAAGACCCTGAACATAAAGGCTATCTTGCTACTAACTTCACACCTCTCAAGTTGGCAAGCTCCTATCATTGCATGGATTCATCCTAGCAAACTTGGAACTAGAACCTGCCTCATACTGTGAGGGCTTGTGCCCGGTAACCTCCTTCCTTTGCCACTGGTCATTCAAACTACCCTATATAGCAGCCTAAATCTAAACCTCCTCCATGTCAACTAGATTTGATGTCATCTTATAGTTTGTTGGATCACCCAAGCAATATAAAGGTGACTCAGCTGCCTGATCCTAAATCTCTACAAGTTTCTTGATTCTTTTCTCTTGCTCTCTCTAAAATCGACAAAATGCTTCTTTATGAGCCATTGGACCTTCGATGGATATTTCTTATAAGCAACCATATCAAGGTAACCATTGGCTTAATGTTATATCAATCTTGTCATCACTCCATCAACTCTATATCGTACTATTTGCACCTGCAATTAATACTAGCCCGAGATCATCATATTGTGGTCTCAACCTATGTCAATCTCTTCCTTCTTCCTTCTTGGATCCATTTTTATAAGTTCAAGAATATACATTATAAACCACCTGATTCATTATGATAAATTACGTAAATTAGATTGGTCTTTTTTAAAGAATAAGCAAAAATTTTATTTTTTAAAAAAAATTAGTGACTTTTATAATTTAATTTAACTCAAAAGATAATTTATATATTACATAAAAGCTATGCTTGTTGTCCTAGAAAATATGCCCCAATTACCGATGCACATTACCATCTTGATGATCTTTAGTTGAATTAAAAATATGTAGTTAGTTAAATAATTAAAATTTAGATAATTTATATTGCTATACAAAAAGTAATTGAATTATTTCAAAAAAAAAATCTATGTTATCTATACATATTACTAAATTTTCATAATTTATCTATTTAATTTTTAAATAAAAAAATATTAATGAATATAATTTTAATTTAGATTAATGTAGAATCCTACCATGGGTATACGTTAATCACCACTTATTTTTAAAATTTGTTGGATCAAGGCTTAGGTTCAGGTAGCCACAACCATGCCCGAGCTTTAATTAATTACTATTAAAATAAGATAGAAACAATCTTACATAACTCCAAGCATGCTACCAGTTTTCTAGATAATTGTTGAACAATATTTTATTTGTTATTATTTTTAATCTAAAAATCATGATTGGAAATCATGATTTTTTTTTTAATAAGTAGATCATCCTTAGATCCACAATATATCAAGAAATCATGTCCAAAATATTGGCATGATTTTTCCTTAAGGTGTGTCTGTTTTGCTGCAATAACCGACCGGTTCGAAGCATGCCTGTTTTGTCCCAATAGCCGACCAATTCGGGATGAAATAGCCGACCTTGTTTAAGATTTAGGAAGGATACGTTTCTTATTTTTACCGAGGAATAGATAACTAGGATTGAGGATATGAAGTGAAATTAGATTAAGGGAGATATGGGGAGAATAGATCCATGATAATATGGAGTTTGTTATAGTGTATAGAATGTGCCATGATCATATAGTAGAACATGAAAGATAGGATGATGGCAATCTGATCATTCATTAGAAGATGGGGGGGTCTGATAGCTCTAGGTATAGTGACCAAACAACAAACATCTGTACGATACCCATGCATAGCATATGGATTTTTGCTTAATGGGAGGACTAGATTGTTAGGAGAAACTCTCCAAGTTTGTCCTTATTGTATTGGAGAAAGCAAGTGTTTACGTACAAGTCTGTTGGTCAAGGATCAAGTCGTCCCAATGCCATCGACACTTGGGACAGATTGGTGTCTCAGTGATTCACTTAGATGCCAATTTATTTTGGTCTTTATTCGTTTTACTGTTCTTTGTTGTTTTATCGCGCTTTCAGGGTTCATTTGTCCTGACTTAGGATTGGTGGTTTTTGAGCGTATGATATTGGATTTATGCCACCTAACCTGTGTGATCTGAGCTCTCTCCCCTTCTTCCACGCTCTTCTGCCAGGTCTTGTATTCGGAGGACGTATGCAGGGCCTCTTCTCAGGCTTTTGACGTAAGGATTGAGGCCGAAACGTAAAACCCTCCAAAATATCCCCTAATCCTGGATCATGTGATATAAACAAACCCTAAAGTCTTCAAAGTCCAAAAAAAAGACATTCAAATAATGGAAAAAGAAGACAGAAAAGATTAGAGAAATTCGTGTCCCAGTGGATTGATTGCGAGATGATGGCATCAAGGCTAGGACCAACCGGGACAGGCCACGTTTTTCATTTGTTAGTGTCACGGATATATGTCCCAACACCCACAATCTCACCGCTCTAATTCCAGACAATCGAGATGAACCAAGGCTATGATACCTGGGAGGGTGGATGTTGGAGGAAAAACTTCAAATAGCTACACATTCGGGACATGTCACTGCAGGCGATTTTTTTTTTTCAGCACTTTGTGAGGGTGCATACGAGTGAGCCGTGTGCACGGTCCTTGAGAAGTTGTATGAGACTCCTTCCGGCTAAAAACTTAAAATGAAAATTTATTATTTTATTTTTATTTTAAAATTTAATTTTTTTTTATGATCTCTTGATTGCATTTAATAACAAGCAATTTAGATAGATTATCAATAATTTAAAATATACTCATCAGATTACTATATTTGATATATTTTTTGAGCAGCAATCTAAATTATCTTAGCAATCTACATTGCTTCGAGAAAAGATGACTAATCAGATTGTCATTTTTTGACAATCTTATAATAAAAATTTTGAATTAAATTTTTTTTTAAAAAAATTATAAAAAATTCATTGTCTAACCTTTCTTTCTCTTCCGATGTTATTCGCGATTTCTCCATAAGCCCCAACCACGGCTCCTATATATATATATATATATATATATGATTTTATGTTATCAATAATTTGATTATCATAGTAAATATATCAATCAATATTTTTAATAATTTTACTATAATATTATCTATATATATCAAATATAGTAATATAGCATCTTTATTTTATGACGATTATCAAATTAAGTTTTATTGAGCGATTTTCTCTGGATATTATGAATAAAATTTTTAAAATATTTTGGTAAGATGAAAGTTAGTGAGATGTATGGTGATGTCACTGAACTCTAATCCATGTCTAGATCCGTTCAAATATTGTTATATTATTATATTGCTCAAGCAGTCCCACATTGACAGGCAGGAGCTACGTACGTTGAAGATCGAAAAAGCAACAGGTTCAGCACGGCCTTTCGGGAACCGCCAATGGATGGCATGTTGGCCCTTGGTTAGCACCCCAAATTTACACCCTTTCCACGAAGAAATTATCACATGCACCACCAGGTGCAAGCGAACCAGGGCAAATCCCGGAGCATATGCACGGTGGATGGCGCGCAATCGAAAAGAATTGGTGCGGTCCAATTGATTTAGGCCTTTCCGTGTACGCTACCGGGGAACCTAACAGCGTCCTTTAAAGTTTGATTATGTCTCGCATATCAGAAAGGACGTTTGGCGACCGTTCGTTTGAAGAATGACCCGAGATTGCGTATTTGTTTTCACGTCTAGCTACGGACGTCACTCGCCTTCACCAGCATCACTTGTAAGGGAACACAAGCTCAGACAGGCCAAGTAATATGGTTTTATCATTCTGAAATTTACCGTGCATCGTAGCGACGGAACGCAGCTTCTCCCGAGCGGAATTTATACCCAGAGCATCTTTTTGGCATGGGGATATTATGGAAGAGGGGACGAGCATGCTCACATTGACTGGATCATTTGAAATCTCCAGCATCGATGGGAATCAGCCGAGATAAGAGACGGAAATAAGTAAGAAAATTGACATCGCACCATGCACCATTGTTGGAAAGAAACTGATGAAACAAGATTTTTTAAAAACATTTTTAAAGCCCATACGTAATTCCATCGTGCATCCTATCCGAACTTGTAGTTCCAAATTTCCTGGTGCCACCAAGCAAACACCGTCGCCCTTAAAGCTGTCATGAATACCGGGGATGCCGGCACATTTGCTGCAGTTTGAAGGACGTTCTGGAGGCAGGAAGACCACAGCCGTTCGCCAAGACACCGTGCATGAATATTTATCATGCATATAGATTTTTGAGGAACAAATAGCAATCCAACCACACATTCCAAAGTCTTCCCCATATGTCTCAATATAATCCACTCACGGCAGTCAAATGCTGCGCTATTGTTAATCGAGTCTTCTCAACATGTCTTAACACATTGCAGTTTGATCCCAACACCCTTCCCTTTTCACCTAGATAAATATTTTCACGGTGAACATGATGACCATCTTGTGTCGTACCAGTGCCGGGGGAGGGCAGATTGAGATTTTAAAAAGCCATGCATTTCTAGGATTTGTGTCTGTATGCAGGTCCCACGGCAAACTGCGGCAAGATTTCCAGTAGCAGCGATGTATTCAGGGAACTTGCTGCCTGTTATACGTATCCTCATGCACGAAAACCGGTTCGGTGCTCCGAGGCGCTATCTGCGGGTGTCCCATTGCAATGCCCTGGTTTTGCTGGGGATCCCAAGGCTGCACATTCTTTGATGATGATAATGCAACATGGTAAACAATCCCAAGAGCCACACTTGTGAGGGACATCAAAGCCCCTCCAGAGAAAACTCCAGGCTTGACGACGTAGCAGTAGTCATCAAAGTACATCCCTTCTAAACCACGCCGGTCGTTGAATGCAGCACCCGTTAATAACAGAAGGAATGCTATTATAAAAGTAACCCTGCATGATGACAAAATGCTCAGCTCAATCAGTATTAAAAGGTTTCTTTTTTTTTTTTTTAATCTATTTTTTTTTAAAAGTGATTTCAGTATCGGGAACCTAGGAAGTTCGGGAGAAATACAACTACGAAACCATAACCAATTCTTTTAAGTTAGCATGAAGGAAAAATGACAGCCTTTCTCACCGATAGGCAAGTCTGATTGATCCAAGCAGAACATCTTGATGTGGCCCTTAAGAAATTCCTCAACCGATGGTGCAATGTGAAATGACTAATAGACGCATGGTAACAGATCATATTCTACATGAAAAAAACTAGAGATATCGATATCCCATGCAACCGGTGACAGCAAAAGGTTGACACTCCCACAACTATGACAAGATTATAAGAAAAAAAGGATCCAGTTCAGTTATCATGGTGCCAAACTTATTCAGGTCAACATGCACACAGATAATAAGGACAATATAACGAGTTGGTCCTGCCAGACATGGCTGCAAATGCCACAAACTAATCATATCAGCACCCCATGGAAACTATTATTCGAGGATAGGGTCATGAAGGCCCGTAAGTTTTACGAAATCACCTTTTCCCAAATTGTATAATAAAATCAAAGGTTTTTTTGCATATATATACCCTCCTAAACATTCAAATTTGCATGAATACCCTTTCAAAATTAATATTTGTATGTATACCCTCATAAAAATTTATTTTTTGCATATATACCTACATCATCTAATGCCGTTAAAAAATTAACAGTTTAAAATTAAAATAACTAAAATATCCTTATGGGTAGATGTGCAAAAAAAGATTTATAAGGGTATATATGTAAATAGAAATTTTACAAGGGTATTTGCGTAAATTTGAATGTTTGGAAGGGTACACATGTAAAAAATTCTAAATATAAATACACCTCTCTTGATTTGTTAATTCTTTCCTTATTCTAATGAAAAAATTAACATGCAAACCAAAATAATGAATATACTTAATTTATTGACTTATATAGATAAAAGGATCTTTTTTATTAAATAATAGATCAAAATTATTTTATCTAGAAAATAGACATATCACAACCATCCATGTGTCCTCTAATATATAATAATATACTTCTGAAAAAAATGTCTAAACCTGATATTAGATAGATAGCTTATACATTTGCACCGAATGGATATCGTTGTGGATTTGGATATTACGTAACAATGAGAATTTGCAATTCTTATTATTTTTTTATTTTAAAATTTTTTATTGAAAATACTTTTGCGAAATGCATAAGGTATATCATACCATATAGAGTATAAAATCAAGTCTACTATATAATATCATACCATCTAAAGAATTCTTGAGAGAACTCGGATCACATTGGCCGAACTGAGCTAGACTTTTTTCAAGTTTTTTCTTAAGGTTTCGCAAAGTCATTGCTAGGGATGACAATTGAACGGCTCTTGAAGCCACCGTCAACAACACCGAGCACCTTTCCTCGACTCCTTTCTTCACCGTTGGCATCTCTTCCCTTTGCTGGAGATCTCCTCATTGCCGAACTCAGTCTCTCTCATCGCCACTCCCAAGGATGACTAACTGGACTCTTCCTCTCTTTTCTTCGTTGAATATCTCTTTAGTATCGAACTCATACTCTCTCGTTGCCACTCCTAAGGATAATTGCTAGACTCTCTCTCTTTCCTTTATTGGAGATCTCCTCGGCACTAGACTCATATTTCTGCTCATCAGCACTGTCAATGATCAGTTAGATCCTCCTTCCATTAGACAACACCAAGCACATCGCTGTAGTTGAAAGAGAGCAACAAAATAAGTAGAATATTGCAGTAAGTTTCTTGCTCTGAAATATTTAGAAGGCATGAAAAACATCAACACCATCATTTTTTGAAGTCAAGAAGGGATCGTTGGAGGATGCGATTAAGGCTTAGTGGTGGCATATATGAAACTAGCCCCCTTTGAAAATTATGAAAAGTTTCATAGAGGAAAACTATGCTAGCTATTAATCTCTTTGCTGCTAGTAGCTTAGTTTTGATTTATAATGATTTTTATGATTCTTTTTCCTATTTACTTTCTCTCTCTCTTTTCTTTATCTAAGAAATTTCTTGTACTATTTTATTGAATGAACGAAGTTCTAATGAGTCATCCAATCTTGCCTAAAAATAATATATAATATAGTAGTCTAATATATAAAATATTATATAATATCATCATCATGTTGTTGCATTATGTAATATGTTACTAAATTATAGAGTAAGAGGATCCGAATCCATCTAGATAAAATAGATAAAAATTAAATC
This sequence comes from Cocos nucifera, assembly GCA_006176705.1. Classification (NCBI taxonomy): domain Eukaryota; kingdom Viridiplantae; phylum Streptophyta; class Magnoliopsida; order Arecales; family Arecaceae; genus Cocos; species Cocos nucifera. The sequence goes on from QRFJ01000167.1 coordinate 910,724, forward strand.
AGAATGTTTTGTGTATATGCTCCTAAACATTCAAATTTGCATGAATACCCTCATAAAATTGCTATTTATATATATACCCTTATAATTTTTTTTGCATATCTACCCATAAGGGTATTTTAGTCATTTGAATTTTAAACCTTTAATTTTTTTAACGGTGTTATATAATAAGGGTACATATGCAAAAAATAAGAAAAAGAAGGGCATACATGCAAAGAAGTATTTTATGAGGGTATACATACAAATATCAATTTTGAAAGGGTATTCATGCAAATTTGAATGCTTAGGAGGGTATACATACAAAAAACCCTTTTAATAAAGTAAATATATATATCATTGGAGATAATGTTTGTGATAGGAAAAAAATCGTTGATGGTGTTGCTTGTGTTTGTACGAAAGGGTACAAACATAATTTGGAAGCCTAAAGGATGTAACCCTTCGAAAAGTGAGCCAATAACAATTCCTTTAGTGCTTAGTTGAAATTTATTTTAAATGAAATTAACCAAACAATTGAAGCTATTTAGCTATGGAAATAAAAGCACAAAGAACCCATTTAAGGAAAAGTCCCTATAACAGTGCCTCTATGTTTTATATTATGATGAGGTCAATTGCCTTCCTAAGAAATTAGTAGGTATCACCAAATTATAGAAGCCTCAGCAATCAATGGAACACTTTCAAAACAAGGAGAGCTCACATGGGTGGTTAGTCATTTATTTTCAGCCAACAATTAACCTGGTACATTCATGAGAATGGAGACAAAAATTACATACCATACATGATGGGAATAAGAGATTACGCACGTATTCCAGAAAAAAGCATCACTAAACTCTAACTCTAATTTAATTTTATGAGTTTACTTAGAATTTCTTATTTTATTTCTTATTTTATTAATTAAAACTTTTAATTTTGTTAGAACTCAGTAAGTAAAGTTTTATTAGGTTACAAGTCAGCAATTTGACTTCTATTAGGTTGCAAGTTATATCTCTATTTAAAGACTCCACCTGTATGAAGAACCTTAGACTTGAATTATTGATTGATTTGATCCTGAAAAATCCAATCTTTGATTTTTCTTCTTTTCCCTTTTCTCTTTTAATTTTATTTTTGTTCTTTTTGCTTATAGTTTTACATTAATTACTTCTTTACCAATTCCTCATTCTCCATGAAAAGATCTTAGTATGAATTTTATTCTTGGATTACCTAGAATTGCTAGGAGACATGATTCAATTTTAGTTGTTGTTGATAGATTTTCTAAAATGGCACACTTTATTTCTTATCAAAAGACTTCTGATGCTTCTTCTGTTGCTAAGTTATTCTTTAGAAAAGTTGTTAGATTTCACAGATTACCTACTTCTATGGTATCTGATCATGATGTCAAATTTGTAAATTATTTTTGGAAGACCCTTTAAAAATTATTTGGGACCACTTTAAAATTTTCCTCAATCTTTCATCGCCAAACAGATGGTCAAATAGAAATTGTAAATTATAGTCTTGGTAATTTATTTTAGTGCCTGGTTGGTAATAAGCTTGGAACGTAGGATTTGTCATTATCTACTGCGAAATTTGCTTACAATAACTCAGTATATAAATCTACTGGCAAAAGCCTTTTTGAAATTGTTTATGATTTTAATCCCCATCAACCTATTGATCTTGTTTTCTTACCCATGAACAACCGCACTTCTGAGTCTACCACTTCTTTTGCTAAACACATTCATGACATTCATACTGATATTAGGCAAAAGATTGCTGAGTATTGAAAAATATAAACTTATTGCTGATGCTCATCGTAGAAAAATAGAGTTTAACGAGGATGACTATATGATGGTTCGTATTTGTCCTAAATGTTATCTACGAAATTCATTTAAAAAGTTATATGCTCAAGCCACCAGTTCACTTCATAAACTTAGGCCTAATGCATATTATATAAAATTATCCTCTAATTTAAAATTTAATCTAATTTTAAATGGTGTGAACTTGCTATCTTATCGAGGCACATTCCAGCCTCCTACTATGCATGTAGGTGATAGCAAGGATCACACTTCGTCCCCTCCAGTGCCAGTTCTAGTTCTTCCATCACTTCCACCATCTTCATCTGAACAAATTGAACGTATTATCATATAGAAGAGATTGTTTTTTCTGCTGATCAAGAATTTCGTCGATTTTTGAACAAATAGCACGATCGTTCAGACTCAGATGCTACTTAGATTCTCGAAGATGAACTACAACGTATTGGTCCAAACAGTTTAGAAGATTACACTAATTCTTTGTCAGAGTCGAGTTCTTTCTAACCAGAAGTGAATGATGAGAATTAGAAATTACGCACGTATTCCAGAAGAAAACGTCGCTAAACCCTAACCCTAATTTAATTTCGTAGGTTTATTTAGGATTTCTTATTTTAATAATTGAGATTTTTAATTTTGTTAGGACTCGATAAGTGGAGTTCTATTAAGTTACAAGTCAACAATTTGACTTTTAATAGGTTGCAAGTTATATTTCTATTTAAAGGCTCCACTTATATGAAGAATCCTAGACTTGAATTATTGATTGATTTGATCCTAAAAAATCCAGACTTTGATTTTTCTTCTTTTTCTTCTCTTTTAATTTTATTTTTGTTCTTTTTGCTTGTAGTTTTACATCAATATGTCTGTTGTACATGCTAGTTAGACTTCATCAACTAGTTAGCTCCTCTCTTCTGCTAGGGAGAAGTCCTAGGTCAGAATTGTGATGATGGCATTTGTGTTGACCAAAGTACATGCCCAGACCCAAGCGGTGGCTGGGGAGGCGGCATAATCCCCCTATAAGTCTGGAAAATCCCTTATGATATCATACCCTCCTCCCCCACCACCCCCTAAATTTAAAAAAAAAAGAAACAACAGTTGCTAAATATTTCTACATCATCTCATTTAGACTCCACAAACATCTTTAAAGATTTTTACAAACAGAAACAAATATTTGATTAAGTCCTCAAAATTCCTTTTCTAGGGTTTTATAGAAAGAAGCAAATCTTTGATTAAGTGTTCCATATACCCTTTCTTGAACCTATATTATATGCCCTAGCTTGAACTTATCTTATTTTAAAGGATTTTTTGCATAAATACCCTCCTAAATATTGTAATTTGCAAGAATACCCTCCGAAAACTGATATTTGTATGTATACCCTTATCAAACAATTATTTTGCATGTATACCCTTCTTTTTCTTTTTTTCTTGCATATATACCCACATCATCTAATGCCATTAAGAAATTAATAGTTTCTAATTTCAACAACTAAAATACTCTTAATGGGTAGGCATACAAAAAAGAAATATTTATAAGGGTATATAAAATAGCAATTTTGCAAGGATATTTATGCAATTTCACATATTTAGGAACATTTATATACAAAAAAAAAAAATTAATTTTATTTTTATTGATTTCAGCTTGTTTTAATACTTAGATTATCTCGTACTCGCTCCTTAATATTTTCTATGAAAACATTACTCGAAAAAAAGGATAATATACCCTCTCGTCATCCCTTAAATAAATAAAATTATTCACGAGCCCAATTCAAGCTTTATTCTCTAAGTTCATTCTTGCACATGTCAAGATTTCACATGTGAGCTAGCTCAAGGTATAAAAAAATAGAAACTAGACTCAAGAGGCTTTGGCTAGTTTCATAACTTGCTTGACCATACTAGAACTAGGCTAAGCTTTGGTCAAGCTCAAACAAACACCTTGTTCATTTGAACAAATTGATCATGAATTTGTTTATACCAATTGCAAACCTACAATTATAGATGTCATATATATGAGCCGTCATAAAAATTGATTAAAAAAAAAAATCAAAGATGCCTCAGAATAGGGGGCTTATCGTGCCCAACACCCAAATTGGAGAGATTTGACAAGCTCCAAGTTGGAGATATTGGACGAGCTTTGAGCTAGAAAAATCAAACGATCTGGTGAATGATGAATAATCAGCTATGATTAGATTCAAACAAAGAGATCTATTACGAGTCTTCATCCAAACCCAGTCACAATCTTCCTTATTGGCTAGTTAGGAAAGGTCCTTTTTTTTTTTTTTTTTTGGCTCGAGTATCTATACTGGCAATTGAAAAGTGAACATAGTATTAGTTTCAGCAAAATTAGAACTCCAAAGAAAATTGACTTAAGGAATCCAACATAAGGCATAGCCTTCTACCACATAGCCACAAAGATTGTTAGTGAGTCTAAAGGATTCTTAAGTCCAATGGTTTTGCTCAAGGGTGATTGATGTTATTCTTCCATCCACGGGCACAATAATAGTAAAGAAGCTTGATCATTACAATCTACCATGTGCTTTTGAGAGATTTTAATCTCATTCCGTATTCTAATATATACTCTCTTATATGTATCTATAATAATAAATATTACACGCTGATTTTTGATGAAATAAGATATAATAGTTATTATTAATAAAAAGAATAAAAAAGAATAATCTCATAATTAGTGAAAAAACTTTCAAAACTCTTTGTTATCTAATCACCGAATCTATTTTTTTCCCTGGATAATGCTTTCATAAAAAATATTTAGGAGCAAGTATGAGAAAATCTATATATTTAAACAAGTTGAAATAGATAAAAATAAAAATCAAATTTTTTTGCATGTAAACCCTTCTAAATATGTAATATTGCATGAACATACTCGCAAAGCTATAATTTGCATGTATACCCTTATAAATATTTCTTTTTATATGCCTACTCATTAAAGATATTTCAATCATTTTAAGTAGAAACTGTTAATTTCTTAATAGTGTTAGATGGTGTGGGTACATATGCAAAAGAAAAAGAAAAAAAAAGGTATACACACAAAATAAGTATTTTATAAGGATATACATGCAAATATCAGTTTTGAAAGGGTATTCATAGAAATTATAATATTTAGGATGATATGTACGCAAAAAAAATCTTATTTTAAATAACCCAACAAGCATGAATCAAGGTTTGCAAAACTGATAATAAGAATCGTGCTTGTACATCTCTAGTTTGATACAATACCATCAATATGGTATGCACCCCATACTGAGACAGGCTTCCAACACTCCTTTCCCTTCCGGCCATAGTATGATCCGAAACTAGGTCGTATTCCACTAAATTGGGAACAGCACGAATAGGCTCAACTCATATACCAGCCCAAACCTCAAACTGTACTAGTATCTTATAGGTATGGTATATTATGGTTGATACAAGATGGTACAGTCAGTACAACTTTAGACCTTGAGCGTAATCTTTTCCACTTTCCTAGTCCCATGTGATGCATCTCACTAGATGCTGAAATATAAATCCTATGCCACCCTATTGATCATCCCAAAAATCATGGAATTAGGATCCATTAGTATTACTTCTCAGATTGACATACACATGACAGCTTCTTATCCTAATTTTTTATTAGAGACTCATGATACTTTTCAATGTTGATTTTAGATCAGGCACATATGACAACTTCCTAGCCCGATTTTAGGTGTGAGATAGATGGATAGATAGATAGGGAGAGAGTAGTTTCATTTTCATGTTATTCTCTAGAACTTTTCCTTAATTATTTATTATCTTGTTATAATCATGAAATTTGTTATATTATGCAGAAGTATTTACTTAATGTTGAATTATAAAGTCCTATAATTTTTCAGAAAAAATAAATTATTAGAATTTTTATTTCGTATACATGTTCATATAACTTTCATCGATCCATGCTCATACTAGTTACTTCTTTTAGAGCAGTTCTTCTAAGTTCTAGCCATTTATGTTCTCAGACCTTTTAGATGCTATGTTCTAGTAAATGGATTAAATTGATGTTATTGGTTTATGTTACTCTATTAGGAGATCATGACAAATCCTTTTTCTCAACTTTTTTTTTCTTAAGTGATATTAAATTAAGCATGATGGAGGGTTCACCCTCTCCTCCATAATAAAGTATAACACCCTTTCTCCACACAAAAAAAAAAGTCTAACACCATCTCCTTGTTCCTTGCTCCACAATTGACACCTTGTGTCATCCATGCCCTCTATTTCTCATGTGTGATCCAAATACCTACTGAGCTAGCACCTAAATCCTTAGTTGATAGAAGCGAAAGTAGGTACAGACTGGATTTGGTTGCAGACGAAAAAGGAACAAGGAAATGCCTTAGAAAGTGAATGCAGGGCCAGCTATCCAAAGCAGGAACCCCACCTTTTTTGACTATTATCCAGCTATATTCGATGTGGAGATTTGGTTTAAACATATGATACACTGGCATATCCACATATACTGTAGTTGACAACTAAATCTTCAAAATCAAAAAGGCAAAGGAGGTAACAGAGTAAAAAGCCAGATGCTTTCTTCCACCCTCCATAAGAATGTATGTCTAGGGTAATCTATATTAAATCATCCAAATTTCTGATATTCTTTTTCCTTTCTAAATCATGTGACTATCATATTCCATTATGAAGAATCCAACAACACCGTCAGCCTGTGTATATATGTGCATGTGCATGTATATACCAAAACCAAAAAACTGATCATGCATCACTAAATCCACCCCCATCTCATTGTTGTATTATCTGACTTCCTAATACCAGTGTAAAGAATTGTATGTGTATTTAAGAGCCATACTGACCGATTGATTATTTTAACATGACCTTTAAGAAGAGTTTTCATAAGCATTTTCCAAACCTGAAGTTAAAGTTCACAGGTCAGAGTTAGACCGAGTCGGTTCTAATGTAGTTCTCCCAGTTGAAATTCTTAGAATCTGTAGTGCAAGAGCACATAGAGAAAATAGTAGGAGATATATAATTAAAAACCATTTTAAGGAATTTAAATTACAGCTTACAGATGTAACAGTGCCAATGAACAATGTTCGAAAAAATCTGTTCAGAAGATGAAAATTTAATCAATCGCCTCCAGAATGTGGTCTGACAGGGTACATATATTGGTTGAATATAATCCAAAGCCAATCAATCCTCCCAATGATTACTATATTATAGGAGATGCACCATAAAAGTATGAAAAAAATATCTAAGAAATTTATATTGAATAAAAAAAGTATTGAGTAGTCATGCAGTAACTTATGAGAGAAACCATTTTTTAGCAATACAATGGTAATGTGCCACCACCAGGGTTTGGACACTAGATCTACCCAAGGGCAAGCCCTCAGGTAGGATGTGCCAACCAATTGAGCCAACAGCTGTAGGCTGCAGTCATGCAGTAACAAAGTTAATATCAACTTCTAGTTCAGAAGATTACCAAGAAATGATGAAGGAGATCAATGCTACAGTCCAGTTGGTGTCTGATGAATGCTGATGCTTCTTGCAACATATGCACCCAGCCACAGTGTTTATGATTGCTTGAGCCATCACGAGAGCTACAGCTGCTGTTAGGCCTAGAGCTAATGCTGGGCTCCTTGGATATATACATTCCCCTGGTGCTGTGATTTGCACATCAGAAGCCTGCAAGGTTATGGAAAATTAAACAAAGAAATCCAAATTTGACAAAAGGATACCAATTTAAAGGAACATGAAGATTTTCTAAACCAATCTAGCAGGGCCTTTCGACAACTCTTCTATTCAAGCAGCTATACTGTTGTGCACAAGTCAATCAATAAGTGGAAGGAGAAAAGATTCTGGAAGAATTTATTTACTCGGAAAAGCCTACATATCAAAAAAAATAAAGTACTTAATAAACATTCTGAGGTACTAAGTGATATTTCCGCTAGTCACTTTCGCTCCAGAACATAATGTCTCACCTTAGATTTAACCAGCAAGCTGCCTCCATCCACTTAGCGGAGGCTTTGTGAATCATGGTATCACTCTTCAAGGCCTAAGATGAACTGCCACCAGCTATAAGCTTGGTAAAAAAAATCTAAATTAGGGCTGAACTCTTCATCAAGGAAATTTTGGGGAGGAGGCTTACCGTGAAAGCTAGAAGGCCAATTGGCAGGTAAAGAAACCTTCCTCTAATTGGTTACATATTTTAGATTCATGCAACTACAAATCAACCCTCCCCGGTTCTAGATTTCAAAAGAGTCTATGGATAGAGGGATGAGGATGCAGTTTTACAAATTCCCTTTTATCTCTGGCCACAAATCATGAGACGAAATGAACACTTAGAATGCAAGGACACATAGGATCTGCAATCGACAATTTGAAATTCAGTAACATATTTGTTGTGCTTTTATATGATTATATATTAACATATTATCCAACTAAAACTCCATAAAAACAAAAATGATTACAAAACCAAAAAAAAAAAAAAACATTTAATGAAATTTCTTTTGTTTTGATGCACATTATTCTCAGGCTCATAAACATGCTGCTGACTCAAAAACATACACTAGAAATAGGAAAACATTGCATGGAGGACATGTTTGTTGTACTATTCCAACAATCAATACTAAAACCCAATTCAGTTCAATCTTGATGGTAAATGATTATATGATCGATGCCTCAGAAAAGTAAAAATAGATACAATAATAAACTATTTAAAAAGTATGATTAACTTAGCAGGAAAAGAAAACAAAAAAAACAAAAAAGCAGTGAAGACTCATGATTGAGAAAGTTTGATCAATTTACGAGGTTTACTTAACCAGATCACAAGGTCACTAAATCTAGAACATATAACTAGGAATTTAAAGCTCTTGTAATACATGACTAAAGAAAGATCTTTTCACCAAATGCATGACAAAACTGAACATAAAAGTGAGTGAACAACAAAACAATTAATTTTTTTAGTGTATTGTTGGAACCATTTTCTGTCACTAGTCGCTAGCTATCTTGTTTTTCTTCATTTCAATGCACCATCTAGGGAGGCTAATTTTGCAAGGGCACTGTTGCCATGTTTGATGCTTGACCATGTGCAAGTCACACATCTCCATTAGCCACCACCCTCCATTTTACACCATTGAAGCAACCAAATTTTAATTTTGCATCTCCTCATTAAACACCACTCCAACCATCGAAGTCTCTCCTAGGCCAATATTCTCCACCACCCACCAACTATATAATGATGCCACTTGCATAAGACTTCCAACCACCTATCAGAACAAGAAAACACCTTTCTTTTCTAAATTTATCCCTTCTAAAAACTTCATAGAAACACCGCTATGGGCACCAGTTTTAAGCTCCCAAGTCAGAATACTTGTTGTAGCCTGATGGCACATCTAGATGAAGATCTCCATAATAAATGTATATATCCATGAAGAAAGAGGATCACTTGCCTCAATACCTGGGTACTTCAAGGAAAAGGAATATAAAAGATAATTATTCACAACATTCATAAATCTAGCCACATGTAATGATTGTAAGCTATCATCCATAAGGTCCACTTATCAAAAAATCTCATCGTCTTGAAGTCACCTTCATGTTTTCCCATAAGGAGACACAAATATTAGCATGTCATATAACAAATCATCCATAGTAGATCTCCCAAGAAGAAAATACCACAGTTATACAAAACTGGTTGTGAAACATCAATGAAGTATACTGTATACCACCATCAGAAATGTCGTGTCACTTGGTTGTGAAAAAGCATCACTAAAATCCTTATTACATCTACATTCAAAATAAAAAAAAGGTACAAGAATTGTCCTCGAGGACATCTCATTATTTACCTTGAAAATGGTAGAGAGTTCAATCTTGTCCAACATTTTAACTCTTGTCACCAAACAAAATCTACTTGAAATACCTTCTGGTTTCAATCTCGAGCTCTACAATGTACTAAAAGAAATTAAGGAAATTCTTTTATCATACTTCTATGGAACTATTTTTCTCCAAGTTTTTCTTCTTTCAACTTTCTTACTAGAATTCTAAGTTAAACATTTTCTTGGGAACGTGTCTCCAAGTTAATTACTCCACTTCCATGCTTCATGCTTAGCATCTCTATGAACATTCCTCTCTCAAAAATCCTAATGTCAACCTCTACTTCCTTTGTGTTTATATCACCAATTCATTAAGAGCATGAAGCATATATTTTCCACCTAAAAATATAATCCTCCCACATTGTCCCTCTTTTGTGGCCTTTTTTTTATTGTTGTTGCTTGCCTTTGTGTTAATCATGTTGGAGCCAAAGCTTCAAACCTATGCTTCAATGGAGTCAACAGCTTGAAACCTGAATACATATAGCAAGGGCACTTGACCTTCTTTGAATACGGATATGAAGAGCTATATTTAGAGCACCGTTTTTCAAATACTCCAAATTTTGGATCTTGAATACATATAGTAAGGGCACTTGACCTTCTTTGAATACGGATATGAAGAGCTATATTTAGAGCACCGTTTTTCAAATACTCCAAATTTTGGATCTTTTGATTTGTCAGAAATATGAATAGGGGACACTTCATGACACTCCTAGACACATCTCCACACCCAACACCATATCTGAACCCATGCAATATAAGCTTTCACACAGCCAAAACAAGCTAGAGGTCACTGCATTGGAGTTTTAGCTCATCAAGCATAAAATACCGCAAAAGAGAAGAGGGGGTAGAGAGAGATCAGCTCGCCTGGCTATGAACAATGCCTACCTCGAACCCGAGGTCATGATCCACTGATCCAGCCCAAAAACATCCTCGAATCCAAGGTTCCTAATCTCATATCTAATGCATTGTTGTTTTTTTGGTGCAGATCATCTTCAACTGGGAGATGGAGAGGATGAGGGGCTTCACATCCCTGACCTTCACGAATAAGCAGCCGATGATGGATGCCATTAAGGGGGATAATCAAGCAAACCCTAGAAAGAAGGAACATCGCCATTAATGAGGCCCAATCCCAAGATGCTAGAGGAATGGACGACAAGGTGAGAGTGGAGAGCGTAAGAAGATGAGGCAAAAGCTTCAAGAGGGAATGGAGTCAAGCTGGAAGCTTCAAGAGAGAGTGAGAAATAGAATGAGCCAATGGGGAGATGAACCAATGAGGAGATGAGTCAAACCAATAAATAAACCACCCTGAACCAAAATGAAGGGCTGTTTCACGCTAATAATCAACTAGTTCATGCTAATAATCAACTAGTTCAAGATGGTTCGACCATCCTTGGGATCAGGTATGAAAACCTCAAACTCAAACCCATCCCAAAAGTTTCAAGAAGTTTGATTTTGATTCCATAACCAACCTATTCATTGTCGGGTTCAGGTCAATGTCAGGTCAAGTCCAGGTCCAGGAACTATATTTGTGGGTTGGAGTGATAGGCCAACTTGCAAGGTCCGCAAAACCAATACCAAGAATTGTACCAATATGTTACCACTTTGGTACAGTATATTCAGTACAATACGGTATGCAACCCATATTAAGACAAGCTCCTAACACTTTTTTCTCACTCCTAGCCATGGTACTACCCAAAATTGTGTAGTACAAGGTAGTTCCACAATGTTCAAACTAGTATAGATTAGTTAAACTCATACACCAAACCAAACCTTAGTACTATATCGGTGCCATATTTATACAAGATGTTGGTATGAGATGGTATGAGTTGGTACAACAAACCTTGTCTAGTTGAGCTACTTTTGTATGTACTTCTCAAGTGAGGATTGTAATTTATCTATTATAATAGCCACCTTGTACCCATCAAATTCCCCCATTAGAGGTGTTTGGGAGGCATATCGCCACACCATCATTCCACCACCAACAAATCTAGTAGCAAAACCAAGCCTAGTGTTGCAATTGTTGTTGAACAGAGGTTTTCATGGACTAATGGAGGGGATGCAATGCATGAAAGAACCAGTCCAGATGATTTTTTTGATCATTGAACCAAGTAGAGGGCTAAAATCACATGACCATTGATTTATAAAGGTTTGCTCAACCACATCCATCCAATCAATGCTTTGAAGGAGCAACTTGAAGCCTAGCAGCTGCTTCAATACTTTAGTTTTCAATTAGTATCCTGTCTTTTGTGTTTATTGACTTTATAGATAGCTTCAAAGATCTTCTTTGAACGACCTAAGGGGAATATATATTCAGCACTGTTAACACTACAACATAAATAGTGATGCACAGCTAAAGCCCGTCATTCTTTTTTTCTCCTTACAAACCAAAATAATAATTATAAATAGATGTATAGTTGTTAATACTATTGTAAGAGTCAGAGTCAAAGTAGAATTTAGGGATGTCCTAACAGTCTATTCAATCACAGTGTATCCAGCATTTTGGTTTCCCAATTTTGTCAAGACTTCTTTGGTACAGATTTTGTGTCATTTTGATCTCCTAGTCTTATTTGTAATGGTGGTCTGGTTCTGGAAGGTTATTGGAAAAGAGACATGAAGTGTTAGGTAGAGGTTACGCAAGAGGTTTGACTTTTGAGACTTGAGGATCTTTCAAGGTACTTCTTTTGTTGTTCTCTCCAAAGTCATTGTTCCCCTGGCTAGGGTTTCAAGCATCGAAAAAAGTGAGGGTTTTGAGGAGTCAACCCCGTGGCACCTTCCAATCCCTCTATCACTGAGTCACATGCAAGAGGTCAGCATTCTATCATTGTTTTCCTTTCCTTTTCTAAGCTATGAAACTCTAGATAAAAGGTACTATTTGTCCTTAAAAAAAAAACTGAACTTTGCACCCTAAAGTTTGCACTTTTTTGGACTTGTTCTGCCTCTATATTGTGATTATTTATGAACAGCCTTGTTTGTCTACTAATTAGTGGAGTAACTTCTATCATAAGTAGAACCAACTTATTTTCTGTTATTAGTTTGCTTCATCTAATTAGTAAAGTCCAATAGGGTCCACAGATTATAGAAGTCAGACTCTAAAAATAGGACAGTAATTCGCTTTATTTGTTATCCACTATATGCATCCAAAACATTGTACATGAGAAATCATCTAGAAATAAGATAAGTTCTGTTATGGTTTCGATTACTTCTCTTCTCTCATTTTTTTATATTTTTCTCTTATTTCTCTTTATCTATTCTTTTTGTACTAGCCTTATCCTTCCTGATATATTTCAGCTTTTATTCTTCTTCTTCTTCTTCTTCACTGAATTATATGCACTGTAGATTAATTCCCACATAATACTAGAATCAGATATAGTAAAGTCTCATCCTTAGTTTCATTTCTTAGTTTTCCTACAGTTCTTTCACTTGACTGCTAATTTTTTGCAGAGTAGAATAAGATTTCTGCTGTAATCAAAGCTTGATTTGATGCAAAGCACCTTCTTTTCACTTCTTATAATCTCCTTGAACTTGAAATTTGATCAGTTCCTGCAAGTTCACCTGCTTTGATATCCTTAAAACCCTAAAACTTTTTGCCATTGTTTTGAAGCTTCCCAGAAACCCTAGGCTAATGCACGAACTTTCTTTTCCTCTTTAAATAGGATCCAATTCAGAACTGCTCCTTCTCCCAAACCAAGACAGCAAGCCCTGAAACTCTTAAGACCCTTGGAAACCTTATTACCTTTGGCCTAACAACGCTTGTACACCACCATAACTTACTTTTCTACATCACCCAAATCCACTTGTGCCCCCTACTTTTGAAGAGACGAACTCAAACCTTATCCAGCCCCAACTCTCAAAGTTGTAAAGCTCAACAATAGCAAATAAAATATCCAGATCAGAGCATTATTAGGTAGTCAAGATCTTTAGGTGATTGTAAGTATTGGGCACACTGACCCTACTGCTTAACAGGAGGCTGCATACATGGCAGAGAAACAAAGCACTACAGGAAGCCTTATTCCAACTCTGCCTAGAGTTAAATAAAGCAGCATTCAAGAAGGTCACTGAAGTAACATCTAGCAAGTCTGAGAAGTTCTGGGCACCATCTACAAAGAAGTGGATCATGTCAAGAAACCACCTCATAGACCTTACAACCTAAGTTTGGAGCAGGAAGAAAGTATGGTCTAATTGCTTTTCATAATTTCATGGTTGTGAATAATATGAAGAGAAATGGCTGCTGGCTGAAGCATGATGTAATGGCTCAAGCAAACCCTATACAAATTCATCTACAGCTACCTCAAAGCAAACAGGTTCATGCAATCAACATAAAGAACCAAGACGAAGAATTATTAACTGCATGTCTCTATGTTGGTGATTAATTGTTCATGACAAAAAAATGTTTGATGAATTTAAACAAGTCTTATTCAAGGATTTCAAGATAAGTGACTACGGATTGGTGTCCTACTTCCTCAAGATTAAGGTAAAACGATAGTTAGATATGTTTTATAGATAAAAAAATATACAAAGATGAACTTGGAGAAGTTTAGGATGCAAGATTGTAACGCAATGAGCACAACTTCATCACTAAGCATAAAGCAATGTAGATAAAGCAAAGCCACAAATCTACAGATCCAACCAAGTTCCGAAGTACCAAAACCGGTACCCATGCTGGTAGGCTAATGGTATGGCATGGTACGCCCCCATGCCATGTCATTCTGGCATGAACCGATAAGGAAACTGGCAAGGGAGGGGGAGAGGGGAGAAGGAGAGAGGAAAAGAGAGAAAAGGAGGGAGGAGGGAGGGAGTAGAAGAAGGCAGCAGAGAGAGAAAGAGGGAGGTGGAGGAAGGGGGAGAGGGAGAAGGAAAGAGAGGAAGAGAGAGAGAGAGCAGGAGGGAGAGCAAGAGGGTGTGAGATAGAGGGTGAGGGCGGCGGTGAGCAAGGTCTGCCAGAACAAGGCCAGGGGAGGAGGAGAGGGCTTTCAAAGCCCTCTCTCTTATGTATGTTAGAATAGGTGTGGAGCCACTGTTTCGAAAAGAAATAGGGGCTTCAGCCCCTTTTTTTTTTTTGAATTTTTTTAAATAAAATCAGCAGCCACTATGGATTTCACTTATTTATTTTTTTTGAAATTTTTAAGTGAAGTTGGCACCACTACCACCTCCCCTTCCTCTCTCTCTCCCTCCTCTCTCTTTTCCTCTCTTTCCTTCACCCTCTCCCCATCATTCACCAGTTTCTCATTTGAAGCCTGGAACCCCAGAACCATCCCAATCCGCCACTCATACGGCTCAGTACACCCCAAACCCGATGGTTTGGGATGGTTCCACCATCCTTGGATCCAACTCTACTTAAGAGTCGAGTAAGGAGTTAAAAGGTACCCCACTATCACATGGGTTGATACACTTCATGGCTTTGGGCTTGCAAGCAATGCCACCAGAATAGATGATTAGGGCATCAAGTGTTGAAGTGTCCAAAAGAGTTGGAGATGGGAACCTTCAGAAAATCAAACATAGGGGCACACCTATATTACATAATGTGTCTATAAATATGTGCAAATTTGTGCACGTAATCAATATTTAATAGTATAGTGGACCGATTGATTTGTCATTTGAAAGAATCAACAAAACTTTTTCCTGATGTTCCTTACACTTGAAAACTACTAGGTGAAAATGCCGTAGTTGACATGTATCCATGATGACATCATGTTTTCTTCAATTTGAAGTGTCAAAGAGTGTCATCTATCATGAAGAGTTCGAGTATCCAAGCATCAACACAAGGCAAAAAACCAAACTTTGAAGTGTGTCCATCAATCCATGAAAGCATCATATTTGCTCTTGGTAGAGAAGATCTTTGAGGCATATAAAAGCAACCTTAATCTTGACCTATTTTATTACTATAATGAAGAAGCTAAACTTTATGCTTAGCAATGATTAGGGAGGTGATCTAGATGAAAGGGGATGAAAGGGAGAGTGCCACTAATTATATTATATTATATTATATTATATATATGTATATGTGTATATATATATATAAAGAGGTAGATTGGGCTCCGCTCGACCGGATTTCCTTTTTTTTCTTTTCTTTCTTTTTTTTCAGGGTTTTTTTTTGAATTTTTTTTTTAGTTTTTTGGGCTTGAAGGCACCTTCAGGTGCCTAAAAAAATAAAAAAAAAGTTTTCAAACACAGGCGTTCGCCTGTTTTTTTTTTTCAGGCGCATGTGTGCAGATGCATACTGATCCAACGATCAGGGATCCCACCGGATATGGACAAGGATCCGATCGAGCGGAGCCCAGTCCACCCCTCTCTCTCTCTCTTTCTCTCTCTCTCTCTCTCTATATATATATATATATATAAGTACATGTATGTATACGTATATACGTGCACATGTGTGTGTGTGTATGCATAAGTACATGTATGTACACACACATGTGCACGTATATACGTATACATACATGTACTTATGCATATATATATATATGTGTGTGTGTGTGTGCGCATAAGTACATGTATGTATACGTATATACGTGTACATGTACGTATATATATGTGTGTGTGTATGTATGTATGTATGTATGTATGATCTAAATGAAAGGGGATGAAAAGGAAAGCGCCACTAATTATATTATATTGTGTTATATATATGATCTAGATGAAAGGGGATGAAAGGGAAAGCGCCACTAATTATATGTATGTATATCCAGAGCCTTCCAATGGACCTCCAAAAAGCAGGGTGTTATGGCTTTGTTTACAAGCGAACCAAAGCATGTGGCAATACCATGAAGCAATATGACTCAGGAATCTCCTGCAAGAAGAGCAGGCAATTGGGTCTGGTTGGACTAGCTATAGGTTGGGTCGCATATAGGTCAGGTCAAAGATCTATCAACCCGAATCTAACCTATTTATTACATAGGTCAAAATTCCATACAGAAACTGGATCATTTTATTAAACAGCTAACTCCTAACCCGATCTACAGCAAGTTGAATCAAGTTAAATGGATTAAACGGTTTAAGCATTGCCACCCCTACCTACAAGGGGTATATCACCACAAGAAAAATTAACTATCATATATGTGGACAAGTCAACAATTCAACTTGCAAAGAACTGTTGCAGCATTGGATATGCAAGCACACTGACACTACGTTCCAGTTCCTCAGCTGGAATACTATAGTACAAAGGAGCAGGTAGCAGATATATTCATCAAGGTGCTCTTGTTGATACACTCAAGAGGTTGAGGTTAATACTTGCAATGATGATGCTTCAAGTTTGAGAGGAGATTATTGTTGTTAAGATTCAAACCTGAAGCTTAAATGGCATTAATATCTTCCAACTAGAGCTTTAAATCAGTGTTTGAAATTCTTTGGAGATGAAGTATTTGTGAAGTTTAAAGCTGAAGTTAGAGAAATAAAGGAGACGTTGCTTTAGCTTTCTTAAAGCTGGAACAAGTTAGAAGTTACCATATTGGAGTTTTAGCTTTTGAATTTTGAAATATGAATTTATTAACAGCCCCTTAATGTGATTGGTAATAACCCATTTAATTGGCCTATAAAAGGAGGCTACTTTATCATTTGCAACCAGCAATTTGGGAGATGAATCAAAGAAATTTGTGTGGTTTTTCTTTTCATAGGGGAAGTGTTGCTTGTGATAGTCTGAACAGTTTTTTCTGTATGATCCTTGCACCCACAAAAGCCTACCATCAAAGGAATGTGGGATTAGACAAGTCATTGCACCTTCATTTTACCACCAACAAATTACTCAGTCCTATAATTCTTTTCCCAGCATCCCTTTGACCATTCTTCCCTGGAGATATTAACCTCTCCTTGAAGTTTATATAACTATGTTTACAAAGAATATGAAGGATACGAACATCCTCCATTTTCCAAGCTTCTGGCCATAATTTCATTTTCTAGTCTATGTTATTAGAACAATATTTCCTTCTAGCCAACACCAGCCTCACTAAATCTAATTCACTTAGAGTTGAATGTTGTAGCCAATTTCATTAAACCTGAAAGGTCAGGACCATGTCATTCAGATCCTCAATCCATTAAAATAAAATAAACTCTTACCATTCTAGGAAGGCTAATTTGGGTAACTAAGGAAACCATTATGCTTTGTCTAAATCTGGGTGATGAAAAAATACAGGCCCAAAAAAGCAGGATTTATATATAATTTTCCATACCCCCCCTCCCTTTTTCTAAGAAATAAAAATGACATCACATCCACCAGGGGCTACATCCAGCAAATTTCAATCCAGCCACCTTTCAACCCACCTAAACCTGATTTTTTTGTTCCATTGTTCATGTATGGATCAAGCAAGCATAACTTGCTGACCACTCAATATGTCGGCTGAGACCAAGGTTTGCCATATCGCCCCAACACCTTACCATACCGATATGCAGTACAGCCCCATACTGACACTACTGTACCATACCAAACCATGGACTCACACTATAATAGGATGGCACTGATACAGGATTTGGTACCAAGACGGCGAACCTTAGCTGATGCAAAATATACTGAGTCATGACCACTTACAAATTTAACTTAGGCATAAAAAATATATATATATATAATAGGTGGATTTGGTAATACAGTTAATGAATTTATTGTATTAATGTGTATGAAGACTAGTATCTCTAAGGCAGTATCTTCTATAAGGCATGAGACATACAAATCTGAAAATGTGGCATGGCATGGATCTTGGTACATCAATGGCAAAATATTGATAAATAATATAAAAATAATTAAAAAGAAGCATATATCCTGGGCTATATTATAGAAAAAGGTCTTGTTAATCCAAGTGCCCATCTCTTTGAATTCCATTCCCCTTGTCTCATCCTCCCCTTTCTCCTTTCCTCCAATCCTCTCCACAACCTCCCTTCTCATTTGCCTCCTCTTCCATTCCCCCTCTACTCATCTCCCTCTTTGTCTTCCTACACTAGCAACTAATCCACCATGCCAATGTTTCCAGACTAAGCCAAGCCACTTGGTTTAGGGCATATGGAACTGAACTGGTGCAGAATCAAGTCAGTTTGCAGGTTCAATTTGAGACTCAATGGGAACCAGCCTAAACCACTTCAAATCAAGCAGAACCATCCAATTCCACTCGATTCCAAGAAGTTCAACTCGGTTCGGCTGGTCGAACCAATTTGAGTTTATAAAAAACCTTTCAATTTTCCATTGAGCCCACAATTCCTAACTTCTCTCTCTCAATCGCTCGCTCTCATGAATCTCCTTGCCTCTCTTTCTCTCTCTCACTCGCTACCATGCAAGACCCCGTCAACACCTATGGCGGCCACAGGCTCCTCCATCAAAGCCACCATTAGCATCATCTTCAGAACCAGCAGCCTCTGGTATGAAGCCAGACCCCTTCTCCTCTCTATCTCTCTCTCTAAATCTAGGGCACAACCTAGATTAAGTGAAGCAGAACATGATCAACACCTGTGTGCATACTGTATATTGATACGTTACTGTACCATACTAATGCAATACCGGACAAGTACAAATCATGGTACTAGTTTTGTAAACCTTGCACCTTGTCCTATTACCATCATCCCCTAATATCAACCCACATGTCACCACTCCAATGACTATGCCAACTTTTCTATGTCAGACTCCAGATTTGTGATCATTAGGTCCTTGGATGGCCTTAAAAGGCCCAGAGCATCTCTTCAAAATCAAAATTATCTACATATGCCTTTCTACTGTCCCTAGCAGTTTCTTGAATCACAATATAGTAGGCTCTTCTTTCTGATTCTTATGTCATGAGATATGAACATAATTATGTACCATAACTAGCCAAACTTTTGCAAGATAGTGGACATCTAGTTTTTGACCAATTTATTATAGTTCTTTTTTTACTGGGTATCTACGCTTAAATTATTTTTAAAAACATTAAATATTAAAAATTTCATACTATTAATAGTATGGCAAAATCTCCCTTACCATTCTCTTGTTTTATCATCCAGCGAAGGCTGAATGTTTGGTTTAGTCCTTCCAAAGCCAATGCTTTCCCTCCCCCAACTTTACTATAGCTGGTTAGGGTTCTGACTTCTGATCTTTCCATATTCTACTTTCTCCATAAGGAAACTCTCTTGTTTTGTTCTTCTGTGCATTTAATGGCAACCCTGCATAACTTGAACGGACTTTCATCAACCAATCTAGCATTTCTTTATCCTAGTATCCACACTTTCATTTCCCTTGGCATCAGAGTTCATGCCATATATATAGAAAAAAAAAAAAAAAAAATCATGTAATAAACCTTGTGGCCATTTCTAGGGCAAAACCAAAACATAAACCCAATTAAGAACTTAATAAGCATACTTAAGGTAGAAGGCAAAAATAAGCTCAATCTGATTCAGTTCATTCAACTTCGAATCTTCAAGAGAGTACTATCAGCCAACTATTCTCTATGCTTCTTTAGCAATTTCCAAGTCTTCTATTCAAAGAAATGATTTTAGATGATCATTTGTATCCTTCGTTCCCTTTTTTCATCTTTATCCAAAAAGCTTCACATATTGTTTCTCCCATTAAAAGGACAGTTTAACTCGCATGTTGGCAGTGATTGAGTATGCGGCATGTCAAGTCAGCTCCCCCCAATCACTTACAGCATCAGTCATCGACTGGTTCATTGATTGACCAACCTTTGCAGGTTATTTTTTCCTTGAAAGAGAATTTCACAAGTTTTAGTCAAACAATTGGTCTCAAATATTTTTTTAAAAAAAAAAGATAAAGAGATATTATTTTTCTTTTTATTATTTCTAGTTATGGGAAAAATGAAAAGATACAAAGGTAAATCTCCATTGCCGTAAATGCTTTTAGCAAGAGAGAGTACTGAAAGATGAACATTGCAGAAAGCTGGACATCCACTACAAGGGATTACTTACAAGAGGTCGTGACAATGGGAACAAGTTGGATCTCCACTCCTAAGGGACAATGCCAAACTGGGCAATATTCATAGACCAAAAAGCAAGCTGAACCTTCACTTTAGGGGGTTCAGATGAATCTGGATGACGTGGTGTCCAGTCAACAAACAAGCGTTGATAAGAGTTCTATTTTTGAAAGACATGATCCCCCATGACTATGTCTTTTGTGCTTTTTATAGACAAACCATGGCATCTCTTGCGTAAACACAATGATCTTAGTGATAGGGGCTTTGATTCATTCAACATCTTTCTCCTTCATGGCACATCCATCATATCGTTCCATAATTGGCCTATTTGATATCAAGTCAAGATATACCAGTGACTAAAAAGATGCACCCAATTGTCCATGTCTTCACAGACAAAGAAACTCTTTGATCCATAAGGTGATTTCCTATGTTGCTCTAATACTCAAATGACTACCACCCATCACTCCTTGGTTGGTCATTCTTTGGTCTAAGGCATCAAGGACCTAGGGCCTTCTATTTCATAATATGGTTTGCCCCAAAACTCACTGCAACATGGCTTCCCTAGCCACACTACCCGCATTTAGTGGCCATGTCTCCTCATGCAAATGTTACCAGCTTCATCATATCTCATGTGTGTGTCAGACATTCAAATTGTTGCTTAAAGCTCCCATAAGCACATTCATTACAGACAAGAATGGCCCATGTTCCTTGCCACATGTTTTGGCTAGTGCTTTGGTTATTTTTGAGGGTAAACACAACTTTATTATTTGCTTGGGCCCTTAATTCCTTCTCTATGATATGAATGTTAATTTGCAAAATGCTACAAGGCCCAAACTTGTTACCAAAAATTTCTCTACCCCATTGGCGTACTATGTGGTGCAAGAGAATCATTGTTTTATATAAATCCTATTGTGAATCACAAAAATCTCATGGATTGCACCAATCCCCACCTACTATGGGGCATGTGAACAATTCACAACCCCTTGGCAAAGGGTAAGCCCTTCTAACATTATTCATTTTAAATTTGTGCAATTTCACAATGCTTCCCTCTATGTTTGATTGAAAACCTTGGGTATCTAAGATTCCTTCTAATGCCTACCTTAATGAAAGCCAATATGCACTCCCAAACTTTTTTCTATTTGCTTCAATCAACCAGCATAGGCACCTCTTTAAGCCAGCATTAGCCTATGCGTGCTCTGAACATCCATTTTCATGACACACACCTCTGGATTCAACAAAGAAGTTTCTTCGAGATCTTGCAACCATATCTAGCACAGTTTCTTATCTTGGCAAGATGATTGAGTCCCCTAATAAGTTTTTAAGAAAGATATTTGTTGGGGATAAACCTCGCTCCCACCGAAGTCTAGTTCGATATTCAGCTTAATACAACTAATAGCCGCAGAAGAGCTTCAGCAGACGGGCTTCAGCTGAACCCCCAACGGCCAAGCTTCTTCTAACCCGTTCAGCTGGCCGAACTACTTAGCTGCCGAGCACCTTCGGACTCCTCCAGCGGCCGAGCTTCTACGGAAGCCGGACTCCCTGCGAACTCCTCCAGCGGCCGAGCTTCTACGGAAGCCGGACTCCCTGCGGACTTCTTCAGCGGATGGGCTTCTCAATGGCCGAACTTCCATGAAAGCTGAACTTCTTATGACGGATTCCTGCAGGCGATCCCACTACTAAACGGTTACACGATAATAACGATCGGCATTTATCAAGTCAATAACGATCGGCATTTAAGTCAATAACGATCGGCATTGATCAGGACAGTTACGACAATCATTAATCAAGGCAGTTACAACAAGCTCCCTCTATAAAAAGGACCCTCCAGATACGCTTACGCCAGGTTCTGAAAACCCTTCTCTCCTCCTCAAAACTCTACTGAACTCCACACTGAGCACTCCATTCCTGTTGACTGGAGCTGACTTGATCGTCGGAGGGTCCTGCTGGAGCCACCCCCCACCTGCTCCGGACGGGACTTTGTTTTGCAGGTCCCCGGCGGCGACCTCATCGGCCTCCACTCCTACGGATTTCAGCGACGACCAGATTCTGCGTCAACAGATTGGCGCTAGAAGGAAGGCCGAACCTCCGAGATTCCCTTGTTCTTAAAGGAGTGCTCGACGACGATTTCTCTCTCCGGAGACCTCTCTTCCTCCTCACCAGAGCCCTCTCCCAAAGAGAAAATGCCTCCCAGGAGAGTTTCGACTCGACGATCGGCGGCCTCCGCATCCCGATCCCGTCCAGATCCGTCTGCCCCTGCCTCAACTCCGGGAACTCAGGTTCCACCCGTACCCATGGTAAACATGGAGCTCGTCCGACCTGCTCGTCCGACAGGTCCGTGGCCTCGCGGATGCAATGCGGGCCATGCAACAGCCTCTGATGGCAACTCCATCAAGAAATCCGCCATTCGGATGTCGGGAATCAATCCCAGGAAAGGGTACTCGGGCCGGTGTGCCCGCCGCCCCTTGGAAAGAAAAACAGAGAGTCAGGGATCCATGTTCGGATCATGGTTCTCCTTTGGAGGAGACCTCTCCCGTTTGTAGTCGGAAGCCCCCCAAGATCTGTAACCAAGACGACGCCCTCGATCACAGACTGCGGGAGATGGACCGACGGATTGAAGAGCTCGGCCACGTCGCCCCGGCTCATCATGCCGACTTCCACGCCGAACCTCCTTTCTCCCTCCAGATTAATGCAAGAACCCGTTCCACCGAACTTCAAGCTCTCCTCAACTTGAAAGCTACGATGGGAACCTTCTGATCTGGATTGATCATCTGGAGGCCTTTCCGCGACCATGATGCTACTTCCACGGTGCTTCAGACGCCATATTGTGCCGAGCCTTTCCCATCTACCTTAAAGGGAGCAAGCTAGAAACTGGTACTCGGACATTGAAGCCGAGTACGATCTTCTTCTTTTGACCAAGATGAGCAGTCAGTTCGCAACTCACTTCATCAGCAGCCGACGTCCGCGCCGAGGTTCGGATTCCCTGATGAATGTCAAGCAGAAGCAGAGGGAATCCATCCGGGCTTACGTCACCCATTTCAACGCCGCGGCATTGGAAGGTCCGGGACTTGGACCAGTCTATTGCGATGGCCGCACTCAAAGGGCGGCCTTCAGAAAAATGACTTTGCTGTTCTCCCTGAAAAAAAAGGTATCCCAGGGACTTCGCCGATCTGCTGGACTCGGGCCGAGAGATATGCCCGTGCGGAAGAAGCCTTCAAGTTGAAGGACGAAGAAGCCTTAAGGAAGCGGTTGGCAAGTAATGGAGAGCCGAGCGAAG